>CM053586.1:166130682-166155705 GCA_028646515.1 Pseudochirops corinnae
GAACTAGGTAACTGATATATGTTTGATTGATTAAAGTGAAACTGTTAACCCATTTTGAGTTGCTTTCCTTTAGAAAAGCAGATCTAAGAACCTGTGCTAGTAGCCGCCCTAGGTATGCTAGGGTGCTTGCTGTTACACAAGTACATACAAAATCTGGGGGAAATACAAAATCTGGCTCAGGCTTGGACAGTATGCATGGCAAAGAGTCAATGCACAACTTCTGGTGACTAGAAGTTCTTGCTCCTTCTTTGTAGGATGCTCACGTAATTTCCCAATTTCTTTGCTGGGATCTTTGAGAGCTGGAAATCTCCGTCCAGTTTCTCTTTGGCTCCCAATGCAGACACTACAGTTCTCTGTGGTTCCTTGCTGTTCCCAGGCTAATGAGAATATGAAAAGTCCAAATCCTCTTCAAAAGCTTGCAAGGTGTTCCTCTGGCAAAGGAAAGGAAGGGGGGGAATGAGGAGGGAGGAGGTGGGGAGGGAGACCAAGATAGATGGGCAACTTCACTAAATAGTGAAGTCTAAGGCTTCATAAAAATCTTAGAAAGTTTCCCAAGGGGCACTGAGAGGCTGTGACTTGTCCTGATGCTCCATCTTTACAGGCTAGTCCTGGGACTTGAATTCAAGTCTTCCTGACTTCTAATTATCTGCAATGTCATGCTGTCACTCAGCAATAAGATACCCACCCATAATGCAGACCCTGGCCACAGGTTCTCAGTTTCCTGAAGTCAGTTGAACAAGCATCTGATTCTGGAGTCAGAGACCTGGGCTTAAACGATATCTCTGTCACTTACTACCTACTTGTGTGACCTTGGACAAGTGACTTAACTTCCTCATCTCTAAGAAGACGGGATAAAATTAAATGACCTCTGGGGGTGCTCCAAGCTCTATAATCCATTATTTTCTAATGCCCAGAGTGCAAAAGGACCCAATCATTTAGTCTCAAGAGAACATTTACCCTCTGTTGCCATGTAATTTCTCCATCCGAAATTTTTCCGAAACTCAACTATACCACAGACTTGCAAAACAGCCAAATTCTAGCATTAACGGCCAACAGAACCTAGCTGTGTCTCGGAAGCTCAGGGGTTAAGAGAGTCAGAGCCAGGAAGAAAGAAAGGGATGGGAAGTAGGAGGAATCGGGATGCAAGGAGGAGGCATAGAAAAAAAAGCAACTATTTTTTTTAATTAATAAGAAATAAGGACCTTTAGTAGTAAACATTTGCAAACTGGTAAGAATTTGCCTGGGGACCAACATCAGTTGGTGGATAGTTTGTAAAACATTGATACAAAAATTGAAAAACTGTAATCTAAAATTCGCTGTTCTCTAAACTCTGGCTCAGGGCACCAAACTGTCTAGCTGTCTGGTCACTGAGCCAAACATCTGGTCAGACCACATCTGGCCTTGTGCGTCCAGTTCTGGGCACCACATTGGAGGCAGAACAGCGATAAACCAAGGAGCATCCGGAGGAGGATAGCCGGGATGAGGAAGCACCTCAAGGTCATGCCATGTAAGGACTGGTTGCAAGAACTGACAATGATTATCCTGAAGAAACCTTAAAGGAGAGGGACAAGATAATTACCTTCAAGTGCTCCAGGCTGTCAGGTGGAAGGGAGATTAAACTTGTTCCTTTGACTTTAAGGAACAGAAAGAGTCAGAAGGGGTAGGACCAGCAAAAAGCTAAAGGTGAGACAGTGGATAGAACACCAGACTAATTTTCCTGAGTTCAAATGTGGCCTTCCTAGCTGTGTGACCCTGGGCAAGTCACTTAACTTTGCCTTAGTTTCCTCATCTGTAAAATGAGCTAGAGAAAGGAATGGAAAACCATTCCAGTGTTTTTGTCAAGAAAACTCCAAATGGGGTCACAAAGAGTTGGACATGGCTGACTAACAACAAAAGTTAGATTTCCCACTCAGAGCTTCATAATGAACTTCCAAACAATTCAATGGGGATAGGGACTGACCCTGCAATTTCTTTGGAACCACAAACTCCCTCTACCCATGTTGTATCCTGGGTCATCTCCAGTTGTCCTGATGAATATCAGGCCACTGGACCCAGATGACTGTGGAGGAGAAAGTGAGGCTGGTGACCTTGCACAGCCTTTCCTCAAATCCAAGTCAACTGCAAGTTATGTCATCATTCCTTGATGTCATGGTCCTCTTCTAGAAAAAGGACAAACACAACAACAACAACTCATGTAGCTGACAGCTTCTCTTTAGTCTTAGAGAACTGCCCAGGGCACTGAGAGGTTAAGTGATTTGCCCAAGGTCACCAAGCCAGGATGTGTCAGAGATGGGACTCAGTCCACAAGCCACCCTCTTATTCAATAAAGTCCAGAGGCTCACTATGACCTCCAGGATCTAAAATAAAAATCTGTTGTTTGGCTTTCAAAATTATTCTCAGTTGCTCCCCTTCCTCCCTTTCCAGGCTTCCTGCTAACTCCTCTTAGTAGACTACCGGGCAGTGACACTGGCCTCCTGGCTGGCTCTTTGCCTTAGAGGAGCCATCTGCCGGCTCTACGTCCTCCCTGACCGCCCCCTGCCTCCCCGTCCCCGTGCCCGGAATGCTCTGCTTTCCCAGCCCAGGCTCCTGGCTTTCCTGGCTTCCTTCAAGCCTCAGCTCCAATCTCCCCCTCCACAAGAAAAGCCTTTCTCCATCCTTGCCAATGTCAGTGCCCCTGAAATGATCTCCAACTTACTCTTCATCTAGCTTGTTTGGCCACAGCTGTTTGCAGGATATCTCTCTCCCTCCCCCCCCCCCCATTAGACTGTGAACTTGAGGAGGGACTATTGTCACCTTTCTTTATACCCCCAAGACTTAGAATTTGACACATAATAGGTGCTTAAATGAAATGTTTGTTTACTTGATTTGACTTAACTTCCTAGCTATGAAATTAGTTCCTTATTCCCCTGATTGCCTCCTATCAATTAGAACTGACCCCAAAATGTAACGGACGGACTGCCTCAAAAGGTAGTGAGGTTCCCCCCCAGCCAAGCCAATTAAGGGGTCATGTTGTAGAGGGGATTCTTCTTTTCCCCCCCGGAATGACCTGAATTGGATGGCTGCTTAGATCCCTACCAATTCTAAGATTCTATGATCTTGTCCACATTAAATTGGCAGAAATCAAAATGAAAATTCTATCATTAATCTTTTTTTCCCCCAAGGCAGTTAAATTGCACAATTAGTGCTAGACTTCAGAAAGAAAGATCTGAGTTCAAATCCTGACTCAGACACTTCTTAGCTGTGTGACCTTGGGCAGATCACTTCATTCCTCTCTGAAAAACAGGGATAATAATAGTATTTCTCTCTCAGGGTTGCTGTTAGGATCAAATATACTTTGCAAACTTTAAATAAAGGCTAACTGTTATTTTTATGCTTTGTTTGAATTTTTAAGTACAGTCCCATAGCAGGCTGAATAAGCTGATCCAAGCTTTCTTTCTTCCTTCCTTCCTTCCTTCCTTCCTTTCTTTTTTTCTTTCTTTCTTTCTTTTGGGGGGAGAGGAGAAATAAGCATTTATATCATGCCTACTATGTGCCAGGCACTGTGCTAAGGGCTTTTATAAACACTATTCCATTTGATCTATATAACAACCCTACCACCCTCAGCCTCCTCAACTATAAAATGAGGGTGAAATTTTACAGTTTAAAAGTGTACATGAAGTATAAAACTTTCATGTTACAGTTGAAGAAACTGAGGCAAATAAAAATAAAGACACTTGTCCAGGATTATATAGCCAGCAAGCTGCGTGTTGCCATGTTCTTGGCAAGCCTTTCTGTTTAAAATGTTTTCTAGATAGACAGAAAGAGAAAAAAGACAAATAAAAATACAGAAAGATAAAAAGATTGATAGATAAACAGATAGATGATAGAAAGATAAAAAGATAGAAGAACATGGCAACACGCAGTTGCCAGACTGACTCTGCTTCTTGTGATGTTGTCTGGTTTCCTGGAAGTCAGCCACACAAGCCCTGAATGATCTGTTCTGGTCAGATTTGAACTCAGGTCTTCCTGACTCCAGGCCCAGACTTTATCTTTTAGTGAACAGCCTGATAATTCTTCCACCAACTGTCTTAAAACTGATTACTCTTTTGACCCAAGAATTCTTTTCCATTATTTCAGTAGCGTCTGACTCTTCATGACCCCATTGGGGGTGGGGGAGAGATTCTTGGCAAAGAAACTAGAGTGGTTTGCTATTTCCTTTTACAACTCATTTGACAGATGAGGAACTGAGACAAACAGGTAAAGTGACTTGTCCAGGGTCACACAGCTAGTGTCTGAGGTCAGATTTGAACTCGGGAAGATAAGTCTTCCTGATTCCAAATCCAGTGCTCTGGGCATTGTGCCACCTAGCCGCCCAGTGCTGAGCTTCGGTAGGGCTAAAACTAATTGGGCATCTGTACGAAGTCTAGCAAGGATACGGTGACCTGGCAGGGGAGGGGGACACCAATCTGCCTAATGAGGGACAAACTGGCCCAGGTTAGGAGAGAACACATCATAATTTCCCCGCCCATCAGCAGTGGTATCAGGCCCATGAGTGAATATTATATTTCTGTAGCCTGAGAAAAAGAGAAAGACCTAGTCTCAAAACATTAATTAATTAATTAATTAAAAAGTAGAAGAAGTGACTTAATGAGAGATATATGATGATATGGTCTGGAATAATACTCACTGAAATCTCAGTGAGACTCATGGCCCTCTGCTAAGAAAGAATGCATTCATGCAAGTATTGGACCAAGTATGGGACAGGAAGTTAAGAGACATTTTACCTGGCTTAAACTCTATGTGTGTGGTCTTCACCAAGTCGCTTCA
The DNA here is from genome assembly GCA_028646515.1 of Pseudochirops corinnae. Classification (NCBI taxonomy): domain Eukaryota; kingdom Metazoa; phylum Chordata; class Mammalia; order Diprotodontia; family Pseudocheiridae; genus Pseudochirops; species Pseudochirops corinnae. The sequence goes on from CM053586.1 coordinate 166,135,489, forward strand.
TAGATTCATAGAATCATGGGCTTAAGACTCAGAGGCCGCCTTAGAGACCACAGAATCCCAGAATCTAAGAAGGGCCTTAGAGGTCACTGAACCTTTCTCTCCAACTGCATGTTTATTCTAAGTGTGTAGGATTCCTCTAGTCACATGCTTATTACCTAAATCATTGTTTTTTTCTGCAAAGAGACACATTAACCTGAACCTGTCACTCCTGCTGACTTGTCTGTGCTCTTGGGCAAGCTGCTTCCTCTCTCTGGCTGCCATTTCCCTATCTGACAAATTAGGGCCTTAGCTAAATGATCTCCTAGGTCCCTTCTAGCTAGAAGCAGCTCTGGGAGAGAGAGAAAGCTGGGAATTAATTGCTGGATTGTTTCATGAGTTAAGAATTCCTTTCTACAATATACCTTATGAGTGGGCATCCAGGTTTTCCTTCAAGTGCTCTAGTTAGGAGGAACCTGTTATCAAACCCCATAACGCACTCCTGCCTTCACCACTTTTGGATAATTAAGAGCAAACTTTGCCTTACATGAGACTAAATTTGCATTTTTGCATCTTCCATCCCTTTTCCCTTTGGGACTGGACAAAACAAGGGTAATCTTGCTACAGCCCTTCAGATACTTGAAGACAGCTATCATGTTCCTTGCCCTTTGGAATTCCACACCAGACTAAACTTTTGTCCCCAAAAAGCAAAAGGAAGCCTTTCTGTTTAAAATGTTTTCTAGATAGACAGAAAGAGAAAAAAGACAAATAAAAATACAGAAAGATAAAAAGATTGATAGATAAACAGATAGATGATAGAAAGATAAAAAGATAGAAGAATAAAAGCAGATAAAAAGATTGATAGATAAACAGATAGATGATAGAAAGAGAGGTAGGTAGATAGATATTTTTAAATGTTTTCCTTTTCTGGGCCTCAGTTTACTAATCTGTAATGAACTAGATTTTCTCTAACATTCCTTGCAACTCTGAAATAAGTAAAGGAAAAACAGACCCTTTTTCCCAGGTCAGTGTGAAGATAGACTTATCTCTGGTAGCACAGTGCCCCCCAGTGCCATCCCAGGGTGTCAGCTCAGGCCTAACCCAGAACTGGGAACACTCTACCTGCTTATGTGACTGACTCCACTTGCTATGATGTCGGCTGGGTTCCTGGAAGTCAGCCACCCAAGCCCTGAATGATCAGTGCTGGCCCATTCTGCTGTCCCTGTTATGCTGGGGTATATGGCCATGGGGCTTAAAGCTCCGTTGGCTGGTATCCTGCATATTTTAGAGGCCAATGTGGAAGCGGGATTTGGGAGAAGCCAAGCCATGCCTCCCTACCCTCTGATCTGGTACCCAAGCAACTTGGCCACATCAAAAGACGTTTGAGGCAGATTAAAGGAACCACAGAGCCAGGGCAGGTTTCCTAGGGCCTCTACAGCCTTACTCAAAAGCAGAAGGGGTCTCTGTTAGACAGAATTTCACTCCAGGAGAGCAGGATTCAGGGTTGTGAGATGCTGAGACAGTTGTTTTTTGCTATAGCTGAGCCAAATCCATAAGGAATACAGTCACTTTTGAAATTCTTGGGCAGGGTCAGTTCAGGAAAGGTTGATTGAGTAGTGGGTCAAGTTTGATTTTGATTAGGGATCTCCTGCTACTGCCCCTCAAAGCCAAAGGTAGCAACTAAGTCAGGTGGTGTTTTGTCTTCTGCTATCAGCCCCATCAGAAGCTACCTGTTCTGCAACCATTCCCTGAGGGGTTGCAGGAGGGAGCTGGTCCTCAGACCTCTGCAAAGTTTTTAGCATCTTCAGTGACTAGCCAAGTGCTATAAGTAGTAGATGGGGAGCTGGTCGTGTGAGTTAGGAAGACTGGGTTCAAATCCTTTCTCTGACCTGTTCAGGCTGTTTGAACCTAGTCGAGTTAACATCTCAGTGCCCCCAGGCAACTGAGTCACAAAGGTGGTACTGCCCAGGAGGCAGTGCCCTTGGTTGGTAAAAGTTCCTGGCATCAAAGAAGGTGCTATGCTCTACGAGCCAAGCTAAATTGCAGTAGCTCAAAAGAAACACGAGATGCGCAAATTTAGAGACATTTCCACTGCAAATGCTCATATGGGCCATTTATGCCCAATCTGAGGTAGAGCCTTCCAAGCTTGTATTGGTCTGATTGGTCACAGTTGGACACAGTGTACCTTGACCCCAACACAGTGGTGTCATTTTGGTCCTCTTTGAGAACAAAGAACAACAACTAATCATATCAGTGAAGAACAGATCCAGTCCCTATTTCCTGTGTATACACACACACACACACACACACACACACACACACACACACATTCTCTCTCTCTGTCTCTCTCTGTCTCTGTCTCTCTGTCTCTGTTTCTGTCTCTGTCTCTGTCTCCTTCTCTCTCTCTCTCTCTCTCTCTCTCTCTCTCTCTCTCTCACACACACACACACACACACACACACACACGAGAGGAAACATAATATAGTAGAGAATCAGCTTCAGAGACAGAAAGGCCTGAGTTCAAATCCTGTCTCTCACACATATAATCTGTGTGATGCTAGGTCACTTAACCTCTCAGTCCCCCAGCAAGTCTCTAAGGCTACCTGCAGTGCAATAGTTGATCTGCATTGGGAGCGAGGGTTTCCCCATCTAAAAGAAATCACAGGTAAAATCCAAAACAAAGTCATGCTACCTTTGGCTTTGAGGGGCAGTAGCAGGAGATCCCTAATGATATTTGTGGTCTCCAGAAGGCACATTTAGCACTTTGCTGGCATTCCAGCATGTGCTCTTTTGGTGCTGATATGGGCTGGGTGGGAAGAACAGGCCAGGTAAGGGGAAATAGGAATTCAGTGGGGGAAAAAAGAGTATAACTTCATCCATACGGCCAATTCCAGGGGTCTCACATCGACCTCATGATTGTTCCTCTGGTTTCATGATTTTTGTCTAAATCATTGTTTCTCTGCAGAGATTTGTTAACATCAATCCCAGGCTTTTCTGTTGATTTATCTGAGACCTTGGGTAAATGACTTCTTTTTCTCGAGCCCCAGTTTATCCATATGACAAATGAGGGGTCTGGACTTAATGATCTCTTAGGGCCAATTCAGCTAGAAGAAGCTCCAGACAGAGAGTAGGACCTGGGAATTCATTTCAGAATTGCATCAGCTGGGGTTTGCCTCACATTTTGTTGCTGTTTCATTGTTCAGTCAAGTCCGACTCTTTGTGACCCCATTTGGGATTTTCTTGGCAAAGATACTGAAGCAGTTTGCCATTTCCTTCTCTAGTTCATTTTACAGGTGAGGAAATTGAGGCAAAGAGGGTTAAGAGACTTACCCAGTATAGCACAGCTAGTAAGTGTCTGAGGCCAGATTTGAAGTCAGGAAGATGAGTCTTCCTGACTCCAGGTCCAGCACTCTATCCATTGTGTCACCTCCCCTGGCTGTTAATGCCCTCCCTCCCATAGCCTCCTTGTATTCGTTTTGTATACATTTATATGTTTAGCTGTTGTCATCTCATACATGCTTCCTTGCAAATGGTGCCAGAGTCCTAACTAGTTTGGAACAAATATGGCTTTGTCCCAGAGTATGGACATGGAAGATAGGTCTCTTCCAACCTACCTTTATAATATCTCCCCTTTTCTCCACTACCACAGTAGCCACCCAAGTGCAAGCCCTTATCACCTCATACCTGGACTATCACAATAGCTTTCTGCCTGCCTCAAGTCTCTCCCCATTCCAAACCACCCTCCAATCAGCTGCCAAGTTCATCTTCCTTAAAACACAGATCCAACACCACCACCACTAACTGCAGTGGCTTCCTATCACCTCCAGTTTCAAATTTAAACTCCTCTGGCATTTAATGCTCTCATAACCTGGCTTCTTTGACCCTTTCCAGTTTCCTTACCACCTTACTGCCTTCCACAGACTATAATCCATCTCCATTAACCTTCTTGTGGTTCCTCACATACAATATTCCTCCGCACTCCATGCATTTTCACTGGCTGTCTCCCACATTTAAAGTACTTTCTGCCCTCATATCTATGTCCTGGCTCATCTGGCGTCCTTCCTTCAAGACTTTACCTTCAATCCCACCTTCTTCAGATGGCTTTTCCTGGCCCCTGTCCCTCCTCCATCAATCCACCCCTCCTCTCCCCTCCCCTGTTAGTGCCTTCCCTCTGAGATTACCTCCTATTTACAGAACATATGGTGTGTCCAGGGAAGACTAGCACCTCTAGTGTGAAGGCTTACTAAGCCCTTTTCAGGGCTGCTCATCCATCTTTGGGATCCACCTGGCATCTGAGGCCAGATTTGAATTTAGAAAGATGAGTCGCCCTGACTCTGCCACCTAGCTTCATTCATCTTCACCAAAATGCTTCCTCCCTCTGGTTCCTGGATTTCCTCACATGAACATATCTTCTTCATATACAATGGTACTCAATCCTTTTTCCCCTCCATCTGCCTTCCATCATTTAGTCTGTTCTGCTCATTTTGAATAATTTAGACCCTTCTAGAATCATATTCCATTCATTAATCACAAGTCACCAAGTCTCTGTGATGATTGTGAGGTCAAATTTGCTTCTATGTGCTACATAGTACATGCTACATGTTAGCTACATAGCTACATGCTACAACATGTACTTACCCTTGTTTGTCATCCTTTCTTGTTCAATTATATACAGACATTTCTGGTTTCTTTTGTGGATTTTGTCTCCTGTGAGTTTGTAGGCATCTCTACTACAATTCTTCTTGTGTCATGGCCATTACTTCCCACAGTATCCAATTTATTAGATCTATATAGTCAGCCAGGTGTGGTGGCACAAACCTCTAATCCTTGATGCTGGAAGAGGCTGAGGTCATGGACCTCTTAAGCTCAGGAGTTCTGAATTATAGCAGGGCTAGAAACAATCAGGTGTCTGCACTAAATTTGGCAACAATATGATAAGCACCCAGGAGCAGAGGGCCACCAGGCTTTCTATAGAAGCACAAAGCAGCCCAGGCAGAAAAATAAAGTAGGTTAAAGCTTCCATGTGGATCAATATTAGGATCACCCTGTGAGTGGCTATTATACTTCCAAACAAGGTGAGATACAGAGACATAGTCTCAAAAAAATTATATATAGATATCTATATATAACATAACATATCTGTGTATACACACATACACACACATATGGCTACTACATTTCTAAGCAAAGTGAGACAGGGAGACATAGTCTCAAAAGCTGGATGGATGGATGGATGGATGGATGGATGGATGGATAGGGAGCACAATTTTCTCCCTTCTTCTCTATTTACAATTTAAAATCCTCTTGACCTGATTTTTAAAACTCTAAGTTAATGTATATTCAACCAGCCTTCATCAGATACATTTCATCCCTATCTAGGAACCTCACTATCCCTGTATAGTAATCCATGATCCAAAAATTCAAGTGGTATTCTCAGATAAGATCTATTTAACCAACTGTTTTATAGGTAAGGACTTTGGTCCAACTTCCACATTTGATGTGTGAGAAAACAGAGACCTAGAAAGAAGTGAATGACCAATTCCCTGTGTATAGTTGTCATTTAGTTATACTTTCAGTCATGTCTGACTTCATGACCCCATCTGGGGTTTTCTTGGCAAAGATATTGGAATGGTTTGCCATTTCCTTCTCCAGCTCATTTGACAGATGAGGCAAACTGAGGCAAACAGGGTTAAGTGACTTGCCCAAGGTCACATAGCTAGTAAATATCTGAAGCTGGGTTTGAACCCATGAAGATGAGTCTTCCTGATTTCAGGTCCAGTGCTCTATCCACTGTACTACCTGAATGCCCCCTACATAAAATAGAACTTAATGAATGTTTACTAAATTGTAAACATTTTAAAATCAGAGACTCATTTTTCATCTTTATCTCGAGTACCTGACTCAGTGTCTTGCACATAATAGATGCTTAATGAAGCATCTATTGCTTTATTATGTTGTCTTGAATTCAATTTCTTTGCCCAAGGTCACACATTTAATTCACAGCAGAGGCAGGATTTGAATCTGAGTCTCCTAAATCCCAAGACGGATGGATGGATGGATGGATGGGTGGGTGGATGGATGGATGGATGGATGGATGGATGGATGGATGAGTGGATGGATGGATGACTGGGTGGGTGGATGGTTAGATGTGCCAGGTCCTTCAGAAGGAAGAAGATGCTCTCTATAAACCCAGAGAATAGTTACTATTGCTGTGGGAAGGTATCCATCTGAGAAGTCAGAAACTCTGTGAACTGAACAATTCTGTGTTGGACCTATCTGTTTTGACACACACCACTTCTTTTCCTAGGAGGCGAGAGAGGGAGAGAAACTTTCCCCTTTAGTTCTCCAGGAAACTATTCATAGAAATAAGGGCAGAGCAGGAAGGTTTAAAGGAGGAAACTGTGGGCCCTTATGTTAAATGAAACTAGACGGAGCCAATTTTCCTACTGTAATAGCAAATGGGCACAAAATTAAGCCAATCCCCAATTCTTATTGCTTCTGCAAAGAATTAATCAACCATGACAACTTCTGAAAGAGTCTGCTCTCCTCGATGCTGAGAAGTACTTTATTGAGTTAGAGATGTTATGCCTGGATGATTAAAATGGTCATACCACTCCATACCATGCTGAACCACACCACACTGTGCCACGCACAGAAATGGAAATTTGCCAGGAAGCAGTAGCTCAGTAGAAACGTGTAGCTTGGCTCCAACTACACTTCTGGGGATCAAAGGATCATAGGGCTAGAGTTGGAAAGGAACTCAGAGTTCATCTAACTCAAACCCCTCATTTTACAAATGAGGAAACTGGAGAGGTAGAAAGGTAAAGTATTTCTCTGCCCAGCTTAGAGCAAGAGGAGGGTCATAGCAGCACAGGAGAACAGACTAAGGGGCAGCTAGGGGGCTCAGTGGACAGAGTATTGCGCCTAGAGTCAAGAAGACTCGAGTTCAAATCTAGCCTCAAACACTTAACTACCTGTGACTCTGGGCAGTCATTTAACCTCCGTTTCCTCAACTGTAAAATAAGAATAATAATAGCACTTACCTCATAGAGTTGCTGTAGAGATCAAATTAGATAATATTTTCAAATATTATCTAATTATAATATTTACAAATATTTTCTAAAATTTGAGCTCCTTGAACATAGTAAGCACTATATAAATGCATTTTTATGTATTGTATTTAGGGCAGCTAGGCCTGGAGTCTGGAGGGTGTGAGTTCAAATCTGACCTCAGACACTTAGTAGCTTGTGAGACCCTGGGTTAGTCATTGTGTGCCTCAGTTTCCCCTTCTGTCAAAGGAGCTGGAGAAGGAAATGGCAAACCACTCCAACGTCTTTGCCAAGAAAACCCTAAATTCGGTCACAAAGAGTTAAACGTGACTAATCCAATAAACATCAACAAAACTAATATACTTATATGTGATATATATGTGTGTTTATATATACTTAAATACTTGAATAATATATTTATATAAATATATTTACATAAATATATTAATATATTTAAATACTATCTTTATAGGAATATATTTATGTATTTAGATAATGTAGCTACATAAATATGTTTACATATTTTTAAAAACATATTTCTATAAATACATTTCTATAGCCAGGCACCGTACTAAGTGCTTTATGATTTTTGTCTCATTTGATCCTCACAACAACCCTGGGAAGTAGGTGGTGTTATTAGCCCTATTTTACAGATAGGAAACTGAGGCAAGCATCAGTTAACTGACTAGTCCAAGGTCACACAGGTAATATACAGCCGACCCAGGACAAAAAAGGAAAGACTAGCTAGAGCTTTTAACAGAATCTTCCCAAATAGTATATGTTTATTTATTTCTTGATTTGCAGATGGAATTCTCTTCCCTTCATTCATTACTAGACACTTAATGTCCTTATGTTGCAGAATCATCAAGGATTATCCCCAACCACAAATTTCCACCACCTCCACCCCACCCCACCCCACCACCCTCGAGGAATTAATTAGAAATTGCAACACCCGTGATTTCATCCAGTTATGTGAAAAGACTTTCCAACAGTGAGGGACGACCCTGCCATGTTATGAGAGAAAGAGGATTTTATTGCATTAAGTGGCCACAACTAAGTAGAATTAATGGGCCCTGGTTTATGGCTTTGATAGTGACAGGGTAGACGTGTTGACTGCAAGATAAACACAAGGTAATTAGATGGGAGGCTGTACTATCAGCAGGGGGAAATTGGACAAGGTCGGACGGCATGGCACCTGGCATACAGTAAGCACTTATAAATGCTTGCTGATTTCACATTGAGGTGACATTGAGCTGCATTTTGAAGAAAGTCAGGGATTGTAAGAAGGGGAAGAAGGAAGGAGTGCATTTCAAGCACAGGGAGCCATCTCTGAAAAGGCACGGAGATAGGAGATAGAATGGTACATGTGAGAAAGAGCAAGACATCCAACACTGACTTCATCTTAAAAGTGCTTGAAGGGGAGTAATGTCTAAAAAGGCCAGAAAGGAAGGCAGGAGTCAGACTGTGAAAGACTTTAAATGCCAAGCAGAGGAGTTTATCCTTGAGCCTGGAGGCTATAGGGAGCCACAGTAGAACCAGGCAGTAGCAGCAGCAGCAGCAGCAGCAGCGTTACTATAATCAGCAAATAGGAGACCTAGCAATAGCAGTACTTGTTCATGCAGTAACAAAGTGACAAAGCAATGTCATAAGCATTATTCCACTTTCTACACACACACACACACACACACACACACACACACATACACACACACACAAACCGTTGAGATCAGGAAAGCAAGTATTATTATTATTCCAATATGCCAGATGAGGAATCAGTCATCTTGTTCAAAGACATTAAATAACTTGCCAAAGGACCTACAGCTTCAAGCCTTAGACTTGCCTCATTTTCTCTCTCAATCTGGCGCTAGGTGGTGCTGGTCCTGGAGTTAGAAAGATTCATCTTCCCCAGGTCAAATCTTAATAAAACACTTACTAGCTGTGTGACCCTGGGGAAGTCACTTAACCTTGTTTGCCTCAGTTCCCTCAGCTATAAAATGAGCTGAAGAAAGAAATGGCAAACCACTCCAGAATCTCTACCAAGAAAACCCTAAATGGGGTCACAAAGAGTCAGACACAACTGAAAAACCAACTCAACTACAGCATTCTCAATCTAAAAGATGGGAAACTAGGGGGTGGCTACGTGGTACAGTGAATAGAGCACTGGCCCTGGAGTCAGGAGGACCTTGAATTCAAATTCAGCCTCAGACGCTTAACACAAAACTAGCCATGTGATCTTGGGCAAGTCACTTAACCCCAATTGCCCTACCTTCCCCCATCTAAAAAACAAAAACGAAAAAAAAACCAAAACAATAAAAGATGGGCAACTAAAAAAAAAAAAAGCAGAACCCTAGTGCTAGGATGTCCAGATTTTGAATGGACAATATTACTCCTACTGCTTCAGGCATAACAACTGGGAATGAGCTCAGCTACCATAATATATTATATAATATAATATTACTATACCATACCTATACTGTACTATACTATACTATATCATACCATACATACCATACCTTACCATGCCATACCTTGCCATACCATACCTTACCATGCCATACCTTGCCATGCTATACCATACCATATTATACTATACCATGCTATACCATAATATTGACAGACAGAATATAAGTTTTTTGAGAGCAGGGATTGTTTTCTTTTTGCTTTTGTATCACCAGAGCCTTGCATATGCCTAGTACATGGTAGGCACTAAATAAAGTATTTGAGCTGCATGATATAATGACCAAGCTCATCCCCAGAGAAGGGATAAGAAAATGCACATACCTCCATTCTTTGCTGTCATGGAGGACAATGGCTGTGGAGCACTGCATGTGCCGTCAGATTCTGTCAATGTGTAGGTTGGTTTTGTTGAACTGCTCCCTGCCCCCCACCATATCTCTCTTTTAAATTTTTTTTATGTTCGATTCACTAAGTCTGGGAGAAGAGAAGGATGGATTTAGAAATGAGGGTGATATAGAAATAAAAGACAATAAAAAACAAAAATTTTAAAACAAAATTTACCAATAAAACTTTCAAAACAAAAAAATGCTGGCTGACTGGCTGGCTGGCTGGCTAGATGGATGGATGGATGGACGGACAGATGGTAGGATCTATACATAGCTCTCATCATAGTTTGCTTTGACGGATGGTAGGATCTATAAATAGTTCTCATCATAACTTGCTTTCCACACACATACATGGAATAGTGTGTTACTAGAGCAACCCAACGTACAAACCTGACACAACATACTACCATAACACCATAAGGAGAAGAGACCCAAGGCCAAACACCTGAAAGCCTGAGGGTTCTCATATCCAGTCTTTCCCAGGCTTATCTTCATTGCCTCATTATAAATTCTAATACTACCATACCAAGGTAAGAAGACGTCAGTGCCTCATCTCCCCTACAAGACTGTAAGCTCCCTGAGGAGAAGTCCCTGAATTTATTTGTCTTTGCATTGCAAGCAGAGCCTAACACAATATTCTGAACACAGCAGCTACTTACTAAAATATGTTAAATTAAGAGACTTTTAGGAGCTTTCTCAGTGAGATAACACGGCATAGTTAATTAAACATATTTATTAATATAAACATAATTAAACAATTAAACAAGCATTTATTAAGTGCTTTACAAATAAAATATCATGATCAAATGTGAAAGACTTGGCTACTCTGATCAATACAATAATCCAAGACAGTTCCAAAGGACTGGTGACGAAAAAATGCTCTCCACCTCAAGAGAGAGAACTGATGAACTCTGGGTGCAGATTGAAGTATAATTTTTTTCACTTTCTTTATGTTTCATACTTTTTATTGGGGTTTTTTGCAACATGACTAATATGGGAAAGTGTTTTGCATGACTTCACATGTATAATTGATATCATATTGCTTGCCTTTTCAAGGCAAGGGAGAGGAGTGAGAGGTAGGGAAAATTGGAGACTCAAAATTTTAAAAAATGAATGCTAAACTAAATAAAGTATAATTATTTAAGAAAAAGAGGAAGAGGAGGAAGGAGAGGAGAAGGAGCAGAAGGAGGAGGAGGAGGAAGGAAAAGAAGGAGAAGGAGAAGGAGGAGGAGGAAGGAGAAGGAAGAAGAAGAGGAAGAGGAAGGAGAAGGAAGAGGAGGAGGAAGGAGAAAGAAGAAAAGGAAGAGGAAGAAGGAAGAAGAAGGAAGAAGAAGAAGAAGAAGAAGAAGAAGAAGAAGAAGTTTGGCCATTTCCCCAACAGATATTGTATTTATTGAATAGGAGACTGCGATGTTATATAGGAGAGTGTAATTCATGTGGACTATTATTGCCTTCTCGATGGGTGGGGGAAGGGTGAGCAGAAGAGAGAATTTGGAAAGCCAAATTTTTTTTTAAGTTTAAAATGAATGAATGAATAAAAACAATTGATATTTTGGAAATATTATCTCATTTGATACAATGACCCTGGGATCCATCCATTCATCCATCCTGCATTTTTTTTTGTTTTGAAAGTTTTATCGATAATTTTGTTTTTTAAAAAATTTGGTTTTTTAATTATGTTTTGTTTCTATATCACCCTCATTTCTAAATCCATCCTTCCCTCCTCTCAGACTTAGTGAATCAAAAGTAACAAAAACCTTAAAAGGGGAAGGGGAGCAGTTCAACCCAACTAACCCACACATGGATTTTGAATCTGACTACAACCCCTAGGTACTATTATTATACCCGTTTTTTACTGTTGCATCAGACAGTTCAGTGACTTGCACAGGATCACAAAGCCAGTAAGTGTCTGAGTCTGGATTTGAACTCTGATACCCCTGACTGCAAAAGCCGACACTCTTATCTACCTGTGCTGCCTCTGAAAAGAGTCCAGGCCCTAGGATTCAGACAAGGTTGATTTGACTTCTTTGTCACAAAATCCCTATTGTCTCCAAGTCCTTACTAAGAGTAGTGGAACACGTAACCCCTTGAGCCCAAACACTTGGGCCTCAGGCAGTTCAATGATCCAGGTGAGAGAGAGTTTGGAGAGGATCGGAATGATCCAGCCTTGCTTTCATCACCCATTGCATTCCCCATGTGTACATGCAAACGGTAGATCTAAGGACCAAAATCTTGCCGTCTGTTTCATCTTGTTCCATCCTCCTGGGCAACGCGCAACAGCTGTTCACCATTTTCTACGGAGGAGCCTTTCATATACTTGATGACTTATTAAATCATGTCTTAATGGTGGCAAGGAAGACGTTGAGTCACAGCTTCCACGCTGATAGAAAGTGATAGGCCGAGCGGAACAAGCATTGAACTAAGAGGGCTCGGGGCAGGGCCGCATACGGTAGAAATTGAGCAATTAGAATCCCCTTCTGCTTTGGAATGTTTTACCTGGAGGCAGAGAGAATTTATTAAAACGTACAGGCTCCATGTGAAGACTATCAGTTTCAATCTCCTAAGCACGAGAACCAGAGCTCCTCCACAGTTAGAGGCAAGAAAGGCTGGAGATGGGAAATTCAGGGGAAGGTAACGGGAGAGAATTGTCCCTTTACATCTGGGACAGTATAACGGCATAGAAAATGAGAGGTGGGGCTTGGGGATCATCTGGTGACTAGTAACACCCATAACTGTTACAGATGAGGAGTCCTAAGGAAGGACGTGACTTAAGAACAGAGTCAGGAGTAGAAACCTGCTTTCCCGAGTTCCCAGTTGACTTTCGTCTACACCACCCAGTTACTGAAACTCTCTTGAGTGCAAAGCCGAGGAAGACCTGGGCTGAGGATTTCACTGCTGCGGAGCAAGGATGCTACAGTACTCCACTGCCACTTAGGCAGCCTGGCGGCTGCCCCCTTCCACAAACTAACTATATTGGGGACGTGTTGAGGTGGTGGGGGTGGTACACCTGATTGGATTTAACCCTACTGCAGCTCAGAACTCCCCAACTCAAACGCTCCTCCGGCTTCAGCCTCCCCAGAAGCAGAGACTATAGATAGACGTGTGCGACCTATAACCCATTTCTTATTAATTAAATGCGATAATATATGTAAATAGCTGGCACAGTGGTCGATGGCAATATGGTGGTCGATGTGTAGGTTAGTTTTGTTGAACTGTTCCCCACCACCACCACCACCAGTAGCAGCAGCTCTCTCTTTTAAATTTTTTGTTACGTTTGATTTATTAAGTCTGGGAGGAGAGAAGCATGAATTTAGAAATGAGGGTGATATAGAAACAAAACATAAAAATTTTTTAAACAACATTTATCACTAAAACTTTCAAAACAAAAAATAATGCAGGATGGATGGATGGATGGGATGGGTGGGTGGATGGGTGGATGGATGGATAGATCTACCCATAACTCTCATCATGGCTTGCTTTCCACACACATACATACGATAGAGTGTTCCTAGAGCATCCCAACCTGCTATCAACCTTTTAAGTAGGCGCTTAATAAATATTTTTCCCTCCTCTCCCTAACAGAAGTGAAGCTCAAGTAAGAAGAGCAGAACCAGGAGAACGTGTACACAATCACAGACACATCATATGTGTGACGACCAACTTTGATAAACTGGACTCTTCTCAGCAACACACAGTTATAAGACAACTTTACAAGTCTCAGGGTGGAAGGAGATATCTACATACAGAGAAAGATCTAGAAAGAACAAAGTTTAAATGGAAACTGAAGCAATCAGTACTTCATACATGCTATCGTTCTTTTCCGTGTTTGGTTTTGATTCTTCTTTCCCATTGTTCGCTCCATTTGGCTACAACCCTTCTATACAACCAGACTAATGTCCAATGTGAAAGTATTTGCAGATCCTGTACTTGATTGCATGCTGCCATGGAGAGGGCGAGGGAGAGGGAGGGGAGAAAATTTGAAACTGAAAGAATTGTGGAACTGAAATTTGTAAACTAAAAGTAAATAAACAAATCAATTAAAAAAAAAAAGAAGTTAAGCTCCGTGAAGACAAGGATTATGTCATGTTATATTTATCCACACTTGAGGACCTAGAGGGCCACATGTGGCCTTGAGGTGGCAGGTTCCCCATCCCTGGTACAGGAGAAAAAGTCCTGGCTGTGGATTTAGAGGATACAGACTCAAATTCCACCTCTGATATTACCAGTGTAACCTTAAGCAAAACACAGCCTCCTTGGGCTTCTGTTGCCTCACCTGGAAAATGAGCGTGTTGAGCCTCTAAGATCTCTTCCAGCTCTAGACCTGCAATCCCTATTAGTCAATTTTATTCTATACTTCCTTGTCCAAAGATTTCTCTCCTTCATAGAAAAAACCAATGAAAGTGAGAGGTAAGTAATTCTACCTTGAAATAGGATGGCATGAAAAATGCTGGGCTTAGAGTCAAGAGATAACTGGATTTGAAGCCCACCTCTGGGACTTCTTAGCCACGTGACCATGAGTAATTCAGAATTCCTGTAGTCCTTGATTTCTTCATTTGTAGAATAAGAATAATAAATAAAGTAAGGAGGGAAGGAGTAAGCATTTATACAGCACCTATGCTTTACAAATATTACATCATTTGATCCTCGGAACAACCCTGCAAGGTAGCTACTATTGTTGTCCTCAGTTCACAGTTGAGGAAACTGAGGCAAAGAGTGGTTAAGTGACTTGGCCAGGAGGTGATTGGGAGGATTAAATGAAATAATATGTGTAAAGCTCCATGCAAATTTCAGTTCATCATTATCTATTAACCTTACCCCACCAACCTTGATTAATGGTCCTATCTCTTTTTGAATCTTCTTCACACCCCAACAGAGGATTTTTTTTTTAATTTACAAGTTCCTTTTTATTTCCCTTAGCATTTTTATAACAGACCCTAGTTTTCTGAGCTTTCACCCCCATGAAAGTATAATCGATAAAGGGGCAGTCTCAAAGCCCAAAGAGGCAGGTTCAAACCCTACTTCTGACACAGACTGGCTGCATGAACCTGAACAAGTCATTTAACTAATCAGTATTCTAGGCCGGAGGCGTAAAATATATGGCCTGTGGGCTACCGCTGACCCACCATACTCCTGAGTGCCCCTGAACCAGATTAAAATGTAATTGGGAAATATTTAACAAAGCATAGTAATAATAAATAACATAATAAAAAATATAACAAAAGAATACAATAAACAGCAATAATAAATTCAGTAGAACGTAGATGTTAATATGTGCTTTTCTACACAAAGATGTATTCGCAGGGGTCCTCACATACAGTTTAGTGGTCCCTACTTCTACTTGAGTCTGGCATCACTGATTTAAGGAGCTCTCAAAGACGAAGATTTCTTGCTATGACACTTAGGAACATTGCCCTCTGTTAAGGTCCAACACTGCCCATCCCCCAGTTCTTATAACTTCTCTTTTTTGGATTCAGCCAGCTGATGAGAGGAAAATAGTCAAAGTCATAAACCTCCAATGGGGCAGCTAAGTGTCACGGTGGATGGAGTGCGGGGTCTGGAGTCAACATATAAAAGCTACTCTTTGTGGTGATGGTAGTGGTAGGATAGCTACATGGTGAGTCTGCAGTGGTTCTCAACCTTCCCAATGCCGCGACCCTTTAATACTTGTATGGGGATGTATCTGCATGTGGGCGGACCCACCTGGAGATGGATAGAGGAGCAGTGTCTCGGTTCCTAAGACCATCAGAAATATGTGTTTTCCGATGGTGTTGGGCGACTCCTGTGACCCCTGTGAAAAGGTCATTTGACGCCCGAAGGGGTCATGACCCACAGGTTGAGAACCACTGGTCTAGAGTCAGGAAGACCTGAGTTCAAATGTGGCCTCAGACACTTACTAGCTGTGTAACCCTGGGCAAGTCACTTAATCTCTATTTTCTTAGGAGGCAGCTAGCTGGTTTGGTGGATAGACTCTAACCGATAGGGTGTTGGGTCTGGATTCAAGAAGACCAGATTTCAAATCTGGCCTCAGACATTTACTAGTTATATGATCCTAGGTCAATCACCTCGTTTCTGTCTTCCTCAGTTTCCTCAACAGTATAATGGGGATAATAATAACACCTGCCTTATAGGGTTGTTGTGAGGATCGAATGAGATAATTTTTATAAATTGCTTAGCACATGGTAGATACTTAATAAATACTCATTCCCTTCCCACCCTTCAGAGATTTAGAGTCAGAAGAGACCTTACAGGTCACTAGCCCTGGCAGACCCTTTATTGGAGAAATGAAGAAACTGATACAAATGGAAAAGTAAGAGAGTCCCTGCTCACATTCTAATGGAGCAGACAAGATAGACAGGCAGATAGGTAGGTAGGTAGATAGACAGACAGGTAGATAGATAAATAGACAGATAGAAAGACTGATACAGAAAGGCAGATAGAAAAATAGAGACACAGACAGAGACAGATAAACAGAGAGGTAGATAAATAGACCTATAGACTGATACAGAAAGACAGATAGAAAAATAGACAGAGACAGACAGACAGATAGATAAATAGACAGATAGACAGACAGACAGCAGGTAGATACACAAACAGATATATAGATGGATATGTAGGCAGATAGACTGATACAGAAAGACAGATGAAAAATAGAGACAGACAGATAAATAGACAGACTTATATAGAAAGACAGATAGAAAAATAGAGACAGATAGACAAATAGGCAGATAGATAAATAGAAAGATAGATAGAAAGATAGATAACTAGATGAATAGACAGACAAGTAGATAGGTAAAGAGATAGACAGATAGACAGACAGACAGATAGATGCTTCAGGTACAAGTCAAACGAAGAGGCCTCGAGGTCCTCAGCACAACAGCAAAGCAGATGATAACACTTTTTCTTTAATGGTATTTCTTTTGATAAAAAATATACAAGTTTCTGATACTGAGTCATTTGACAGATGCCAAGGATTCTTTTAGTACTTTGTTTTGAAGTGAGACTTAGGTAGTGATACAGATGAGCGGCACGAAGGAGTTTGGAAATGCCAACTTCTCCTGCAAAAAAAATCTGTGGATATTTAAAACAGGGTTTTCACATATGCTGTGTATGCTTCCTCCCTAGGAGGCCTCTGAAATTCAGAAGCCACCCTTGCATTTCAAAAGTAAGCTCCCCTTCAAAGTTTATAAATACCGGGCATCCCAGATGGAAGAAAAACAAATAGACAAAGAAATCACAGAGAGAGCCAGAAGCCGTACAGCTCTGTGGGTAAGCATCAAGCTGCCAGGAACAAGATGGGCCAGGCGACCCAGGAGACAATGGGACAAAACTAGAAATAAACAAGAAGCATTATCATCCATTGGAACCAGGTCACTGATAGTGCAAAGGAATGGATGGTTCATAACAGGACTGGGACATTTGAACAGAAGATTAAAACAACTGAAAAACCAAAAGAAAACAAAAGGGAATTTAATAAAAACAACCGACTCCTTGTAAAAGTAAACAAAGACAAAAGGAAGAAGGAGCAAAGAGAAACCAGATGCAAACCTCTCCTTCAACTGAAGTGGTGACTGAATAAGGAGAAAGTAGTGATGGGAAAGTAGATCAAAGTCATGGCATGGGATACCGTGAAAAGAGGCAAGCTGGGGGTGAATGCAAAAAAAAAAATGTCTGGTTCTGGCTTAGGAGGTTGAGGCTTGGGCTTGACTGTGGTTATGTCACTTAATATCATTAAGGTCACTTGTCATTTTGCAAATGGCTTCAATTCAAGGAGCCTCAGTTTCCTTGTTCGAGTTAATGTAGCTTCTGGGGTATCTCCCCTTTCACATGTGAGCCCTTAGAAAGATTACCCTAGGTCAAGGCAGTCTGTGTGTCACCATCCATTCAGAACCATAGCTCATGTGTTCCCATCAGTGTGCTTACCCTGACCAAAACTTAATTCAAAACAAAAGACATTTAATCAAACAACATGATAAAGTGACCAAAAAAAAAAAAAAGATCACTTGTGACCACACTAAGTACACTGAGCCACAGATTACAGCCCAGCCCTGGAAGATACACATTTAGACAACGTCACCAGGAATTGCACATGGAGGCTATGCATAGGTAACATGCATGAAAGGGGACATTCCAGCTACCCATTTGGTCAAGTACACATATGAAGAGCACACATATTAAAAATCCATGTGACCACAGTAATTCAGACTTCCAAAGCTGCAGAAATGCTAAGGCCCTCTGGTGACAACACTGGGCTGCTTTCTGCAACTCTCCATTGAGCATTGGACCTCTACTCTCCACCACATTCCTGGTCTCCATTACTGAAAGTCATTCTTGGTTTTGTCGTTGCTGAAACATTGTCTGCTTTTATCTGCTGGCTTTCAGCCCTTTGGGGCTATCTATTGCTTTCTTCCTCTGGCTCTTGAAGTGCAATGGTTATCAAGCCTCTCTCTGACAAGGGGCAAGCTGACATTCTTTAAGTATAGTCGGACTATGTACCATGTCAGTTAACCAGGGAGAATTTTTTTAAAAACCAGCAGAACTCCCCCATGCTAAGATTAAGTCTCTTTTTTAACTGTCCTTGGTCTAATGATGATTTAGGGTTCTTAGTCCCAAGGAGTATATGACCTTGAATTGATTCCTTGTAACTAATTATGAGTCTATACATCCCAAACCCATTTTGAAGACATTTATTAAAAAGAAAAAACTTCAGGAACAATGAAGTAAATCATATAAACATCATTATACCCATTTGACAGAGGAGGAAACTGAGGCAGAGAGTTTAGATGATTTGCCAATAATAGTATATACAGGTAGTAAGTGTCAAAGCTGGGATTTGAACCATGGCCAACTGACCCCAGTTGAGAGACCAGGGTTTTTCCTCCCTAGAATTCAAATTTAGGAGGTACTGACAGTACTTGTAATTCTTTGCCAATGTGGAAACAATAGTGCTTTGTATCTAGTAGCAAAAATAATTCATCAAAATAGGAAGTTCCCAAGTGTCTCTGATAAAGGCCTCATTTCACAAATATATAAAGAACTGAGTCAAATTTATAAGAATACAAGTCATTCCCCAATTGATGAATGGTCAAAGGGCAGGAACAGGCAATTTTCAGATAAAGAAATCAAAGTTCTCTATAGTCATATAAAAATGCTCTAAATCACTATTGATTAGCAACATGCAAATTAATACAACAACTGCCTCACACCTATCAGATTGGCTCATCTGCCAGAAAAGGAAAATGACAAATGTTGGAGAGGATGTGGGAAAACTGGGACACTAAAGCACTATTGGTAGAGTTGTGAACTGATCCAACTATTCTGGAGAGCAGTCTGGAACTATGCCCAGAGGGCTGCTAGGTCTATATTGCAAAGAGATATTTTTACAAGGCGGGGGGGGAGGGGGAGGTGAGAGAAGGGAGGACCTATTTGTACAAAAATTGTTTTGTTTAACTTTTTTTATATGAAAATACTTATAGCAGCTCTTTTTGTGTCAAGAATTGGAAATTAAAGGGATGTCCATCAGTTGGGGAATGGCTGAACAAGCTGTGCTGTAGATTGTAATGGAATATTATTGTGCTACAAGAAATGATGAACATATTTCAGAAAAACCTAGAAAGACTTATATGAACTGATTCAGAGTGAAGTGAGCAGAACCAAGAGAACATTGTACACAGTAATAGCAACATTGTACAATGACTTAGTTATTCTAAGCAAAACAATGATCCAAGACAATCCCAAAGGACCCACGATGAAAAATGCCATCTGCCTCCAGAGAAAGAAGTGATGATGTCTGAATACAGACCGAAATATAGTATTTTTTCTCTCTCATTCTTTCTTTCCTTCCTTCCTTCTTCCCTCTCTCCCATCCTTCCTTCCTTCCTCTTTCCTTTCTTTTCTTCCTTCCTTCATTCCTTTTTTATTTGAATTTTCTTCCACAAAATAACTACTATAGAAGCATGTTTTAAATGATTGCACAAGTATAACCTTTATCAGATTGCTTACCATCTGAGGAAGGGGGAACAGGAGGGAAAGAATGATTGAATTTGGAACTCAAAAACTTTTTTTTAAAAGAATGGTAAAATTTGTTTTTACATGTAATTGAAGGGAAGAATAATACCTTATTTTTAAAAGTTAGGAAGTTACCAGATATTGAATTGGGGCAAGTTTCTCCTCCATCCTTCTATGTTTTCCTTCTCATCCCCCAGAGGCCTTCCCAGCAGCAAATTTGTTCCACAGTCCTATGGTCTCTGTCTTCATTCCACGCCTAGGACCTGCTTGTAGCATTATGACTAGTTCCCTCTCTCTCTCTCTCTCTCTCTCTCTCTCTCTCTCTCTCTCTCTCTCTCTCTCTC
>CM053586.1:166155805-166217956 GCA_028646515.1 Pseudochirops corinnae
TGGCTAACCAAGACTTGTGCATTGCAGTTATGAGAAAACTTTTTCTGTGTTTATATTTGTCCTTCTATCCCATCAGCTGTCATTTCCATATGCTGAACTGCTTTTTGAGGTTGAAAAACAAACTCTGATTTTGCAAAATAGTTGAGCTTTAAAAAAAAATGTGGAAGAGTTGGGAATGGAAAGTGAGGTATGGGGGCAGGGGAAGAGAAAAGAAAAACATCATTCTTAATCTTTCACAAATTATTTCAGGCCCTTTCAAAATTTACTTTTTTCTAAAGTAAATTACTCAGGATCTGACAAATACTAGGCTGACTTTTCTTCTCTTTCCAACTGATTTTTTCTCCTCCTTCATCTTCTGACTAGAAATGCTGGGTTGGGACTCTTTTTAAAAGGCTAACATTTTCAGCTTATAGCTTTCTCAGTCTAGGAAGCTGAGATGCGACCTTGTCTTCCTCAGAAATGCTATCCCTTCCTCTGGAGGCCTCCTAGCCTCCTCCTGTTACCCCTTCTCCCCTTCCTTCCCCTTCTGCTCCATTGCCTGTCCCCATCCTGTGGTGTGCTAAATGGCTTTCTGGGGTTTGGTCAACTCAAAGGATCTTTCCTTTCCCTTCCCCCACTGCCTGCCTCTCCTGCCCCTCACCCTTTCACCTACTCTCCCACCTCCTTTCCATCCCCTTGGGTTACTTTTAAGCTGTGCATTTTTCCTTCCTCTCTAGAGTTCTTCCTGCCTCATTAAAATATATTTATACACACACACACACACACACACACACACATACACACACACACACACACACACACCACCACCACCACCACCACTACCACCCTGCTTCCATAAAACCTTAAAGGATTTGTGGGTTTGCTGACCTGGCCACTCTATTTGCTAGGCTTCTTAGGTGGTATAAGGGGCATGAGACTAAACAGAGAACCTGATTTCTTCAAGGTCTAGGTTTCATTCCTTTCAGACCTCAGGACTATGAAGTGATACTGAATGATGGGTCTGACTCAAAGTTTTATATTCTCTCTCTCTCTCTCTGTCTCTCTCTCTCTTTCTCTCCCTCCCTCCCTCCTTCCCTCTCTTTCTCTCTCCCTTGCTCCCACCCACTATCTGTCTATGTGTGCATATGTATGTGTGTGTCTATCTCTATCTGTCTTTTTCTCTGTCTTTATGCATGTGTGTGTGTGTGTGTGTGTGTGTGTGTGTGTATCACTGTCTCTCTGGCACTCTGTGTGTGTGTATGTGTCTCTCTCTTTCTCTCTCTCTCTCTCTCTCTGTCTCTCTCTCTGTCTCTCTCTCTCTCTCTCTCTCTCTCTTTCCATATGTCTATAAACTTCTGCTGTTTAGCAATTGCTAATTACATCTGTCTAACAGTATGTAACCTGAGACCCAGCATAAGCATCATTCAGAAAACAAGGCTTTCTAAAGTACCTACTGTGTATCTAGAGCTAAAAGCTCTTAACCCAACTGCACTAAGATCTAGACAATGAACTGGAGGAAGAGAGTGGGTTGGAACTACCTCTGGGAAATGCAAAACTGCACCCCCAACCTCTCCCACTCCACAAGCATCTCCCAGAAGCAAATGCCCATGTGTTTAACACCAACATCCTCTGACGATTGCTGTATGGTAATGAGACACAAAATACACTTTCTAAAGAATTGAAAACAAGTGCCTTATAGAGGGCAATGGGGAGGCCCATGGCGGCAACATGCAGCTAATGAGGACCTTCAAAGGAGAACAACAGGAAAGGACATCATCAGAGAAATGCATGCTAGGAAGAGAAGATGGATGGTGTGGTAAGGAGGAGGGAGAACAGGCAAATAGACATAGTCTTCCACTGATAATCCCTGTGATTTCAGGAGAAAGCGAGGAAGCCCTAGAGCATGCTGGGTGAAGTCCTCCAGCGGACTTTTGTGAACCTATAGACAAGCATGTCTCCAAGTGGGCAGACGTGGATGAGGTTGCAATCTGCATGTTAGAGGGAACATTCAAATGGATGAATTCCAGACCCATTTGAGGATTGAATATTTGAGTAACTCCACCTGCAAAAGACACCAATATTGACACCAATATAGTAGAACTCATCCTGCTTTCTGACTTCCTCTTGTAGGTACGGATCTGTAACTGTTATTGTCCCTAACTACATGGAAATAATTTGTGTCTGTATTATTCTTTTAGCTCTGCTGGCTTCATTCAGCATCACTTCACATCTTTCAATATTTCTTGGAATTTTTCAGATTTATAGATACTTAGGTCATGATGATATCCCACTACATTCCATATATCAAAATCTGTTCAACCAGCCTTCAATCAATAGATACCTTGTTTGGGAGACTCCCCACCACCATCAGTTTTTAATAATATAAATAATGCTGCTATCAAATATTTTTGTACCAATAAGAATTCTCAGGCAGCTAGATGGTACAGTGGATACAGTATCAGGCCTGGAGTCAAGAAGACTCATCTTTCTGAGTTCAAATCTTACCTCAGACACTACGTGACCCTGGATAAGTCACTTTACTCTGCCTCAGTTTCCTTATCTGTCCAATGAGCTGAAAAAAAAGGAAACCAGTATCTTTGCCAAGAAAATCCCAAATGGAGTCATGAAGAGATGGACACAACTAAAAACAATTGAAGAACAACAACAAAAAATTCTCTTCTACAAGTAACCTCTTTGAGATACAATCTTGGGGACAAGACTACCAGATCAAAGAAAATGCACAATGTTTTCTAACTCATTATGTAATTTAATATTGTTCTCCAAGAACACTGGACCCATTCACAACTCTGCCAATCAATCAACAGGTATATGTGAAGTTTCTATTATGTGTCAATCGCTGTGCTATGTACTAGGGATACAAAGGAAAACATTTCCTAAATTCATTACCAGCAACAGTTACCAATACCTGCCCAATATTCCATGACCATACTGGCATTGAATGTTTGGCCATCCTTTGCCAAATCAAGAACTTTCAAAAGTCTTAAAGCTAAACTCATTGAGCCTCCTGTGAAGAACACTCAGAGTGGTTAAACAAACAAACAAACACGAAGCTGGGTGGTGAGATTGCTATACTTTCTCCATACCTACTTTCTTAATTCATTGCCTCTATGATTTTTCTCTTCCCTACACCTGGAAATGCTCTCCCCTCCTTTCCATTTACCCAGATCCTGCTCATCCTTCAAAGCCCAGATCAGATTCCACATCCTTTAGACAGGCTTCCCCACTGATTTCCACCCTGACAGATCTCTCTCCTGTGGATTCCCCATAGCACTTATATAATCCATACCAAACAATTCATCACTTGAATTGCATATTGCCTAATTGTCTCATCTGTGTTCATCTGATCTCCTCAGAGAGGCTCTTCAAGGGAAAAAACAAATTTATTTCTTTTGTCCATCCCCCCCCCCCCAAGGATGATAGTGGATGTGCTATAGACACTTAACAAATAATTGATTAAACATTTATTTTGAGGAAATTATCGGGCTATACTACTATCTCCTAGTGCAGTCTGTTTTTAAGAACACACACACACAAAACATTAGACTGTGATCAATAAAGAATGTTGTCACATATCAAAGAATCACACAAAATTTTGAGACTTTGAAGGGACCTAAACAGCCTGTGGTCCAACCCTGCTCAAGAAATACTCACCATGTAGGGGCATCTAGGTGGAGCAGTGAATAGAGCACTGACCCTGGAGTCAGGAGGACCTGAGTTCAAATTCAGCCTCAGACACTTAACACTTACTAGCCATGTGACCTTGGGCATGTCACTTAACCCCCATTGCCCTGTCCTCCCCCTCCAAAAAGCAAAAAAGAAAGAAAGAAAGAAATACTCACCACACTCTACCTGACAAGTGGTTGTCCAATGTCTGCTTGAAAACCTCCAGTGAGTGAGAACCCACAGCCTCTCAAGGTAGCCCATTCCTTTTATGGATAACTCATTGCAGCGAGGTGATATTGTGGATAGAACACTGGTCCTGTAGACAGGAAGACTTCACATGACTAGACTTTGAAGAATCATGGAAACAGGGAGGGATGCCACAGGACTGGGGAGAAGCAAATATCCTGATTTGTTCTCCAAAATGATGGGGCTGAATGAAGTATGACCCTGAGAGGTATGTGATCAATCATTTGGACAGTGGGAAGATGGGTCAAGTTTCACCTTGCAACAGCCAATCATGACCTTCAGCATGTGTTTTCTGCCCATTATCTCCCCTAATGCTCCCCCACACTTGTTGCTATGCAACCTCCCAAGCTCCTCACTTCTGTCCCGGCCATTGGCCCCTATAACTTAACCACTAGTATGCACCCAGAGCACCAGCTGTGCAGGTATCATTGGGAAAATTCTCCATCCCCCCACCACCACACCTACTTTGTGGCCCCCCAGATCAACTTGTGGCTACAGAAAAACCCCTCTCCCCAACTCAGAGGTTAGGATCTGCATTCTGGGTCAGTGACCAGGGAGTAAGAGCCCCACACCCTCATTTTTGTTTTTCATTGACCACAGTAACAGAATAGTGTGTGCATATAACTTAGAAATAAATAAATGGATAAATTAATACCTACCAACATAAACCTATAGTATAGTGTATGCTCAAAACGCTTTCAATGATGGGAAAGTGCACGATCAAAAGAGTTTAGAGAGCATTCTTCCAGACTAATGATCTCCAAAGTGGGGGTACATGCACCCCAGGGAGGACATAAAATGATATATTAAGGTATAAGAATAAGCATGTCTACCTAAAATTATTTCTAATTTTAAAAAACAAATAAATAAATAAAATAAATTTACTAATATTTAAGGTATAGATTAAAGCTGACACCCTCACTGACCCTGTCATGTAGTCAATGTCACACCCAGTACCCAAGGTATACTGAGGCAAGAGAAGAAATTCTACAAGGTGAAGGGATTGACAAGAGTGCCCTTATTTCTTCATTGTTTTTCAGCATATTATTTTCTTCCTATGGCCCAATACATACATGTGCCTGGATAAGTTAATTTATTGATTACATTATTTCTTTGTAACTAAACTAAGCCTCACAGCTAGACAAGAAACTTTAAAAGATCACTGCAAAGAAACCATTATTTGAAGGTGAGTATAATAAAGGGCAAGTAAGTGGTACAGTGGATGGAGTGCCAGGCTTGGAGTGAGGAAGATTCATCTTCCTGAAGTCAAATCTGGCCTCAAACACTAGCTAGTTGTATGACCCTGGGCAAGTCACTTACCCCTGTTTGCCTCAATTTCTTCATCTGTAAAATGAGATACAGAAGGAAATGGCAAAACATTCCAGTATCTTTGCCAAATGGGGTCAAGAAGAGTCATATGTGACTAAAAACTACTGAAAACTAGTAATAATAATAATAATAATAATGGAACACAATAAAGAAACAAGAAAATAGCAAAGTTGACTCTTCTGATACAAGTTCTTTGAGCTCTTCATCAGTTACATTATAAGGTAAAAACAATGACGTTCTAAACTTATTTAATGAGAAGTTAGCCAAAAAAACCACAAAATTATTAAATAATGAGAAGGGGTCCACAGGCTTCGTTAGATTCAAAAGGGATGCATGGCACAATAATGCTTAAGAACCCTATGCTCTAGAGCAGTGGTTCTCAACTTTACTAATGCCACAACCCTTTAATACAGTTCCTCATGTTGTGGTGACCCCCAATCATAAAATTATTTTTGTTGCTACTTCATAACTGTAATTTTGCTACTGTTATGAATCGTAATGTAAATATCTGATATGTAGGATGTATTTTCATTGTTACAAATTGAATATAACCCACAGGTTGAGAACCGCTGCTCTAGAAGGAATTCTCAGTCAAGCATGGATTAGACTAGATAGAAGAAAGACAAAGTAGAGGAGGAGGAAGAAAAAAGAAAGAATCCTATTAGAGAAGCAGAGTTAGAGAGGCTTTTTTTTTTTTTTGGCCAATACCAGAATAAGGGACACTGTCTTTGCCTAAAGAGCATAACACTATTTCAACAGAAAGCATCAGATAAGCCTGAAGCTGAAAGTGATGGATACTACAGTTGCTATCAAAGAAGCAAGCTTAGCTAAACAGAGGAACAGCTTGGAAGTGGAGCATCTGGAAAGTAGGCCAACAAATCTGCTCTTCTAGATGACATGCTATGCCTAATAAGATGTAAATATTCAGTTCACTATCAATCAGTTCGTCCTAGCAGTAGAAGCATTTGTTTATATAGAAGCTATGCTTGTCAAGTAATTTTCATGCATAATTCCTGAAAGAGAAGGAGTATGTTCAAGTCTGCATTTCCAGAGTCATGAGTTACCCTGGCCATTTGAATTCCCAACACATGTACCTTTCAGGCCTAGGACTACAAGTGTGCACCCACTCTCCCCACAGATGTTAAGTGTATTGATGGTAGTATGATTAATGTTTATGGAGTACTTATGAATATTACATGTTTATAATGTGTATTATAATATTTTGAACTATTATAAATATTATATACTTACTTTGCATTTTCAGTAAATATTTTTATTAATGTTAATTAAGTATCAATAGATTTATTTATCAGAAATAAACTGATGGGGAGTTGTGAGCTAATAAAAATTAACACCCAGAAGGGTTACCCCTAGGATCCTGAAAGTCTTGAATGTATCATCTGCTTTCCCTCTGGAGACACCCTAATTTGCCAGTATAAAGGCAAGTTAAAGGGAAACAAGCCACAAAGAGAAAAAGAGTAAGAGCTCTGGAGATCTATTCATGCTACTTTGTGACATGGCATGAACTTTTCAAAAACAGAAAACCTAGATTCTTTCCTTGCAGAGAGTTATTAGAAAAAACAAAAAGGAAAACTTCACCTGTCGTCTTGTCTCAATCTGGCCTCAAAATTAAAAATAACACTAAATTCAAATTCATCATCACGAATTCAGTCAGTCAGGAATACTGGAAGAATATATTCCCCACCACCACTACCATGTTGACTGTTGTGAAAATACATCACCATTGCTGAATCCCTGATCCTTGGTGTCCCAATATATGAAAAGACAAACCCAGCAGAAAGAGTCAAGAGAAAGATAAATGGGCGATCGCTGCCAGAATTTGTCATATAGAAAGCTAAGAATTCTACCTCAAGGTTGCAATCATGAATCCCAACCCCTCTGATGGCTCAGTACTGACTCTCTTAACAACTGCAACCTGCAGTGTAGAAATTTAGTTTAAATTTAAACTAAATTCAAAAAAGGCATGTCGTATGGGAGATGGCAGAGGAAAATGTTATCTCATTAAAATCACACACACACACACACACACTCACACACACAGAATGTAAATGCCTTGAGGATGTGGATACATTTTTATTATTGCTGTTGACTCTATATCCTCAGCACCTGACATAATACCTGGCATGAAGTTTTGTTGTTGTTGTTGTTGTTGAGTTATGTTCAATTCTTTGTGATCCCATTTGGGGTTTTCTTGGCAAAGATAATGGAGTGGTTTGCCGTTTTCTTTTTTTCTGTCTTTTTGGAGGGGGGAGCGCAGGGGATTTGGGGTTAAGTGACTTGACCAAGGTCACACAGCTAGTAAATGTTAAGTGTCTGAGGTCAGATTTGAACTCAGGTCCTCCTGACTCCAGGGCCAGTGCTCTATTCACTGCACCACCTAGCTGCCCTGGTTTGCCATTTTCTTCTCCAACTCATTTTACAGATGAAGAAATTGAGGCAAACTGGGGTGAAGCTACTTGCCCAGGGTAAACAAATTGTAAGTGTCTGAGGCCAGATATGAATTCAGGAAGATGAGTCTTCCTGACTCCAGGCTCCACTGTGCCACCTAGTTGCCCCTGCATTAAGTAGGATCACAGGATTATAGGCTCACTAGATAGTCAATTTTGTACTAGAAGGAATGTCTAGTCCAACCCTCCTCAACTGACAGATCAGGAAACTGAGACCCAGAGAGGTGAAGTTATCTGTCCCAATCCATGTAAATGATACATAGCAGAATTGTGATTTGGTGATATAATGGTGATTGGTAAATGCTTGTTGAATTGGATGGTACTGGACTGTTGGAAGAGATTCAATAGACAGGAACATAAGTGGACAGTTATAATGTAACAAGGGCTGCTACTGTTTGGATGATAGGCTGACAACATAATAGCAGTCTTCTCAGGGTATGAGACTGATTTCAAGGGTTACCAGGGAAGTAACATGTGACTCCAATGAGATCCTGCTGAGTAGGAGGGAGAAGTGATCATAAATTATGTCACTGTGATATAAAAGCATCTGTCTAAAAATTCGTCCTAGCACCCCAGTCTGGTTGACTTTGCATTATTGAGGTGAGTCATTTACATCCTTTGGGGAAGGAAGTCAATACCTCAGCTCCGTGGGCAGCCCAGAACAAAATGTTTACAAGATGACGTGGCTGCTGACATAAATGGTAAGTGTTATTTATTTGTTCAAGGTTCCTATTTCCCAGCAGGAGTGGTTTTATGGAGCTCTCTACCTGCAAAAAGCAAAGCAGCAAATTCATGAGGGATAATTTATGGTGCTAGTAAAGCACCCACCACCCTGCAGAACATGAGCTCAGTAAAGGCTAGCCACGAGGGATTCTTGTTTGGATCAGGCCATCATTCATTATCCAAGTACGTGCTGACTAAAAACACATAAACTAACATGAGAAGGAAGCTACTCATGTTAAGAGCTTCATTCATGTTGCTGCCATCATCGTCATCATCATCATCACCACTGACATTGCCATCCCTGTCACCATTAGCGTCCTTCTCATCACCAGTACATTAACACCATCATCACCATCCTTGCCATAATCCTTAACACAATTATTACTATCACAACCATTCTGATGACTATCAACCTCATTCACCATCAGCAACATGAGTACCACCACCACCACTGTTACCATATGAGAGGTTAGCCGTCAAAGTTAAAAGTCTGCTAGTGCACGTTGTGCATCTGGTACATTTTATACTCTTTTTAAAAATCCTACAGGCTTTTAAATGTCACAGTTTTATCTGCAAGGCTAAGTAACAGGCTGCCATCTGATGGCCATTATGTTATCTCTAGTGTATTCACTTTCCATTTGGCATAATTTAGGCTCCAAACTACCTTTCCAGAATTATTTCTCTGGATGTACTGGTTTCATCTGAGGTTGACACCAAGAGCAAATCTGACCAATAGCAGAGATAGACAGCCTTCTACACAGCAGGCTGGAAGGACAGTGGGGTTTAACTTGGACCATCTGCAACAGCAACAGTTTCTGGAGTGAGGGTCCAGAGGCAAGCATCATAGGTCAGGACATTATGGGTCAGCAAAGTGAAATGTTAAGTCCCCAAAAAGAAAAAGACAAAAAGCATTCGAATTCTAAGGTTGTTGTTTTTTTTTTTTTTAGCAAAAATCACAGAATTCAGATGCCCCAATAGATTTGAGCTCAAGTGAAAATAACATTCTCGATGATGTGTGCATATCTGTGTGTGTGTGTGTGTGTGTGTGTGTGTGTGTGAATATATCACCGTTATCACGGCTGGCATTTATACAAGCACTGTGAGGTTTACAAGGTTCTATACCTATGTTTTCTCATTTGATCACCACAACAACTATGTGAGAGTAGTAAGCACCACCATTATTCCCATTTTTCTGATGAAGAAACTAAGGCTAAGGGTCAGGTAGGTGGCACAGTGACTAGAGCACTGACTCTGGAGTCAGGAGGACCCGAACTCAAATCTGGCCTCGGACATTTGACACACTTACCAGCTGTGTGACCTTGGGCAAGTCACTTAACCCCCACTGCCTTGCCTTCCCCCTCCAAGAAAGAAAGAAAGAAACTAAGGTTAAGTAATTTGCCCAGGGTGAACCAGGTAGGAAGTGAGGCAAGAAGTGCACTCAGGTCTTCCTGACTCCAAGTCCAATACTCAGTCCATTTTACTATCTATCTACCTCCAGATCATTACAGTGACCTTTTTGGCTCCAGTGTTTAGGGTTAACCCCATCTAACTTGGCTTTCTATCACTTGGTTCCCCATTACTGTTCACACTTCCAACACAGGAAAGTGCTGTGTTCATGCAAATGGTGGATCACCTGTTCTCCTACATGAATAGTCTACAATTGCCAGGCGAGTCTCTTTCCTATTTTTTTAAAATATACCTTCCTTATTCCCACCTCAGAGTCTTTTCTCAGGTCATCCCCCCTGTCTAGTGTGCCTTCATCTTTCTTCTGTGCTTATCTTCAAGTTCAAGTCTTCAGTGAAGCTTCCCTGACCTGTCCAATCAGTGGTGATTTCCTCTTCTGAGAGCATCCTACAGTACTTATTATCCATATTACTCCTTTAGCATTTCATCATTTGTAATCTCGCATTGTAATACCTTCTATTATTCAGATCAACAAACATTTATTAAGAGCCTACTGTGTGGAAGTCAAATTTTGGAGTGACAGAGTCAACAAAAGGTCAAGGTTAAGCATTTTCCAGCCTAAGACAATTAGGAGGCTGACAGGAGAGGTCTGTGACACTGGAGGGGAAGCCTGTCCAAAGCATCAGCTAGCAGAAGCAGCAACAGTGGCGGCAACAGCAGCAGCAGCTCCGAGGGGAGAAAGGAGGAAGGAAGAGTGAAGGATGATTCCGAAGTGCTTACCAGAAACAGGGAAGCTGGGAAGAGTGGCAGGTTTGCCAAGGAGAAAAGAGGGTGACGGTATCAATAATAAGTTCCATTTTGAACAATTTAAGTTTGAGATGCCTATTAGAAGCAAGATAGATAGGAGGCAATTGATGATATGTGACTGGAGTTCAAGAGAGAGATTCGGGAGTCATCTGTCTAAAGAGGATGATATTTCCAAAAGAGGGGAGAGGAAAGGAGAGGAGAGGAGGAGAGAGCCCCAGACAGCCCAGGGGAACAGAAGCTCTAAAGGAGGAGCAAATGGATGGTGTTACCCAGGGTCACACAGTTAGGAAATGTCTGAGGTCAGATTTGAACTCAAGGCCTGGAGGAATATCCACTACACCACTTAGCTGCCCTAGTTTCCTCCAAAGCTCTACTCATACATGCTACCGAACGCATGAGACTTTTCCTGAGCCCTACTTTCCCTTCCATTGCTAGTGCTTCTCCCAAAAATAATCTGCCGTTTATTGCACATTGTGATATATATATATGTGTGTGTATACATATATGTGTATAGATATATATGGACATATACACTTACGTGCATACATGTACATGCTTTACCCTCCAATAGAATGTAAACATTTTGAGAATGGGGATTGTTTCATTTTTATCTTTGTATATCCAATGCCTAGTTCAATATGGGGCACATAACAGGTGTTGTATTTATTTTTTTTTAAATGCACTGATTGACTGAGTCAGGAGTCCCAAATTCATATCCCAACTCTAATATTCACTCATTTGGGCAAAGCTTTTAACTGCTCTTAGCCTCGGTTTTCTCATCTATAAGTTAGTTTAATAACGTTTTCATTATTAGTAAGTGTCGGAGGCTGGATTTGAACTCAGGAGGATGAATCTTCCTGACTCACAAAGCTATTATGAAGAATGTGCCATGAAAAACATGAATTATAATTATAATGTTTATAGTTAGCACAACAAATATTTGCTGAATGAATGACAAGGAGGTAATTTTATTCATTTCCCTCATGGCTGCCATTGTCTGCCATTTCCATGACATAAGATAATAATACTTTCTGGTGCTATGGAGCAGGAGGAACAGTGTGAATTTATATTTGCCTAGTGCCTGGGGAGGAACCACCATAGAGACACATAGCAGCTCTGTTATTAAATGGACAGAAGAGGACTGACATCACTAGGAACCACAGAAAGCATCGCAATGTGATGGTTGTTGTTCAGTTGTCTCCAACACTTCATGACCACATTTGGAGCTTTCTTGGCAAAGATATTGGAGTGGTTTGCCATTTCCTTCTCCAGCTCATTTTACAGATGAGGAAACTGAGGCAAACAGGGTTAAGTGACTTGCCCAGGGTCACATAGTTAGTAAGTGTCTGAAGTCAAATTTGAACCCATAGCGATGAGTCTTCCTGACTCCAAGCTCAGCACTCTATCCACTGTAGCACCTAGCTGTCCTAGGAAAGGAATCACAGAAAGCATTGCAGTGAATTAATTAACAGCAAAAGATGAGTCGAAGTATCTATCCAGAGTTAATGTTTTCCAGCTCCCATTGGGTCATGCTGTCCTGAAGACTGCTGTTTCTCATGCATAGTTTTGTTTGGGGATGTTTAGGGAAAACCAACATGTTGGTTCTTACTCCTTGAAGCATGAAGCAGAAAATTACCTAGATGGAGGTTTCATGGGCAATGTCAGGTAGCCAGTCATCTGAAACCAACTTCTCTTCTGAGTTGGGAACACAGATCCCAAGAGACACCTCCCTGGGGGAGCTGAGGGAGAAGGGAGTGGCTCAGATCCAAGTCATATGAGGTCTAAGTTTAGAAAACTGACTCACCTGAGGATGGAAATTAATCACTGTCATTATTTCTATAAACCAAGCTCCTCTGGGTTTTCAAGACCTTCCATGACCTGAAACAACTACATATCCAAATTTCTTTGGTTCCATACCCAAAAATATACCCATTGTTTTACCCATCTTATCTTGATGCAACAAAAAGAATGCCAGATTTGGAGTTAAAGGATATTGGTTCAAGTCCTGTCTCTGTTTTTTGCTACTTATTTGACATTGGGTAAGTCAGTTTCTCTAGGTGTCAGCAACTTCATATGCAAAATCAAGGGAATGGATTAGATAACTTCTAAGTTCCCTTCCATGACTTCTCCGGACCACAGTTTCCTCACCTGTAAAATGATGGGGAGTTTAAGAGGCAATATGGCATAGTGAGGGGGTAGGGAACCTGAAGCCTTGAAGCCACATGTGGCCTTCTAGGTCCTTAAGTGTGGCCTTTTGCCTGGATCCAAGTTTTACAGAACAAGGGATCTAGAAGGCCACATGGGGCCTCAAGGTCTTAGGTTCCCCACTCCTAGTGTAGTAGAACTGGGCTAGGAGTCAGTAAATCCTGGGCTCAAATCCAACCTCAGACACTCACTAGCTTATGGACCTCAGGCTATCCCTTATCACCTCTAGGCCTCAGTTTCCTGATCCATAAAATGAAGGGGTTGGCCTTGACCTCTCCTAAGGCTACCACCCAGTTGCCTTAAGGACAGCTCTAATTGCTAGATTTTTCCTTGCACTAAACTAAACTTACTTTACATAACTTTTACATAAGTTCCACACACTCTTCCTTGGCCTGGGCTCTTGGGTTAAATCAAACAAAACTTTTCCCTCTTCTATGGACCAGTCCTTCAAATACTTAAAGATAGCGATTAACCCTCCTTGGCAGCTAGGTGGCACAGTGGATTGAGTGCCAAGCCTGGAGTCAGGCTCTTCCTAGTTCAAATCCAGTCTCAGACACTTACTAGCTGTGTGACCCTGGGTAAGTCACTTAACCCTTCTTGCCTCAGTTTCCTCATCTATAAAATGAGCTAGAGAAGGAAATGGCAAACTACTCCAGTGTCTTTGCGGACAAAACTCCAAATGGGGTCATGGAGAAGTAGAGGCAATTGAACAACAAAAATCTCTCCTCTCCTCCCTCACCAACCCTACCCCCAAGTATTCTCTCTTCCTGACTAAATGCTCCCTTTTCAAACAATTCTCATGTGATACAGTCTCCTGATTTATTTTCCTCTAGATCTGCTCTAATTTGTCAATGTTTTTCCTAAACTGGGGTGCCTAGAACTGAATAGCTTATAGGACCATAGACCTAGAGCAGGAAGGAACTTTAAAGGTCATCTAGCTCAAGCCCCTAGTTTTATAGATAAGGAAAAGAATGCCCCAAAGAAGCTATGCTATGAATCGGCCAAGATCGAGCCAGAGACCCCTAAATCCAAACCTAATACCTTTCCCCACTATGCTGGATGTGGTCTGATCAGTACAGAGCCCAAAGAACAATCACCCCTTTCATTCCAGACATGATGCTTCTGTTACTATAGCTAAGATTCTGTTTATTTGAGGATTTTTCGGCTGTCTCATCATCATGAGCTTTAATTCACTATACAGGGGACTCAGTCCCCCGGTGGATTTTCATTAAAACTGATGTGTAGCCATGGCAGGTAGCTGTTTCATGTTTATTGCTTGACTGACAAGTTGATGCACATTTTGGTAAATACATTACCCTAGCTGGAATATCCTGGTTTATAGAGCATTGAAATTGGAAGAGACTTTGGAATGCAAGCTGATCACAAATTCTTGTGGGTTCATCAATTTGGAGATCGTTTCTCCTCTGACTGGTAAGTATAAGAGAGCTTTGAACCATACGTCTGTCTGAGTAATGGTGATACTCTTAAGTACAACTCGGTTGTTTTTTTTAATAACTTTCCAAAGCATCATTGTTTGATTTTCCCCCGACCATCAAGATCAACCTTGAACAAAATTGTGGAGTCTGGAAATTTGTCTCTGGCAGCAACATCCTCATCTTCCATTTCTGCACTCCTTTAAGCAACCCTCTCCCATCCTAGACCTCCAGTGTTCTTACTGGGGGAATGTGGAGACAAGTTTGGTTCATTCTTTTGTGCTCACTTATTTCATGTATTATCCCTCTCAGGGGTTTTTCCATTCAAAGAGAAAGAGAGGAGTTAAGACCAATCGACACTGGCTTAGAAAGAGAGCTCTCTCCAACTCTTGTGGACCCTAAAAGAAGAGAAATTAGAAGAGGCAATGAAAAGGAAAGAATCATTTGTTGGACTAGATGGTCTTCCAACTCTTGGGATTTTGTGAAAATCTAATGGTCACCCACCTACTGAGTAACAAAGTCAGGACTAGAAACTAATTCTGGTCATAGGTCAGTTTCTGCCACTGTCCCAAGGAGATTGGGACTTAGTCCCAATTCCATCTAGTGCAGATTTTCAGAAGACATGAATTAAAATGCTGGCTCCATCAGTTACCAGCTATAATTCTGATCAAATCACTTAACCTCCCTTTCAGTTCCCTCATCTTTAAAATGAGGGAATTTAATTAGATGGATTCTGAAGTCCCTTCCTATGATCCTAACCCTAAGGAGGTCCATTCATTTCTATCTCCTCACTTAAAAGGCAGGAAAGAGCACTGATCAACATGGGAAGAAAAGTCTTTAGACATGCTAGTCAGCCACAGAAAGACAGAGGCACAGATAGAAACATTCTGTGTCTATGCTTTCCATCCACTTCCCCAGGGCAATACCATCTCTTAGAAAAATCACTGCTCCTTGGAGTTCACATCTCTGCTGATTAATTCAGGCAGCTGAGCCCTGAACAAGTATCAGCTACCCACCCCTCCTCAGCTTGCATTTCTGAAGATTTCCACGTTGCCAGGACACTTACAGTAAAGTTTTCAAGTCAAAATGCATACCACATGGAGAGCTGCCTACAGCTTTTCCCTGGCAGAGGCTGAGAAATTGAAAGAGGGACCCTTTAGCCTCAGGGGTCCCACCTCCCTCCCTCCTGTCTGGGGAGACAATGCATGCTTTGTCTTCCCCCTCCTCTTCCCAGAAGAGTGGAACCCAGTAATGACTATTGGAGCCTCCCGGCTGTTCCTCCCACCTCTCTTCCTCTGCCTTCCCAATCCCCTCCCTCTCCTCCTCCCCGTTGTTCTAGCCATCCAGGGTGCCACAAAACGTCCTTGCCAGCAACTGAAATTCCTCTAGATTTTTGCCTTGAGTTCAGACAGTGACCCTTTGGAGTTTATGGTCACTTTGATTTTCTTCTCAAAGCCAGAGAGACCCAAATGGAGAGAAAGAGAAATGACTTGATTTCATTAGTCAGGGAGGTGAGGGGTGACAATAACAGTCACCTGGCCCATTGAGGGAGCCCAGCTGACACAGGGTGGGGCCCCTTTCAAATAAACCAAGGGACTATTTGTACAGGAGTGCAGGAGGCTCCAATAGCTGGTGGTTTTTCACTGACACCTCTCACACACACACACACACACACAAATGGGCCTAGGATATCAGCACACTTTAAGGGGCATCCAGGGACCTAGATCCCATCCCCAGCCACAGGCAAGTTTCAATAGTACTCAGTGCCCAAAGACGACTACACTGGTTTTGGGGCTTTAGAGTTGAAAGAGGTTTTTAATATATTACCCAATCCTATCCCCAGTCATTTTATAGAGGGGACTTGAAAGCCCAGAAGAGGGAAGGTCAAACTCACAGGAAGGAGTAGAGGCAATAGTCCTCTGCTCCAAAGCTCTGGGACTTTCTCCATTTTGCCTTATTAGGAACTTTCTCTCCCATGCCGTGAAGACAACTAGTTCATCATAGACTCCAATCACTGACAACAATCTTGGGAACAACCATCTGGAATTGGAAGGGAGTCTAGGCTAGTCAGGCCATTTTAAAGATGATGAAGCTAAGTTACTTGACCAAGATTACACAGGCAGGAAGCAGTTGATCAGTCCTCCAGAATTCATTAAGTGTCTATAATGTGTATGTGCTAAGTGCTACAGAAAAGGCAAAAACATGGTTCCTGCTCCCAAGGAGCTCACATTCTAATGGGGGAAAGAAACAGTCGGAAGGGGGTGATGAGCATCAGACTCAAGATTCGAACCCAGGTCCTCTGACTCTGGAGGAGCTGGTGTTCTCTCCATTGAATCATCATAGGCCACTCCACCTCTCCATTGCACACACACATAGAGACACAGTAATACACACACACACACACACACACACACACACGCACTAACAGACATACTAATATATATATTAATGCACACATATGCAGTATAATGCCACATATTCTAATACACACATATAAGTATACACATACATACTATAATGCCACATATACACAAATGCATACGAATATACATACATGCTTATACACATTAGTATATATATATATATATATACACATGAACACATTCATATACACACTAATACACATGTATATACACATATACACCAATACACACTATAATGCTCATACACACATGTATACTAATACACACATACACACTATAATGTCACATACCCTAATGCACATATACATACTAATACACATACATGCTTATACACACCAGTATATACATATACACATGAACACATTCATATACACATTAATACACATGTATATACTCATATATACTAATATACACATACACACAAATACATACACGTAAACACTAAAATACACATATACATACACACCAATACACTTACACACATACACACTAATAGACATATATACTATATATAGTCCACACTAATATACATACACACTTACACACATATAATATACATACACACTTACAGCACACTCATACACACTAACAGACACTAATATATACCCTAATACACACATTCTCACTAATATACACAAACACATTTTACAGGAGGAAACAGAAAGAAAGCCACTTGCCCACTCACTTGGACAGAGCCGCAGAGCTTGAACCTGAAGCAGACCTCCTGATGCTGATGCTGATGCTCTTGGGGCCCTCTCCCCTCCCCACTGCGCTGCCAGGCCCAGGCCCAGCACAGATTTATTGGTGCAGGCCCAGACCTCCAGGAGCACAGTGAGAAGCTGGGAGTTCTGAACAACTTGTTGGCCGCTTTCTGTATCTGATGCACTGATTATTGCTGTTGATCGCTGCGGTGATGCTGTTCACATTCGCGTGCCTGGTTGCATTATGGGCTGGCTCTGGTTGCTGCCATGCATGCTGTTATTCTAGCTGTAGATGTTGTCACTGAGAAGCCAAGTGGCCGGAGGAATGGAGCTATCCTCCCAAAGAACGTCTCATCTCTGATAACTGAGATGAAAAGTCATAGGATCCAGGACCTCCCTACTGCTCAGAGAATATGGACACTGAGAAGAAGAAAGCCCACTGATAGAACAACTAGTGAGGAACAGGCATGAAGACCTAACCCCCCCGCTGGGATAAAAATTCTACATGTGTGTAGAGCTCTTCTCTATTCATTCACATCTCTGTAAGGCTGGTGGGCAGGTAGAGTGCTGGACCTGGAGTCAGGAAGACTCATCTTCCTGGGTTCAAATCTGGCCTCAGACACAAACTAGCTGTGTGACCCTGGGCAAGTCATTTAACCCTCTTTGCCTCAGTTTTCTCATTTGTAAAAGGAGCTAGAGAAATGGCAAGTCACTCTAGTATCTTTGCCCACAAAAATCCCAAATGGGGTTACATAGAGTTGGACGAGTGAAAAATGACTAAATGTCATAAAATTCAAATGTAAGATGGTCTGCAAAGTGAGCTGTGACTTGGTTAGGATCTCTATCAGGTAATGCTGCAAGATTGGACAAATAATTTCTGTGGATGTTTCTGCACGTTCAGAAATAACTTGTTCTTGAAGAGATGTCTCCCGTATAATCTATTTTTCCACAATCAGGACAAATATAGGCATACCATGTAGAAAATGCAGGTTTTAGTTCCAAACTATTGCAATAAAGTATCACAATAAAGTGAGTCACATGAATCTTTTGATTTTCTAATGCCTATAAAAGTTATGTTTACATAATACTGTAGTCTATTAAGTGTACAATGGTATTATGTCTAAAAAAATCAACATACATACCTTAATTTAAAAATATTTTATTACTAAAAAAGCTAATCATCAATAAGACATAATATTTTTTCTGGTTGAGGGCCTTGCCTCAATTTTGATGGCTGCAAACTAACCACGGTGGGGGTTGCTGAAGGCTGGAGTGAATATTTAGAGGCTTTGTAGGGTTACTAATTAGCCAGATTTCAATATTGTTGTGTTTCAAGGATTAGCAATGTCCTAGGAGAGGGGGAGAGATGGGGAATGGCTAGTTGGTGGAGCAGTCAGAACATACCCAACATTTATTAAGTTAACTGTCTCATATGGGTGTGATTCATGGTTCCCCAAAACAATTATAACAGTAACATCAAAGATCAAAGATCATTGGCCACAGATCACCATAAAAGATAGGATAATAATTTTTACAGTTTGAAATATTGTGAGAATTGGGGGCGGCTAGGTGGTGCAGTGAATAGAGCACCAGCCCTGGAGTTGAGGACCTGAGTTTAAATCTGGCCTGAGATACTTAACACAAAATTAGCCATGTGACCTTGGGCAAGTCACTTTATCCCAATTGCCCCTCCAAAAAAAAAAAAAGGCAAATAAGTAAATAAATGAATATTGTGAGAATTACTAAAATGTGACACAGAGACATGATGTGAGCGCATGCTGCTGGAAAAATGATACTGATACATTTGCTAGACACAGGGTCGCCATAAACCTTCAATTTGTAAACAAAAAATCAACTGCAGTATCTGCAAAACTCAATAACCCAGGGGATGCATGTAAAAGTGCAGCTGCTCTACAATACAAATCAAAGGCCATCCTCGTCAGGATGCTCCCTACTAGAGGGTCACTTGTACGCCTTATTGTTGTCACAACATTTTCATAAGGGGATGCACAAAGATTATCATCATCATAACAAATTGAATTTTCCTTTTAAACACGCATCACAGCTGACACATTCACCTTGGGACATCCCAGTTTAGCAGGCTGGGTGGGGGACTGGGTGGGGGAACCCTTCGGAGCTCTGACTGCATGTAGAGAGGTTGCTAGGTGAGGTCGTGGATAAAGTGCTGGGCTCGGAGCTAAGAAGACAAGTTCAAATATGACCTCAGACACTTATTGATGTGTGATCCTGGGCAGGTCACTTAACCTCAGTTTCCTCATCTGTAAAATGGGAATAATAACAGCACCTACCTTCCAAGGTTGTTATAAGGATCGAATGAGATAATAACTGTCTAGCACTCAGCACAGTGTCTGGCACATGGTAAGTACTATATAAATGCTAATTATTAATATGCACATAGAAAACTGGATGTCTACTTCAAATTAATTGAGTTTTTTTAAAGATAAAATAAATTTCATGTTACTTTCAAAATTGGCCTACTTATCTGAAACTTCCCTCTGTTCTCCTCTATGTAATTTCAAATTTTTTTCCAATGGCCTTTCTCTTGAGGACAACATTATTGCTAAGCCTTCCAATTCCCTACGCAAATTATAAGCAAAAATTATTTTTAAAATTATAAAAAATATTTTTAAAAATATAAACAAAAAAATTGTTATTGCAACAAATAGGGTTAATTAAGCAAAACAGATTTACAAAACAGCCACTATGGAACCTCAACTCTTGACATTCCTAGAGTTATATTCAACTTCTTTCCAGTTTAATGTCTTGGCCAACTGTACTTCTCACATTTCTTGCTGGAACTGAAACTTGGAACCCTCTTGGTTTTCTTTCCCAGGCTTTACTGAGTGCTAGCCCTATACAAAGTCATTGAGTAATCACTTTGCTATCTCATCTCTAGTTAATATTTTTACAATCTCTCTCCCTCCCTCTCCTTGTGCATCCAATTTTTGTCCTCTTACCTAATGACAGTCTTGCTTCGGTTTGGGTTTTGATGGCTCAGAGCAAGTGTAAATAGCAATTATTTCTGTTCTAACCAGAAACTCTGAGGGACTTCCCTCCCAGATTGACTCTTTCATGAAGGCAGACTGTCTCAGTTCTTACCTAGCCTTTAATCACTGAATGGATGTTGCCTCAGACAAAATGAGACTTTGGAAAGACCTTAGTTTAAAAAAAGTCAAGGTCACCCACTGCATCCAGGGCCACCTTCAGTCATCCTGACCTTTGTCTTGTCCTTGGACTCCAGTGATTCTGGAAAAAAGTGTAAGATCAATGACTTTGCACAGCTCTACCTCGCTTAAATCCAATTCACTGACAAGTCAAGACATCACCCTCCTAATGTCATTGGTCCTCTTCAAGAGCAAAGGATGAACAACAATCTTGCTTTATGGTGGCCCAGAAACTTTGGTACTTCCATTCTGTATTGACCCTTGTCGCTAGGCTACTCCCACTCTTCATTTACCCTTCTCGAGCTGTTTGGCTTTATGAAAGTGTCTTTTAAATATTAGATATCTGTGCTGTCTATGGTTACCATTCCTTCTATGAGCCAACTGTGCTGCCCACAAGCACGAGTCAGAGGTACAGGGTTTGGGACTGAAATGAGGAGGGAGGTGTACTAAAAGTCATGGGAGAACCAGCTTGATGAATGACCACTCTCGGCCTCTTCTGTTTCTATAAGATTCATTTTATGCTACTACTTATAATTTATTCTCCATTCCAACAAAATTGGCCTGTCAACCATTCCCTAAACTTGTTCTTCTTTCAGAGGATCATAGATTTAGTTCTGGAAGGGAACCAAAAGACAGTTGTATGGTAGAGAGGCTAGAGTACGGGACTTAACCGTCCGGAATCTACTGGCTCTGTTACCCTGCGCAAATCAACTAAGCTCTTGGAATCTCAGCTTTCTTTTCTGAAAAATGAGGAGGGGGCTAGACTTGATGATCTCGAAGGTCCTTCCCAGCTCTAAATCTGGGCTCACTCCCTGATTTTTAAGAAAAGGAAACACTGAGTCTCAGTTTATCTTTCATTGTTGTTGATGTGGTCGTTGTCATCATTAATAAGCATCTACTCTATGTGAGGCAGGCACTCTGACAGGTGCTTGGGATTCAGAGATGAAAAAGGACATACTCCCTTCTCTCAAAGAGTTTCATCAGTCACCAAAGTGATTTTCCTAAAGCACAAGTCCTACCATGTCACCCCCTTACTCAATAAACTCCAGCGACCCTCTATTTCCTCCAGGATCAAATACAAAATCCTTCCTTCGGCATTCAGAGTCTTTCATACCTCTCCAGTCGTCTTGTTTTCAGTCACATGCTTCGTGACCCAACTTGGGGTTTTCTTGGCAAGGACATGGACTGGCTTGACATTTCCTTCTCTAACCCATTTTACAGATAAGGAAACCGAGGCAAACATGGTTAAGTGACTTGCCCAGGGTCACACAGCTAGTAAGTGTCTGAGGCTGGATTTGAACTAAGGAAGATGAGTCTTCTTGGTTCTAGGCCCCGGACTCTATCTACTATGCCACCCACCTACCCCCAAGTCTTTTTATGTCTTGTTCCTTGCCACAAACTCTTTGATCCAGTGACATTACATTGGCCTCTTGGCCATTTCATAAACAAGAGATTCCACCTCTCCGCTCTTTCTCCTTTTCTCTGGCTGGCCCCTAGGTCTGAGACTCTCTCCTTCCTCTGCTGTCCCTAATGACCTCCCTGTCTTCCTTTAAGGCTCAACTAAACCCTGTCTTCTGCAGGAAGTACTTTCTGACCCTTCTTAATTCTGGGGTCTTCCCTCGTGTTTACTTCTTGTTTATCCTATATATGTCTTGTTTATACATAGTTGTTTACATGTCGTCTTGCTCATGTGAGCTCCTTGAGGGTAGGACGATCTTTTGTCTCTTTATATCTCTAGTGTTTAGCACAGTGCCTTGCACACAGTAGGCACTTAATAAATGTTTATTGACTTTTGATTGACTGAGTCTTGGACAACCTTAAATGACTTGTGTCAGGTTTCATAGGTCATAACTAGTAGAGTCAGAATTCTCCAGTTAGTTTTTAATCTATGTTTCCTTGGTCCCTTATTAAATATAATTTTATTGCATTGTGATCTAAAAAGAATATTTTTAATATTTCTGCTTTTAACTATAAAATTTTTAGGTACTAACATATGATCAGTCTTTGTAAATGTACCATGAATCTGAGAAAAAGATGTATTCCTTTCTATTTCCATTCAATCCTCTCCAGATACCTATCATATCTATCTTATCTAAAATTCTAAAATTATCTAAAATAAACAGTTCTTAAGTACATATCATGTGCCAGACACTGTACTAAGAGCTGATCATGCCTTTGTTATGTCATTTTTCAATCGTGTCTGACTCTCCGTGACCCCATTTGGGGTTTTCTTGGCAAAGATACTGGAGTGGTTTGCCATTTCCTTCTCCAGCTTATATTATGGGTGGGGAAATTGAGGCAAACAGAGTTTAGTGATTTGCCCATGGTCATCCAGCTAGTAAGTGTGGGAAGTCAGATTTGAACTCAGGAAGATGAGTCTTCCTGCTTCCAGGTCTTGCACTCTCTCCACTGAGCCATTAGCAGACAAATGCTCTGGAACCAGTCATGTAACCTGTGCATACTCCAAAGTGGAGAACATGACCCCTTTATTCCACATTATCAGGGACTTCCAGAAGGTTTACCAAACACCCACGCTCCCAAGACTGAACACTTATGACCGATCCCCTATTATAGAGAAAAAGTAAGTTTTGCCCAAGGCAATAAAGAACAGTTGTTCAAGGACAATCCCCCAGCCCTCTTTCCTTAAAAGACAAGACTCTGTTTTGCGTTCCAAATTGAATTCTAAATAATGACTAGGCAATTGTCTTCTGCATTGTCCTGGGGCCCCAGTGTTGTGACTGCATTCTTAATCTATCCCAGACCCAATCCAGGGAGTGAGTTGGTGGCAGGATGGAACGAGTTATTTGGTCTCCTGTTCCTCCCCATCCTTTCCGCTAAGCTAACCACCACACCACACCACACTCCCTCCATTTGTTTCTCATCCTCTTCCCCACCACCAGGGACCTAGCTGTGGCTTCTGCTACCAGGAAATAAGTCACATGCCCATCAGCAAACAACAGAGGTCTCCCAAATAACCAGTCAGTTAACCAGTCAGGAAGCATTGCCCCTAAGAAGAGGAGAGGAATGCCAAAGGCAAAGTAGGAGGTTGGCAATGAAGGGAGAGAGCTGAAATGCAGAAAAGATGGAGGAAGGAGAGAAGATCCTTGCAGCCACATCCATGGAGACAGCACACGACACCATCCCCGGCTCCAAACCACTGCCGCTCCAGAGTTTGTCTGTGGCAAGCCAGCGGGAGTGTTCTCTCTGCCATCATCAATAACCATCACCCAGGAGCCAGAGAGGTGGGGACCAATAATAGGAATGGAGGAGGAAGGAAAATTAGAGG
This sequence comes from Pseudochirops corinnae, assembly GCA_028646515.1. Classification (NCBI taxonomy): domain Eukaryota; kingdom Metazoa; phylum Chordata; class Mammalia; order Diprotodontia; family Pseudocheiridae; genus Pseudochirops; species Pseudochirops corinnae. Next base: position 166,179,679 of record CM053586.1, read on the forward strand.
CAAAATATGAAGTTAATAAAAATACTTTATCCAATCAAACTCCAAAGCAACAGCAATGACATAATGGGAGATGAAGTTGGTCTTTCTGATTTTTCACTTTGGTTAATTATCTAATGGCTTGCAGAGCTCCCTGGTATTTTATAGCCTTCATGTTTCCTTGCTGTTTCTTCTTCTTTGCGCGCACACACACACACACACACACACACACACACACACACACACCATTCCTTTCTCTCTGGTCCTAATTCTAACTCTGCTTCCTTGTAGACTGATTCCCACAAAACTTCCGTCTTCTGCCTTATTCATTCATTCATTCATTCATTCATTCATTTATTTATTTGATCAAGAGAACACCATTAATCTAGTATCTAAGGAATCCTTATTACATGCAATATTCCACTAGCTCAGTGTCAGGGGTACAAAGAGGCTTAAGATGCAGCTCTCCATGCAAAAGAGTTGAACACCGTAGGCTATGGTGACCAGAGAAGACCTCACAAAATAAGTGGAATGGGAAATTTCAGTTAGATGCAAAGGCACAGAAAGGGCATTCCAGAACAGAGAGCAGGAAGTGAACAAAGGTAGGGCAGTAATAACATTTGAGAAGTGTTCAGAGATGAGTGAGCAGCCAGGTTTATTGGCACAGCCTGGCTTTGATCACACTCACAAGGGGCAGAGGTATTTACAGGGAGGGAACTGACTTACTAGAAAGGTCTTTCCCCAAACCCCCAAATTCTGCTTTTGAACTTGACCTTGGAAAAGGACTGGGGGAAAGGAGAAGCAAAAATACATTTCAAGGGAGGAGATGCCTAAGATGGGCCACCAGATGTCATGTACTATAGTTTTTACAGCTCTGGCTTTGGACTCAGAAAGACAGGGATTCAGATGCTGCCTCAGACACTTATTGGCTGTGTGATCCAGGGCAAGTCACTTAACTCCTCTGTGCTTAAGTTTCTTTATTTGTAAAAATGATAAAGTTACACTTGATAATTTCTAAGGTTCCTTCCAGATTTAAATCTATAATCCTCAAGAACCTTCAGGAGGGTCCCTCCAACATGAGACAGAACTATGGCCAAGAGAATTCAATGTTCAGTCCCATGCAGTGAGGACACAACCGATGCTGTCTCCGCCAGGCACAAGCAACCTGCTGTTTAAGAAGCGCTGAATTATTGACATCTGGCTGTTTTCCCTTGTCTTATTTCTCCAGAGAAGCCACTCTCCCAGGTCCATTAATTAATTTGAATTAGTGAACTCTTTAAAAAAAAAAAGTCACTTATCCTCTTTCCAGCTCTTAACAAAAGTAGTCAGACACGCACCGAATGTCTGCATCTTACCTTTTACTTTCTACTAAATTTACTAAACTACCTATCATAAGACTCACTGGCCAGTGCCTCTGACCTTGCTTGATTATAATGTGCCACCCAAAAGGGATGGAGATCTAAAGTACTGAGGCTTTGTAAACTCAATCGGAAGTATGCCAACATAAATTGGATGGAAGTTTCAAGCTACACTTTTGCATCTATATAAGAATTTATTAGTTTGTTTAAATAAGTGCCCTGATAGGAAGAGAGAGAGCTATCTCTGGAAAGATATTCATGGTAAACATATGCTTTCCAACTCTAGGGGTGGGAAGGATAGGGGGGAGCAAGCAAAGTAGGCAGTTTTTAGTAACAGCTGATGCCACCCACATGAATGAGAGGGAAGGAGTTCCCCTAATATGCACAGATCAAGTCCCATGTCTCAGGGGTCGTTGACCTATCTGCACAGCTCCAATTGCCTTGCTAGGCAAGACCACTTAGTATCTATAGTGGGGCACAAATTAGTATGTTCAGGAGTTCTGAATGCTGATCTATACCTCCCAGGACCTTGGAGACCCAAAACAAAGATCCTAGGATACCACCAGCCCCTCCCTCCCTCTTCCAGGTGACTCCAAGGGTCCCAAACCCAGCCTGAGTTATGGTCTAGACCCTCCCCCCCCCCCCCATGGATGGTACATGCCTCACAGAATATACCTGGCATCTATACTATAGAACCCTTAATAGTAATAATGGTTATGTTCTAGTACAATACTCTATATACTATATATCTTATAAAGTACTTTAAAGTTTGTAAAACACTTTACGTACATTATTTCATTGGAGCCTCACAACAATCCCATAAGGTGGATACTATAGGCATTGTTATGCCCACTTACGGAGGAGGAAATTGAGGCTCTAAAAAGCTGATGATTTGGCCAGAGTCACACAACTACAGCTATCCCTTCCATATCATGGGAGTTAGGAGCACAGTGCCCCCCATAATCTGGAAAATTGGCATAAAAATTTTTGACCCTCCCTTCACACCAGAGAAGTCTGAATTATGACAGTATTAAAATATAAAATATGTTGGTATTATATAATACTATACATATATTTGTGCATTTCTGAGTTCCTAAACTCTTTCTGTATTTTCTGCTGGCCTTCACATGTCATCTGAGGCTTCCACAAAACTCCCATTTAATTTCTTAAGCCAACCCATGATGTACTGAAACCACGATGGGGAAAGTCGCCAAGTGAAGGGGATAACTGATTTCAGCTCCGGTGCTCTCTCTACCACATCACCCTGCCCAAATGCCTTTCCATGTATCATAGAAGACTCTAGGAACAACCCATGGATTAAAACAGCAAGAGGGATGGGGAGGGGTGAGGAGGGATGGGGGAGGTGGCATTTAGTCAGTGACAAACTGCAACGTGACCTAACGTCCAAGAGAATGATTGCTGAAATGTAAAAAAAACACAAATCACAACAACAAAAATCACTGCCCCTGATTGGAAAAGTTGTTTCATCCCCAGAAAGACTCCCATTTGCCCCACTTTCTCCCCTTTTAATATCCTAACTTCTCCCCAACCCTCTGCACCTGCCCTGCCCCAACACCCCTCCCTTCCAAACCTTGAGCGAGCGCAGTGCAGACTTTTGTGTGTCCCGAAGGACCACCAGGCAGCCTCTAACAGACAGACCAAAAAGGTATGAAACAAACTTAGTGCCCTGAGACCAGCTAGAATTCATAGCTATTACCTCTTAAACCTTTCAGGTGGGAATAAAGCAGAGTCTGTAACCCTAAACCTATTGATGTCCAAATTGTTTTGCTGAATAGGAAATCAAGTCCTTTCTATGGGCCCCAGCGGATGCTCCTTGGCAAGGGCAGATCATCTGTGTGATTTAACCATTACCATGTGTGTTGGGTGGGTCACAAGTGCTTTCCTATTCCTGCTGCCTGAGTGCCCCTATGGCCAATACAGTTGATGTCATTCAGGATCCAGATCAGGACATGTAATTAATAAAGGCAAGGGGGGAGAAACGGTAAGTAATTCCATTTTAGCCTTTGGCTGTAGCCATGGTCAGTCTCTACCTTGATCATCAAGGCCCAGGTTCAATTGATCAAGATGGGAGGAAAGGTGGGAAGGGGGAAAATAAGACAGGACAATGAGGTATAAGGAAAGGTGTGTACTTGACAAATATTTAATAGCTAGCCTCTCCCACAAAAATGTGGACACACATACTTATATATTTAATCTTCATTATTAACAATTTCTTAAGTCTAGGCCAGAGGTGTCAAACATGGCAGGACAAAAGACCCACAAGATTCTCTAGTAAAGTAGAACCAGATGACAATGTCATTGGGAAGCAAAAAAATAAAAATAAAAATAAAAAATAAAGGGGCAGCTAGGTGGGGCAATGAATAGAGCACCGGCCTTGGAGTCAGAAAGACCTGAGTTCAAATCCAGCCTCAGACACTTAACACAAAAACTAGCCGTGTGACCTTGGGCAAGTCACTTAATCCCAATTGCCCTCCAAAAAGCAAAAAAAAAAAAATGTAATTGGGAAATATTTAACAAAATAAATAAAAATACAATAAAACAGAAAATATTACTTTTTTTTGGAGAGAGGGAAGGCAAGGCAATTCAGGTTAAGTGACTTGCCCAAGGTCACACAGCTAGTTAAATGTCAAATGTCTAAGGTCGGATTTGAACTCAGGTCCTCCTTATTCCAGAGCTGGTGCTTTATTCACTGTGCCACCTAGCTGTCCCAAAAATATTACATTTTAAAGCTAATTCAATAGGCAACTTGTAGGGATCCTTATGTACAGTTTTTATTTGAGTTTGACACTATCCCTGTAGTCACCAAAACAGAAAACCAAGCCCTGATCGGCAAAGTTTGCTGATTCCCAAGGTATAAATGCTCACACTGAAAATTTAACAACTAACTAAACTCTTACGAGCTGGTTAGAGCTGGCTCGAGCACATCTCTGGGTAGGGAAGAAGAACTCAGCTAGGAGTGAGGAAACCTGAGTTTGAATCTCTTCCCTGATGGAGGACAAGTCATTTAACCATTAGATTCAATTTAGCAAGCCTGATTTTAGTACCAGCCCCATATCAAGCCTCATGTTAGACCCTGAGGGTCCAAAATCAAAAACAATCCTTGGCCTCAGAGAACACACATTCTACTTGGGGAATATAGCACAGATACAAGTAATCCAAAGTGTATATCCAATAAGTCCAAAGAAGCTGTATTTACAGGAAGGGTTTGAAGACGACTACCAACTAGAGGGATCAGGAAAGGCTTCATGTAGGAAGTGGCCCCTGATTTGTGGGTTAGGATTAGGATTCCAAATGGAAGCAAGTGTGTGCAAATGGTCACATGTATTCAAATTTGCATTATTTGAAGTTATAATTATATAAAATATGGTAATTATAGCAAAGTGGAAATTTTTGTTCTGTAGCATCTAACTTCTTCAAGACTTCAAGAATTGAGGTCTTCTTGGTAAAGATGTTGGGGTGGTTTGCCATTTCCTTCTCCAGCTCATTTTGCAGATGAGGAAACTGAGGCAATTGGGGTTAAGTGACTTGCCCAGGGTCACACAGCTAGTGAGTGTCTGAGGCTGGATTTGAACTCAAGTCCTCCTGACTCCAGGCCTAGTGCTCTATCTATTGTGCTATCTAGTTGCCCCAACACTGGAAAAATACAGTGCTAATTTGAATAATGTAACCTCTTCATGAAATTCACTATTTGCATTATATAATCAATCTATCAACATTTACCCAACACCTATTATGTGCCAGGCGCTGCACTGGGTGTTGGAGATGCAAAGACAAAAGTAAAATAAGAGGGGGTAGCTAGGTGGTGCAGTGGATAAAGTACCTGCCCTGGAGTCAGGAGAATCTGAGTTCAAATCCAGCCTCAGACACTTACTAGTTATATGACCCTGGGCAAGTCACTTAACCCCAATTGCCTTGCAGGAAAAAAAATTAAATAGGCCATGCCCTAAAGGATCTTACTGTCTGTAAGGGAAACAAATACATATGTGAAATGACTACAAAATAATAGGAGACAAGAGTACCCAGTCGCTGGGGAGGAGGTAGGCAGGAAATTAGGAGAGGCCTCATCTAGGAGAGTTAGCCTAAATTGAGTTTTGAAGAGATTGTTAGAGGCAGCTAGGTGTCATGGTGGATAGAGCAGTAGACCTGGAATTAGAAAGACTCATCTACCTGAGTTCAAATCTGACCTCAGACATGTACTAGCTGTGTGACCCTGGGCAAGTCGCTTAACCCTCTTTGTCTCAGCTTTCTTAACTGTAAAATGAGCTGGAGAAAGAAATGACAAACCTCTCCAGTGTCTTGGCCAAGAAAACCCTGAATGGGGTCCTGAAGAGTCAGACATGACTGAAGAATGACCCAACAACAACAAAGAGATTGTTAGAGGTAGAGCCCAGGAGGGAATTCCAGTCATGGAGAATGACCTGTGAAAAAGTACAGAGATGAGAGATGAAATAGCATGTACAAGGAACATCTGGAAGGCCAACACGGTGTATGAATAGGAGTAATGTATAAGAAAGCTGCTTTGAATTCCAAACTGAGTGTTCTAGACTTGATCCTTGGCCTAACTGGGAACCACTAGAGCAGTGGTTCTCAACCTTCCTAATGCCGTGACCCTTTAATACTCGTATGTGGGCATATCTGCATGTGGGCGGACCTGCCTAGAGATGGATAGAGGAGCAGTGTCTCGGTTCCCAAGACCATTGGAAATATGTGTTTTCCCATGGTCTTAGGTGGTTTCCAAGACCATTGGAAATATGTGTTTTCCCATGGTTGACCCTGTTAGACCCCCAAAGGGGTCGCAACCCACAGGTTGAGAACCGCTGCACTAGAGTTTATAGAGAAGGAAGGGTTCACTTCCAGCTGGAAGAATTAGGGGAAGGTTTGAGGTGGAGGTATATTTAAAAAGGAAAAAAAATTGTACAGATAAAGATATTAAGGAAATATGTCTCTAGGCATGGAGGACTGGAGGGAGAAAAGAGGCAAGATACAAGCAGAGCTGGATGGGGAAAGAAAGGATGAATTTGAGAAACCTTGAGCAGCTAGTCCATTTTGGTGGGAGCATAGACTATGTGAAGGAAAAGAGTTTGACACAAAGATGGAAGAGTGAGTAGGAATCATGCTGTGGAGGACCTTGAATGGCAAGCACAAGAATCTGTATGTTATTTGGAAGACAATGAATGAGGCGCCAGTTAAGTTTTTTGAGCCAGGAAATGATATCACTAGGCCTGTGCATTAGGAAGACTATTTTAGCAGATGTTTGAAAGATAGATTGGAGGAAAGAGAAAGGAGGCAAGGAGATCGTTTTGGAGGCTCTTACAATAAGATCTCACAAGAAGAGGTGAGGGTCCAAACCAGGGGAGTTGCAGTCAAGGAGAAGGGCATGGGAGATGACAGAGACATTATGGTGGTGGAATCGGTAAGATCTTACAAGGGATTGGCCATGGAAGAGGAGAGAGAAGGAATAGCTGAAGTTTGAGGTTCAGAACCTGAAAGGTTGGAGGTGCCATCAAGATATATAAGGAATTGAGAATATTGGAGGAAAGGTCAGATGAGCTCTATTTTAAACATGTTGAGTTTGAAACATCAGTAGTGCCTACAAAGAGAAATGCTCTACAAACAATTGAAAACATGGGAATAGAGTTCAAGGCTGGAATTTTGGACCACAGTGTGTTTACTATATTACTAATTCAATTTGAGATACTATTAAAATCTAGACACAGGTCTCAGTTGATAGAGCATTGAGTCAGGAAGACTTAAGTTTAAATCCAGCTTCAGACATTTACTAGCTGTGTACCTGGGCAAGGCACTTAACCTCTGTTTGCCTCAGTTTTCTCTACTGTGGAATGAGGATAATAAGAGCACCAACTTCCCACAGCTGTTGTGAGAATTAAATGAGGTAATATTTGAAAGGCACTTAGCATACAGTGCTGTTGTCCACGCTTCATTTGTGAAGAGTATCGATGACATTACAGGTGATGGCTTGACTCCCAAGTGAATTGGATTTAAGTGAGGCAGAGGTGCACAAAGGTGTCAGCCTCACTGAGTCATTGAAGTCCAGTGGCAGAATAAAAGTCAATACAACTGGTGATGGCCAGGGATGCAGCTGGCAACATCACTGCCTGACCAAGCTCTAAGCATCATTTCACAGCACCTGCTTCAGCTGCCTTCATGGCCATTGGAACAAACTGCTCTTATCCACCCTTAACTCATTGACAGATTTCGCCTGTTGGCCAAGATGCTTTACCAGGGTGTGGCCACACAGTCTACTACAGCTTCTTGGAGCCACAGGTAAGAGTTAGGTGAAGGTGGACACCAAAGGTGGATGAGCAGCCCTAAAAAGTTCTCAGCAAGCCCTCACACTAGAGGTACTAGTCCTCCCTGAGCACCCCATACACCCCTAATACATGGCAGGTGTTTAACAAATGTTTGTTTCCTCTCACTGCGGGAAGGGGTGGGGAGGAGAGAAAAACCATCAGGCTTTCCACATCCACCTTCAATAAGATCATAGGTGACCCTCTGGGGAGTGGAGCCAAGACGACTGAGTAAAAGCAAGGACTTGATTGAGATCTCCCCCAAACTTCTCCAAATGCCTGTAAAAAAAATGACTCTAAACAAACTCTAGAGCAGCAGAACCCATGAAATAACAGACTGAAACAGATTTCCAACCCAAGGCAACCTGGAAGGTCAACAGGAAAGGTCTAGTGCACTGGACTGGGAGAGGAGCACAGTCCAGTGCAAAATGTGCCAGCATAAACCAGGGCCCAGCAAACCCAGAGCAGGCCTCAGGGGAACTGGAAGCTCTGGTGGTTTCCAGACTTCTCCACCCATAAACACCAAAGACAACTTAGGAAGTCAGTAGGAAAGGTGTGTTGGACCTGGGTAAGAGAGGAGTAGGGTCCATCCCCAGCCCCAGGGCAATGGTGGCAGCAGAACTCTTGGCCCAATGATAGCAGCAGGGATCCAGTGAGTGATCAGAGGGGAATTGCAGGGATCTCTTTGCTGGCATTGAGATAGGATTCTCTTGCTTTGCCTATGGTTAGATCTGGGTTGCAGTTCTGGGTGGTGGTCCTGGGGTGAGAAGGAGTGCTGGTATTGCAGAACTTGTGGCAGCAGTGGAGATGAAATCCTCCTCATAGTGCCAAGGCAGAAAAGAGTGCTTGTGGTCAGAGCATAGGCCAGAAGAGGAGTAAACACCTCTCCTTTGATCACAATGCTTTGAAAGAACTACAAATGTACAGGTGCCTAGAAGTATCTCTGAAAACAGTTGCACAAAACCCCTGAAGTTTGGGACAGTACACCCTCCACACTGGAAGCAGAGTCCTCCATAAACAAAGAGTAAAAAAGCCAAGTAATTGGCTGGGAAAATGAGCAAACTGGAAAAAAAATCAGACTGTATAATCTTATTTTGGTGACAAAGAAGAACAAAACATACAACCAGAAGAAGACAACAAAGTCAAAGCTCCTACATCTAAAGACTCAAAGAAAAATGTGAATTGGTCTCATGCGATGGAAGAGCTCAAAAAGGATTTTGAAAATCAGGTAAGAAAGTAGAGGAAAAATTGGGAAGAGAAATGAGAGTGGTACAAGAAAATCATGAAAAATGAGTCAACAACTTGCTAAAGGAGACCCCAAAAAATGCTAAAGAAAATAAGATCGTAGGTTTAGAAATGGAGTCCAACTGTGTCGTGTTAAAAAAAAAAAATGAGGAAACCAAAGTTAAGCACAGGAGGCGTCAGGGAAGACATTTGAACCAACATCTTTCAACTTCACAATGTTCTCTACCCCATCTTGTGAATCCCTGATTTCCTGCCAACTGGAGAGTCCTTCAATACCGTAATCTCTTTACAATTCAGTAGACAGTCCTCAGGAGATGTTGTCCTCCTTTTACCTATCCCCCCTCAAAAAAAATTTCATTATTTTCAGTCATTCAGAAAATATGGGAACATCTGAATTTAATTCAGGCCCAGGCTATTGGAAGAGTCTTTCTGAATTTAGTTAGACTAGCCCTTGGGTGATGGGCAGCTAGGTGGTATAGTGGATAGGGTGCCAGGTCAGGAGTCAGAAAGACCTGAGTTCAAATCTAGCCTCAGACACTTACTAGTTGTGTGACCCTGGGCAAGTCACTTAGCCCTATTTGTCTCTCTCTGTTTCTCATCTATGAAATGAGTTAAAGAAGGAAATGACAAATCACTCAAGATCTTTGCCAAGAAAACCCCAAATAGGGTCATAAAGAGTCAGACACAACTGAAATGACTGAAGAGAAGGGAATAAGAAGGGAAGAAGGAGGGGAAGGTGCCTCATAGAGGAGAGAGGACAATGGAAGGAGAGGTGTGAGAGCTATACAAGCCCAAAGACAAGCTTCTCCTGTGTCGCAGGTTTGGCAGGTTTGGCCAGGACACGTGTGAACCACGATCCTCATCAGGATCCAAAGACCCTATCACAGAATGTTTGAACAAGAAGCTAATGTGAGCACATTAATGAGAATGCTGGATCTTGAAGAAGAGACCCTGGATTCAAAGCCCAGCTCTGCTTCTCATTTGTTGTCACCTAGCCTCTGTAGACTTTGTTTTTCTTATGTATAAATCTGTGTCCTTTTCTATGTGCTGGAAGGCACTTCAGAGTTCATTTAGTCCAAGCAGGTCACTTTACAATTGAGGAAAAGAGGCCACAGGAAAGGAACTGTCTGGTCAGTACTTAAATTCAGAGCACCCGATTCAGATCTTGACTGCCATTTGCCAGCTGTGTGACCTTGGGCAAGTTATTTCACTTCCCTAGGCTCCAGTTTCTTCCAGTGCAAAATGAGGGGATTAGATTAGATGATGTCTAGACACTTTTTCAGCTCTCAATCTATGATCTATGATCCTACAATCTTTCGGTCTCCAGATTCCCAGGGTAATACACCCTCTGGAAGTCACTGGCTATTAGCACCCAATAAACTCAGGCAGGCTTCTCAGCCTCCTCTTTTAGGGACATTTCTGGCCAAGAGAACACCCTGGAAGCCCCCGGCTCTAGCCAGAGTCAGGGAGGAGACACCTGGCTCCCAGGCTTTAAGAGAGATTATGCGCTCGGGGAAATCTGAACAGACATAGGAGACCCAGGCACACCATTCAAACACTCACATGGAGACAGGAATTAATCATTCACAGAAGGGGGAGGTGGTAAGAATGGTGGGGTGGGGGGGGGTGGGGAGGAGACAACAAATGGGGAATCATCCAAAAATCTCCTCCCTTACCTCCACTAGAAGCCAGGACTTCATAGACACTTTCTCCAGTGCCAAGGTTTTAAACATTTGATCTCTCCTCCCTCTCCCTCACCCCATCCCCTAGATGAATTATAAACCCATTAGCCCATGTCTTCCCTGGTGGGAGGAGGAGAGAGATGTGCTCATGAGCTGACAGAAAGTGCTATCTGTGGGATGGAAACATCTGGCTTGGAGTCAGGTACCTGGAAGGCACCACTGATAATTCAGGTTCTTGGCATCAACACCTTCCTTAAGGGATCAAAAAGAGGGGAGGATCCGGATTTCCATTTGACTCCTCAGTCAAACTCTAAGAGGTTTGGAGGTGGGGAAGGGGAAGCATGGATACAGCAGGAACAAGCCCTGCAGGGGCTGTAGGCAGCTAAGAAACCAGAAGGGGGGGAAGCTCCACCCCCTCCCTAAGTGGTCTGTCCCTAGTGAGAGTTTGTTAGAAATCACCCTACTCTGCAGGGTTTCATGAGCACAAGATTATAGCGGCAACCACACTGGCATACCCAGGATGGCTGCTGGCACAGGCTCTTATTTCTACTTTACTAGGAAAGATAGCTGTTTAAGAGAGATTATGATCTTTTTCGATTACATACAACGATCTTTTTCAATTACATTCATTAGTTCAGGGGAAAAGTCAGCACCCTGAACTTCAGAGAAAATACAGGCAGAGAAATAAAGACCGACAGACAGGGCTCTGACTGCCTGAATCATCTGTACACTTTACATACATCCCTGGATCAAGAGAACCTTTTACATCTGAGCAGACAGGGAATGCTGAACATATAGCCACTCAGAATCTCTACCAGGGAATCACAAGATTCTTCTCATAAGCGAGCACCCAAAGCAAAATAACAACTCAGAGTATGATATACATTTCTCAGAGCCAGAAGGCATCACAACCCTGTGACTCAGTGTTTAATTAGAAATTAGCAAAAGGTATGAAAGCCTTCCTATAAGCAAGCGTCCCCTAAGCAAGTTTCCCTTAATAGGCTCCATGTGAGGCCTGCTCATGGGTGGGGAAGATCTTAAATCCCATTAACATTACAGAAATCAATCACAGGATTGGCATAAGAATTAGTCAACTCCTTAACCTTGCATTCAAAGCCCTGCTTGATGTCAACCTATCTATATAAATCTCCTTATTCTGCAGAGCAAGAAACTGAAACCGTAAGGAAAGGAAGTGACTTGTCCAAGGTCACATGGGTTGTAAATGACAGATATGGGATTTGAACTCAGATCCTCTGATTCTGCCTTCAAGGCTTCTTCTACTATACCACAAATCCAATTACATAAGCATCCTAAGAAGGAAGAAAGCCATTATGTCCCCCTGCCCCATCCCATCACCATCCTTCTCTGTGACTGAGGCTAAACCCATTGGGAAAGTCCATTAGGCCATTAGCTCATGGATTCCTCACAGTGGTTCTCAACCTTCCTAATACTGTAAGCTTTTAATACAGTTCCTCATGTTGTGGTGACCCCCAAACACAAAATTATTTTCGTTGCTACTTCATAAGTGTAATTTTGCTACTGTTATGAATCGTAATGTAAATATCTGATATGCAGGATGTATTTTCATTGTTACAAATTGAACATAACCCACAGGTTGAGAATCGCTGCTCTAGCACAAGGGCTCTTTCCCTTGGCATTCTGGTGAAACCTACAAAAATTTTTTTTTTTTGCCTACATTAGCATTTGAAGGAAATGTTAAATTTCTGCTAGAGGTTGGTGAAAATGAAGTTGCCATTTTTCTCCATCTAAATTCACAGATCCTCTGAAATCTGTCCCTAGTCCCCAGGTTAAAAGCCTTTGCTCTAGGGTACAGGACATTGGATACTGTTTAAGGGTAGAAAATAGAGCAGCATTAAGTCAAGGATCATAAAATTTCAAAGTTAGAAGGGACCTCAGTAGCCACGGAGTTAAACTCCTACTGGAAAAAGAATCTCCACTATAGAATGCCTAACAAGCTGAGCATCCAGGACCACCTAAGAATTGCTAGAAATCACCATCTGCCCTGCAGCTGCACCCTAAGGACCCCCCATCATTTGCTTTCTGCCCTGCAGCTAAATCTTCTTATATGTGTTGTATCCTCCTATTAGAATGTAAGCTCTTTAAGAACTGGGACTGTCTCATTTTCTGTTTTTACCCCCAGTGTTTAGCACGATGCTTAGCATACAATATGTGTTTAATAAACACTCCATCCAGGCTTTGCTTGGATATCTCTAATTAGGGCTATGCCGCCACTTCCTAAGACAGTCCATGTCATTTTGTGATAGCTCTGGTTGTTAAGAAGCTATTTTCTTGCAACAAACCAAAATATTTCTCTTCATAGGCTCCACCCACTGTTCCTTGTTCTGCCCTATGGTCCCAAGTAGAACAAGTATTAATCCATCTTTCACATGAAACTCCCTCATATACTAGAAGACCACTATTGCATCACCCTGGGCATCTCCTCTTTTCCAGGCTAAATATCCCCATTTTTTTCATCTGATCATCATGGGACAAACTATCAATTATCTTCACCATCCTGGTTATTCTACAGAAACTCTATAAAATTTTTCTTCACTCCCACCCCCATTGTTATCTCCCTACTACCCATGAATGATTCCAACATGTGCCTAGTGGTTTTTCCTTTTTGATCCTTTCTAGGATTCTCTGATGAGCTAGGGCATTCATACCCCTGTCTCTGAAGCAGGCAAGGCTGGAAAGGATTGGCCCAAAAGAAGAAGCCATTGGTGATAGAAAACTGTGAGTATCCATTCTAGTAATTTCCCACCTAAATCTAAGGAAGAAAGTAGTCATGATTAGTGAGGAACGAGGAGAGAGAGAGAGAGAGAGAGAGAGAGAGAGAGAGAGAGAGAGAGAGAAATTATGCTTCAGTTTATATTCAGACAATATCAGTTCTTTCTCCAGAGGTAGATAGCATGTTTCATTATGAGTCTTTGGGATTGTCCTAGATCATTGTATTGCTGCGAACAGCTAAGTCATTTACAATTCTTCATCATACAACATTGCTGTTACTGTGTACAATGTGTTCCTGGTTTTGCTTACTTCACTTTGTATCAGTTCATGTAAATCTTTCCAGGTTTTTCTGAAATCACCCTGCATGTCATTCTTATAGCACAATAATAGTCCATCACAATCATATACCACAGCTTGTTCAGCCATTCCCCAATTGATCATTCCCTTGATTTCCAGTTCTTAGCCACCACAAAAAGAAGAGAGTTCTTTTTATTAATCAATTAAGGATACAAAAAATAAACCATGATTGTTCTCAAATGCCAAATAATGGAACTCTTGGAGTTAAAAAACACAAAGTGGGGAGAATTTACTTCAACTGGAGTAGAAGGGATGGCTTTATAGAAGATATGGAATCTGAACTGGGTCTTAAAGGGTACATATGATCTAAGTAGATTGGGAAGAGGTAAGAAGGCATACCAGTCAAAGGTAAAAGTAGAGCTGTGGGAAATCCTCAGAGATAATCATGGAATGATAAGGAAACCAGCTTCCATTTTGTGGAGGGGCCCAAGCTAGCTTACCCTCGTTCTTCTCCTGGTCTTGTTTCTGACTTTCTGGATTTTTAAAACCATCCATTCTTTACTGCTGGTTCATTCCAGAACTTTCCCTCAGGGCCTTAGCCCCTCACCCTAGAATAGCCTTCTACCTCTGCAGCCTGCTCATCCTGAAATAACCTTCTGTAAGGTCCAGGCATCTCTTTCCATTGGTTGGTTCTTCCTGGAGCCTCAATTTTATGACTTTTAGACTTCAAAATCATGCCACAGATTGGATACTTTACCTTCTTTTCCTCTCCTCCCAACCTTTTCAGCTCCCTTATATGTGTGGTCTACCTCCATCAAAATGTAAGCTCCTTGGGGGCAGGGACTGCCTCACCAGTGCTTTGCACATTCATTACCTGTCACATAGTAAGTGATTGTTCCCTTTCTTCCTTCTTAACTTCCTTCCTTCCTTTTTCCTTCCCTGCCTTCCTCCTTTCCTCCTTTCTTTCCTTCCTCCTTCATTTCTTCCCTCTCTTCTTCTCTTCCTTCCTCCCTCCCTTCCTCCTTTCCTTCCTCCTTTCTTTCCTCCCTTCCCTTCTTCTTTCATCCCTTATGCTGGGGAGATGAGACTGAGACTGAAGAGACAGAATGATGTAGCAGCTAGAGGGCTGGGATTGGAATCAGGGAGACCTGGGTCCAAATCCCATTTCTGCCTCATCCTGGTTGTGGAACCATGGAAAAGTCAGTTGTTTCCTGAGTATAAAAGCATCATAGTGAGTAGGTTAGAGACTGGACTAGGAGTCCGGAGGACCTATATTCAAAATCCTGCCTCAATCATTATTAGTTTCATGGTCCAAGGCAACTTCTCTGGGCCTCAGTCTTTTCCTCTGTGAAATGAGAGGGCCTCTAAGGTCCATTGCAGCTCTAAATCTGATCTTGTGTACCTATAATTGACAGAAGAGTCAACTATCTGCATCAGTAAAGAGATTTTCCATACTGGAAGAGTTATCTAGACTATGAAATTCACAGATCCAGACCTCCTCCCAACAACAACAACAAAAAAAAAAAGAAAAAGAAATGGAAAGGCAGGTTAAATTTGCAATGTGGAGGACCCAGAATGCCAGCTTGGGGAGTTATTAATTACTGCATTTAAATGGGAGGAGGGTGGTAAAAGTTGTTCCATTTAAAGTTTTCCAGATGGTCCTTCCTTTGTTCCAGGGAAGCCTTGGAAATTCTGAGTACCAATAAAAAAAAAATTGAAGACTTTGAACAGCTGGCCTTATTAAAAAAAAAAAAAATTAAGCCCTACGCCCACACATCCTCTGACTAGCATAAGCTTTGCTGGTATCTTTTAGGGAAAAGATTCCTACTGAAGCCATAAGGGGGATGGGGCAGGGCTTGTGTGGAGAGCTGTAGCAGGAGAAGTAGATTTCCAGGGCTGTACTGATGGCTGCAGATCTGTGCATCAAATTTAAGAGGAGGTGGTCCAGACGCTATCACAGAAATACAGAGGTAATCTGACATCAGAAACCAAGGAACAATCACTCCCTAGATATGTACCCTAAGTTCAATGAGAGTTTGGAGGCAATCATGCCAGAATTTCTGGAAACCGGGTATGAGTAAGTAACCTTCAAAGTAAGCCACATGATATCATTAATTAATCTTAATTCTTTCAAATCAGTCCTTGAACTATAATCCATCTTCATTAGACATGTCCTTGCCCCCACCCCCCAAATGGTGCATTTCCTCAAGTGCAATTAAGAGAGAATTATTACAAGACTTTGGGTCTTGGCCTCAGTCACAGGCATGTACACATGTTCATGTACTCAGAGTTCACATGCTCACATACTGCACACACACACACACACACACACACACACACACACACACACTGGCAGACACACTCACAGAAACACTCACATATGTATATATCCACTGACCATACTACATTCACAGACCCTCACCCACTAATTCAGACACATTCACACATAGACATGTTTGCTCACAATGCAACACATTCACAGGCCCTTCAACATATACACACCAACACGCTCACACATGCGCATGTACATCCACACACTCACACCTCCTCACATTCACACCCGTCCACTCACAGCCCCACGTTCTCACACTAAGGAGAGCCTACAGAGACACACTCTACATTGCTCCAAGCAGCCACGAAGCTAGACCACAGCACTGCCCTCCTGACCAATAACCCACCAGGCACGGTCTCCTTTAATTGGCATGACAATCAGTTGGCTTTGTTGTTGTCGCTGCTGCTGTTGTTCCATCATTTCAGTCAAGTCCGATTCTTGGTGACCCCATTTGGGGTTTTCTTGGCAAAGACACTGGAATGTTTGCCATTTCCTCCTCTAATCTTTTGGCAAGACTGCCATCAAATCCTTTTTTTTTTGCTTTTTGGAGGGGGGAATGCAGGGCAATTGGGGTTAAGTGACTTGCCCAAGGTCACACAGCTGGTTTTGTGTTAAGTGTCTGAGGTCACATTTGAACTCAGGTCCTCCTGACTCCAGGGCTGGTGCTCTATTCACTGCACCACCTGGCCACCTTGCCATCAAATCTTTACAAGCAAGTGGATCTCCCCCATATTCACTTCCTCTCTTGATCATTTAGCACTGGTGGCACTCACACATAGAGATTCATCTTCTTTATCTTCTATGTACACCTCCAAAAAAAACGCCACCTATACTGTATGTAACAATACGTGATATGCATAGCTGTGTGACACCTCAGCAAATCACTTAATGGTTTGCCTCGGTTTCCTCTTCTATAAAATGGGACTAATAATAAGCACTTACCTCCCAGGATGGTAGTAAACTCAAATGAGATAATAATTGTAAAGCACATAGCGCAATGCCCAGTGCATAGTAATTATTACTTAAATGTTAGTTGTTGTTGCTGTTGTTCTTATACTGTTGGCTCTCCAGCTCACACCTTAATTTTCCAAACCTTCTCTTCTTTCAAGTCCCCTTCCTCACCCTCCTTTGTCCAGTTAATGACCCCCACCCTCCTGCCCCAAGACCCAAAGCTCCCCCATGAAATAGCTCCTTGTAAAACCTGAGGCTGTCCATGCTTCCTTCATACAGGCCAACCCCTTCAGAACTGTTTTGGGAGAAACATATCTTTTGTCATTTATTCCTTACATGCCAAACTATAAGCTCCCTGAGGACAGGGACCTTATTTTTTCATCAAAACTTCTGCCTTTCCCTAGAACATAGCCTAGTAGTCAGCTGATAGTGATAAGAAATTGGACTTTTGTCTCTTTTTCTTTCTATTTTTAAAAATTTAATTTATTTTTAATTTTTATTTATTCATTTTTATTATTTATTTATTATTTGGTTTTCAACATTTACTTTCATAAATTTAACATTTTTCCCCCTCCCTCCCCAAGAGACTCTGTAATCTGATATAGGTTTTACATACATATTTTTTTTACATATACATTTCTAGTAAACATATTTTCACATCAGTCATGTTGTATAGAAGAATTATAATGAATGGGAGAAACCGTGAGAAAGAAAAAAACAAACCAAAAAAAAAAAATAGTCTGCTTCGCTCTGTCTTCAGACTTCATAGATCTTTTTCTGAATGTGGATGGCATTTTCCATTATGAATCCTTTGGAAATGTTTTAGGTCCTTGCATTACTGTGAATGGCTAAGTCTATTAAAGTCAGTCATCGCAGACTGTGGCTGTTACTGTACAATGAAGAAACAAGACTTGATTTCATTGGTGTTAGGGTCTCCCATGTGAGGAAAGTTCCTCCACAAATGCAGGTAAGTGCTTTCTCTTCTGTTGCTGTTCATCATTCTTGAAGACAACCAATGATATCACAAGTGTGATTTGGATTTGAGTGAGGCAGAGCTGTGCTTTTTCTTCAACTTATAACCTCAGAGAGTTTCCCAGAGCGCCGAGAAGTTAAATAAATGCCTCACCCAGAGTCCCACACCATTGACTGTCAGAGACAGCACTCCTCCCCAAGTCTTTGTGCCTTCCAGGGTAGTTTTCTCTCTATCGCACCACTCTGTCTCTCATGCTGAGCATATTGCAGAAATTTTTTAAATGTCTGTTGAGCAGTCAAGAGGAGCCAGATACTTAGGGAAGAAACATCACAAGGATGGACCTTGTTCAAGTAGACCCATAAGTTCAGCTCAAACCCTTAAAGTTTTCAACTGCCCTGACTTTTGGAACACCCTGTATTAGCTGGTGATGAAGGTACCAGAAAAAACTCCATCTGTAAAATGTCACTTGACTGGCAAACTTGAGAAGGATGGAGCCACTTTGGCTACCAAGGTCTATCCTTTTGTGTTCCAAAGTTCAATGAATGACATGCAACTGGCCAAGAGAGATTTGGTGGTCAGAGACAGAGATACCGCTTCCAAGTTCATGTGCCAGTATAATGCTTGATATAACATCAAGCTACTTTTTTTTTTCTAAATGCTTATCTGATGGGTACAGAAATCTTCTCTGAGTGCGACTGTCCTGCCTGGTGACTCTCTCCTGGCCCACTATCACAGGCAGACGCCAGGCATGCTTTGCTTTACTCTCCATGCCTCAGCCCTCTTCTCCCCTGTCTTACCAGCAATCTTCCTGACCTCCTTCTCCTCCAAGTCTGGAATCATGAACCACTCAACTCTGCCATTATTCCCACTATAAGAAGTGTGTCAATCTACTCCCCCCAAAACTCAACTCACTATCTCTAAAACATTCTGGAAGCAAGAGCCCCAGCCTGGGGTTGTTTCTGTCCATTAGAATGTATGATTCTTGAGGGCAAAGACTGTTTTTCTCCAACACTTAGACATTAAATGTTTTTTTTTTTTCTTCCTCCCTCCTTTCCCACTTCCTCCTTTCTTCCTTCTTTTTTTAACTTCATAGGGGAGGGCTTCTTAACTGGGGTCCACAGACCCCTAAAGAGTTCATGAATAGATTTTAGTGGATCTATCAATTTGGAGGGTAAAAAAGTTACTAACTGAAATTTAGCATTTCCTTCCAATATGACTTTAAAAAACACACACGGTGGAGTGGCTAGGTGGCACAGTGAATATAGAGCACCAGCCCTGGAATCAGGAGGACTTGAGTTCAAATGGAGCCTCAGACATTTAACACTTACTAGCCATGTGACCTTGGGCAAGTCACTTAGCCCCAATTGCCCTGCCTTGCCCCCTCCAAAAAAAGCAAAAAAAAAAAAAACAACCACACATTATTCTGAAAAAGAGGTTCATAGATTCACCAGAGTGACAAAGAGGCCATGACAAAAAAAAATCTATAAGAACCCCTGTGGTAGGGTTATATGACAACAAAGTGGATTTTCAGGACAGAAAAGTCAAGGCAAAATTCATTACCTTCCACAGGAAGACTTAACTCTAGTACACTGTGATCCAAGCAAACTTGCCTTCTCTCTGTTTCCTCACAGGGCACTCCAGCTCCTATCTCCATACCTTTGTCTAAGCTATGGAGAGAGGGCACTGATCATTGGGGAGATCAGAAAAGACTTCATGTAAAAGTTGGTACTCAAGCTGCATCTTGAAAGAAGAGAGGGAATCTCTGAGGTTGAGGTGAAGAGGGAATGTATTTCACATATGGAGGATGGCCACCGGCATGGGGGCTGTTTGTGTCCAACTGATAAGCCCAGACCTTGTCCACTAGGCAATGGAGATTCATGGAAGGTTTTTAAGCTAAGGAGCAGCATAATCAGAGAAGTGTATTGAGAAGGTTAATCTCTTATGAATGGAGGGGAGAGGGGAAAGCCTAGATTGGGGGGGAGAAAGACTAGAGGTGAGCAGGACAGATCAATAGGCTAGCACAAAAGTTCATATGAAATATTATGGGGTCCTGGGTTAGGGTGGTGGTAATAACAATGTCTGAAACTTTTAATTTAAAAAAAAATTCAGTTACAATAGGGAGTTAAATGGTCAAACCATTTGTGCCATTATACTCAACTTCAGGCAGGATTTCCCGGGCTTGCCATCCAATTGATTAGGGGCTGGATAGTTTTGAGAAGTGTGGTAAACTCTGGGAGCCCTTTGTAAAGGAAGGCTAGAGCTAGTGAGTTCATTGGCTCCACTGAATGCTTAAGCATGACAACTGTAAAGTCCTAAATACTGAGGCATTTCTTACTCCCACAGAATCCACAATTCCCTGAGACTGAAACAGAATCAAACATTTCTAGAAATTCCTGTCTTTTTAAGGAATGAGTTCCCTGTCACTGGAGATGATCAAGCAGAATCTGGATGACCATTGTCTGGATGTGTTATAGAGGAGAATTATCTGTCCTGGGAGGGCTTAGAGTAGATGCAGAACTTGAATCAGGTAATAAGATAACTGGGCAGCTAGATGGCACGATAGAGAGCCAGGCATCTTCATGTATTCACATCCAGCCTCATACACTTACTAACTCTGTGACCCTGAGAAAGTCACTTAACCCTGTTTGCCTCAGTTTCCTCAACTGGAAAATGAGCTGGAGAAGAAAATGGCAAACCGCTCCAGTATCTCTGCCAAGAAAACCCCAAATGGGGTCACAGAGAGTCTGACATGACTGAAATGACTTAACAACAGCAAGAAAAATAAGCTATCTGCCCGGGTAACACCACACCAGAGAGAAGTGTGATAAAGAACATTTTTACAAATTATAAATGTAAGCTCTTTGAAATGAGCACTTTCTTTCTTTTTGGTGGTGGTTGTTGTTCTTTGTATCAGTAAATGCTTATTAACTATCTGATATTTCTAGTGCCAGAAAATTCTTCCCTTTGTGGCAGGTAGATGTGTATTATACGTCAGTGAACCCCCACTCTCTTGATGATGATAATAAGAGCTAGCATTTATATGGCACCTTACTATGTGTCAGGCACTGTGCTAAACACTTAACAGAGATCATTTCATCTGATCCTCACAACAATCCTGGGAGGGAGTGCTATTATTCTTCTCATTTTACAGTTGAGGAAACTGATGCAAAGAAAGATTAAGTGGTTTACCAAAGGTCACAAAGCTAGTATCTCTGGGGGGATTTGAACTCAGGTCTTCTTGAGTTCAGGCCCATCACTCTATCTACTGTGCCTCCTAGCTGGCTCCTTTTAATGATACCTCATGATGGCATGCAAGTGAACCCTAGCTGCTAGAAGGCTATGCCAACTGAGCACAGGCTGCCATACGGCTTACCAAACTAGGGAGGCTTGAAATGCAAGCCCAGCAACCTTTTGTCTGTCTTTCTGTCACCCGAAGGGCAGCTCAAACCCAGTAGGTGAGCTATGAGGCGATAAACTCTTCCAAACTCAGTCTAAGTGGTTCCGGCCTGCGTGAGCAGCAGGGGAGATCACACAGATGAAATCACAGAATTTTTAAAGTATAAAAGTTTCAAAAAATCACATACATGACCAGGGAGGCTCAAACACAGACAGACAGATGCACACACACACAAACACATATACACACACAGAGACAAACACACTTTTCCGTAACAGTTTGGGTATAATAATCAATCGGCAAAGATTTATTAAATGCCTGCCTCTAAGACACAGCCAGATTCACCACAGTTTCCTCTTCCGTAAAATGAGATGAAAACAAGAGCATGTACCCTGCAGGATTCTTGTGAGGATAAAAGGAATCACGTTTATAAAGTGCTCTGCAAACCTCAAAACACCGTATAAATGCTGACTGTTATCATTTGGGCAAGTTACCTACCTCCCCAGAGTCTTTTTGCTCAGTGCTCTTTTAAAGTTCAAATGAAAAAAATATTCATAAAGCATTTAGCACAGTGCTGGCACATAGTACGGTCTTTTTTAAATGCTTTTTTTTTTTTTGAGGGGGGAGGGCAGGGTAATTGGGGTTAAGTGACTTGCCCAATGTCACACGTCTAATAAGTTTAAGTGTCTAAGGCTGGATTTGAGCTCAGGTCCTCCTGACTTGAGAGCTGATGCTCTATTCACAGCGCCACCTAGCCACCCCCCCATAATAGGTTTTTAATAAATGCTTTTTTCCTTCCACTTCTAAGGTCTTTTCAGCTCTTTATCTATGAGTATATTTCCATTTTAATTTGGGGGAGGGAAAAGAAGTATAAATTTGGGATCTAGGTTTAGAGTTTGAGTTTAGAATTAAGATTTGTATTGAGGTTCAGATTATGATAGGTTTGCATTCAGAGCAAGGAGCGGGGTCTGACTTTGATAGGCATCTCATGGTTCAGTTTGCATCATTCTTATCAGCACAGGATGGGTCATGTCAGCAAGTGACTGATTTTTCCATTTGCCTCCTATGTGAAAAGGTTTCCAATGAGTACGAGCGTGCTCCACAAAGCATATGGAATCATCTAGGGCTGTTGCTCCCATAAGCCCTTTGGGGTTTCCATAGGATTTAACAAACTCACTCTCTCATTTCTGGTTGCCACTCACCAGAATACTGCTCAGCCCCAATGCCTGCCTGCAGGCTGTTGTGGTTCCTGTCAGTCAAACCCTGGGGGGACTACTAATTCCAGTTCTCGCCTAAATTATACCAACAATTACACGCTGTGGCTAGGGATACACCAGTCTTTACATACCTGTGGCTTCTTGCCTGCTCAGAAATTTTAATAATCTATCTAGCTGATTTCTCCTTCTCACACCAGGAGCTTGGATATCCCCCAGAGGCAGAAGAGAATATCAGCTTCCTCCCATTAAAAGAACATCTTTCTTTCTAAAACATCTTAAAAGGTATTTGTGGAGATAAAAGCAACAGGAGAGAGAGGCATCTGGCTCAGAGGCCAGAAGACCCTGGTTCAAATTCCATCTCTGGTACATACTGCCCAAGTGATTTTCCTAACAGTACATCTTCTCAAGTCACTGCCCTACTCAATAAACTCCAATGTGTTCATATTACCACTAAAATCCAATGTAAACTCCTCTATTGGACACAAAAAACCCTTCATAATCTGACCCCTTTCTACCTTTCCTGCCTTCTCATATACTGACTAACTTCCTGGGTTCTCCCATCCTGGCTGGGTGCCCTTGGCCAAATTACGCAACCTTTCAGCATGCCCAGATAAATCTCTAAGGATGAAAGCTGCATAGCAGGTATGATCTGAATGGGCAGAAGGAGTCCCCTAATGGGATGTTCCCCACACAGATGAAATAAAAATTTTGGTCCAGGAAAAGAAAATGGACTTGTAGAGAGCCAGTGTTGGGGAGTGGGTAGAGGGCTGGCCTTGGAGTCAGTAAGACCTATCTTTAAATGCTCCTTGACACATCAATCTATAAACATTTCTTAAGTGTCTACTATGTTCCAAACACTACACTAACTGCTGGGTACTGACTGGCCACAGGCGAGTGACAACCTCTCAAGTGCATCTGTCAACTCTTTAAGACTGTTTTGGAAAAGATTTGTAATTGGCTTTCAGAGGAAGGAGTTTCCAAACTGGGAGTTCCCTAGATGGTCAAATCAGAGATCCAAAATATAGAGACAGAGTGAGAGAATGTATGTACCTATGCCTCTATCTTTATATGTACTCGGGTCTGGAAGAGACCTTACAGTTGCTATAGTTCAACCCTGCCTTGACAAATAAGAAAACCAAGGGCCCTGAAAGACTATAATTAGACAAAGGTCACCCCGTTAGTAGAGGCAGCTAGGTGGTACGGTGGATAGAGCGCTGGGCTTGGAATCAGGAAGGCTCACCTTCATGAGTTCAAATCTGGCCTCAGACACTTACTAGCTGTGGGACCCTGTGCAAGTTACTTCAACCTGTTAGACTCAGTTTCCCCATCTGTTAAACTGGCTGGAGAAGAAAATGGCAAACCACTCCAGTATCTTTGCCAAGAAAACCCTAAATAGGGTCATGAAGAGTCAAAAACCAGCACTCAGTAAACGGTAGAACCAGGGTCTGAAACCAAGTCCACCACTTTCCCCATTATCCATATACATATGTATACATACATGTATGTATGTGAATAATGTGTCTACATTCCCA
Organism: Pseudochirops corinnae; assembly: GCA_028646515.1. Lineage (NCBI taxonomy): Eukaryota > Metazoa > Chordata > Mammalia > Diprotodontia > Pseudocheiridae > Pseudochirops > Pseudochirops corinnae. The sequence continues at coordinate 166,203,719 of CM053586.1, forward strand.
ATCTCCCACTCCCCTTCCTGCCTCCTTCTTCCCCCCCCCAAAAAAAAACTTGGCCATGCTGTCCCCTTCCAGATGGCTTAACTCAGTGATTCTCAACTTTCCTAATGCCGCAACCCTGTAATACTAGTATGTGGGCATATCTGCATATGGGCATACCTGCCTGGACACGGATAGAGGAGCGTGTTTTCTGATGGTCTTAGGCAACCCCTGTGAAAGGGTCGTTCGAGCCCCAAAGGGGTTGCAACACACAGGTTGAGAACCTCTGGCTTAACTGAATAAAGTCACAGCAGCCTATTGGAAAGAGCACAAAGAAATAGAACCTAGAGACCTGAGTTCTAGTCTCATCTCTGCAGTGAAACTCAATATGTGGCAGGCACTTCAACAAGCATCTATAAGACATCTACTATATGCAAGAAAGACATTCCTTTCCCTCACTGTGCCTATTTCCTTCTCTGTAAGAAGAGGAGGCTGGGTTAGAACATCTCCTCAGGTCCTTCTCAGATCTAATATTCTCAGATTCTCCTTGCCTAGAAAACACTGTGTGCATTCCTAGAGAGTAGGATCTATTAGTGAGGAAGCGACCACCCTCCCTTCTCTGCAGAGACGGGGGATTATGGCTGCGGAACATCCACACACTGTCAGAATCAGCTGATGTACTGGTTAATTGGGCTATTTTGTTTTTCTCTTCCTTTTTTTGTTCAGAGGATGACTCTGGGGGTGGAAAGAGGTAGGGATATATTTGGAAATAAAGGAGAATATAAAAACAAATGAGGTCCATAAAAATTTTTAAAAGAAAACATGGAAAAATAAACAACATGTTGAGGTTCATTAGAAGCATTTAACAATGTCCAGTTATTCACACAAGTGGCAGAGACAGACAGTGGGAAGGATGCTGGATGTGAGGTCAGAGGACCTGAGTTCAAATTCAGCCTCTACCACTTTGTAGCTGTATGACCTTGGCAAATCACTGTCCTCTGGGCCTCAGTTTACTCATTTGAATAATGAGAGGCTTGGACTTGACTCTGACCTTGTCCTTTCCGGTTCTAAATTCACACACCTCTGATTCTGTAAGTAGAGGTGCTAGAAATGAATTGTGGACTAAAAGGATATCTTGGTTAAATGGGTTGACTGTGAAATGGAGAGGAATTTGTGAATGGGTCTAATGGACAGGATCTTTCATTAATAAACGTAATAAATATAATGATATATTTATTTTTGATGTGTTTTTTAAATAAAATGCAAGGAAAAGGATATTAGATAATAGGTATTAGTTTTCTAATTTAGATTCAAAATCCTAGCTCCAGCTTACTACCTGTGTAATTTTGAGAAGACGTTTCATCTCAGTGTGCCTTGGTTTCCTTATCTGTACAATGGGAAAAATAACATTTACCCTGCTACTCACCCCACAGCTACCCTCGTCCAGGCCAGTCTCACCACTTGTCAGAGCTATTTCAATAATCACCTCATTGGTTTCCCTAAATCTCATCTCTTCCCTCTCAAACCCACCCTCTGCACAGCTTTCAAATTTACACTCTTAAAGCACAGTTCTGGCTGTGTCATTTCTCTGCTGAAGAAGGAAACAGAATTTACTAAACACCTACGTGTGCCAGACAATGTGCTAAAGTGATAGCCCTGTGAGGAAGTGCTATCATTATCATCCCATTTCACAGTTGAGGAAACTGAGGCCCATTGAGATGAAGTAACCTTCCCAAAGTCACACAGGTAGTCAGTGCTGGAGCTAGAATTAAGTGACTTGCCCACTCAGTTAATATGTGTCTAAGGTTGGATTTGAACTGAGAACTTCTCAACTTCAGGCCCAGAGGTCTATCCAGCTGCCTCTTTCAAGAAGTTTCTGGGTTTCCCTACTGCCTTTAGGATCAAATATAAATTTCTCTGTCACATAAATCCCTCCATAATCTGTCTAGGGTCTTATACTTACTTATCTATGAACATGGTGCATTTCCTTAGCATAATGTAAGCTTCTTTAGGACAGGGACTATCTCATTTTGTTATGATTTATCTACACAGTGCTTGGCACATAGGACATCCTTAACATTCATTGAGGAAAGCACTTTGTAATGCTTGGAATGCTATATAAATGAAAAATATCATTATTATTGGAAGTTACAGTGTGTTTTCTGTATCATATCCCAGTTGATCTCCTCAACTAAGCAATGTTATCAAGCAGGTGAGGCAGATGTTATAATCTCTATCTTCCAAACAAGGAAACTGAGGCTTGGAGACAGAACTCAGAGATATACAGCTCCTAAGTGTCAGAATCAGAACTCAAAATCAGGGCTACTGACTTATTCAGCAGAATATATAGTAGCCATATCAGCATGGCAAGATTCATATGCACCAATGGATTTGTACTTATCATTCAAGTAAAATCCATGTCACACATCCCCAACAGCCACCCATCCCTGGCCATCTCACCACTGGACCTACTTCTTTCTACCTGGAAGTGTGTTGCTAAACAACACCATCAGAAAAGATACTGCCAATCCTTCAGGGAGTTAATATACCATGTAATAGTAATGTGAATTTGAAGATCTTCCCTATCCCTTAATAAGTCTAAGGGAATTTGAAGACCTTCCCTGCTTTGAAGATCTTCCCTGCCCTCTGATGGGGTGAATTTAATCACAGGAGTCTGCTGAAGGATGGAGCAGAGCCCACAGGAAGCTGGGTGTCAGAGCAGTTAGAGACAGAGGGAGGAGAGGATGCACCCAGGCAGACAGTTAGGCTTGTGAGTAAATGTTGGTTTGTGGGAAGGCTAAATGGTGTGGCTTTCTGCTGTATAATGGTATATTAACTTCTTTGTTGCTATGATGGATTCAGTTTCCTGATGTTATGATTTGGTTCTCTGGTGTGTCTGAATAAATGCTATGCTTCTGTCTTCTATATGGAGAGTCTGTTATATTTTACAATTGAGCACTATGCTGGCATATTTACAGTTGCCGTCAGTTCTGTGAATATTATGTTGGCACTACATATACTCAGCTTTGGAACTCCTTCCCTTGGCCTAGCTAGCTGTCTTGATTGGTGAGTGAATGAATGGGGCCTCAACTAGCCTGTGATAGCCAGCCAACATCAGACCTCTAGACCATTTTTCACATGCCATCTAGCCATCTGCTCTGGACATCCTGCCATACATGTCCTCCCCCATAAGCTTCTACCACTTTTCACCTCTTGCTCTGGTTTATGTGATCAAATCAATACTACCACACAACCTTTGTTCTTGGAAAAGGTGTGTCAGTTGACTGTCCTGTGGCTCCACTGACATCCCTTCCCTGTCCCTACTCCCATACGTGTTTTGTCCATCCCAATTAAAATATGTGCTTGTTAGAATCTTTGAGTCCTGTTTGAGGGTTACTTCACTTTAATCTTTGTACTCCCTGTGTCTAGTCAGGCAATCTTTAATAAATACTTGTTGACTGATTCAAATTAACAAACCTTTATTAAGCATGGGGTATGTGCCAGGCACTGTGAGATGGTACAATCATTTGGGCAAGCAATTTGGAATTATACAAATAAAGTAACTAAAATGACCAGATCCTTTGAACCAGAAACTCCACGACTGGATTCATACCCAAAGAAACTATCAATAAGAAGAAAGTTTGGGGCAGCTAGATGGCGCACTTAATAGCGCACTGGCCATGGAGTCAGGAGGACCTGAGCTCAAATCCGACCTCAGACACTTGAGACATTTACTAGCTGTGTGACCTTGGGCAAGTCACTTAACCCCAATTGCCCTGTCTTCCCCACTCCAAAAAAGAGAAGAAGAAAGTGCCCGTATACATCAAAATATTTATAGTAGTACTTTTTATGAGAGCAAAGAATTGGAAAAGTAGATGACCTTGAATTGAAGAATGGCTAAACAAATTGTAGTATATGAAAGAAAAAAGACAGTCTCTGCCCTAACGGAAAAAGAAAACACAAAAAAGGGATAAGAAAAGCAGGGGTAGGGGGAAGGAGAGGGATGGTGGCAAAGCCAAGAGGATCAAGAGTAGAGTGAAGGATGATTGGCCTGGAAACTTTGTCAAAATGGAGGCTCAAGTTGAAACTTGCTGATGAGAAGAGGGTTCCACAAAGAGGAAGGGATCTCCCAGGGTGAGAAGACAGTTAAGACACAATGACAAAGTGAAGAATCAGGAATAAAGCTGAGATGGGTTGATTTTTCATTCATTCATTCATTCTTTCAATCACTCAATCCATTTTTAAAAAAGTACTATTAAAAAGTTCTGTCCAAGTAAACGCAATAGGACTAAGAATATGCTCAAAAATCAACCTACAGGATGACCTGGGACAGAATCATACGAACAGACTCATAAATCTCGGCCAACAGTCTAGCTAATCTCTGCCTCGGGGGAAAGCTAATAACGGAGCTAAATTTACTGACACAACTGTCCGCCTTAGTGGAAACATTGCCCCAAAGCCTACATTAAAGAGAGAAACAAATCTGTCTGAGGAACCCCAGCCAACACAGACATTGTGGAATACCCCCAAAAGCCAGTCATGACCTCAGTGATGAGGGTGGCTTCCTGCACACTCAGTGTGGTGATGTGTGGGGGGAGATAATAATACCTTACTCCCAGAGAGTCCTTTCCAGTTTATGAAACATTTCAACATTTGTTGTCTTATAAGACACTAACAGCAATGACGTGAGAGAGACAGAGCAAACATTATAATGGCCATTTTACGAAAAAAGAAACTGAGGCTCAAGCAGCTAAAGGAACTTGACAAGACTTTTAAATATTGGACCCAGGACACAAAACTAACTCTTCTTTATCCAGATATAATGCTGTTCCCTTTCACCTTGCTAACCTCAGGACAAGACTAGATCATTTCTCTAAGGCCCCTTTCAGGTCTAAAATTCTGATACTATTAAATCATTGGCTGGATGGCTTCCTGCTTGTTCACCTTTTGGCAGTGAATCAGAAAGCAATATTTCTAGACCCTTGCCATTTCATCAAGAGAATTCTGCCCCCCAACAATGGGTTATTGTAATGCATTTGGCTAGACCTCAAACTATTTCAATGGAATTACACCTGATTCATCTCTTACAAATAGTAAAAATGATGAAGATAGGAATGAAGCTAATAGAACTTTTATAGTCTCTTTCCTCCCATAAGCCCAAAATGCAGTCATCCATACTACATAATTTGCCTTCAGAGGTTATGTTACGAGATATGGGTCAAATAGTCCTGTGTCAGTTTTTACAGAGAAGGAAACAGTGGCTGTGAAGGATTGGTCCCAAGATACATAGTGTACGGGACTCAAAATCACCAGATCATCCAATTTTAGAACAAGAAAGACCTTACAAGATATCTAATCCAACTCTCTCATTGTACATATGAAAAAAACTAAGGCCCAGAGAGATAAAGTGAGTTTTCCTGGGTCACACACCAGGGCCAAGGTTACAATTCAGCCTCTCAGATTCATGAGTCCCATGCCTTATCTACAACCCCATATTGCCTAACTCCCCAGGCTTCTAATCTTATTCTGTGGTTGACTTTGTAAAACATAGAAGATAGCTGAATGCTTTCCCCAAAGAGTATGAACAAACAGTTCTCAAAAGAATCACAAAGGATTCACAACAACATGAAAGAATTTTCCGAACCATTAATAAGAAAAATGCAAATCAAAACAACCCTAAGGGTTCACCTCACACCCTGCAAATTGGCAAAGATAGCAAAAAATGGCAATAGTCAGTGTTGGACGGGTAATGGAAGGATAGGCACACGAATACATTGTGGGTAGAACTGTGAAATGGTACAATCATTTGGGTAAGCAATTTGAAATTATGCAAATAAAATAACTAAAATGTTCAGACCCTTTGAACCAAAAACTCATACCCAAAGAAACTATCAATAAGAAAGTCCCCATATACATCAAGATATTTATAGCAGTACTTTTTGTGAGAGCAAAGCATTGGAAAAGTAGATGACCATGAATTGAGGAATGACTAAACAAATTGTAGTACGTGAAAGGAATAGAATATTTCTGTGCTAAAATAAATTATGGTTGTGATGAATACAGAGAAGCGTGGAAAGATCTATGTGAACTAATACAAGGTGAAAAAAAAATCAAAGCAACCATTCACACAGTAACTACCACTAGGTAAATAGAAAGAACAACCATGCACCAAAAAAAATCCAAAACCAAAGGTGAGTGTAACAAAATTCAAAAGATCCAGCAAGATTTGAACAAAATCCCATCCCCCTTCATGGAAATGGAAGGTCTGCAAGTGTTACACATTGCACATGTTTTCAGAATATTTCATATCCCTTAATTATGCTGGCTATTTTCCTCTTTAAAAAAATACCCTTGATTACATGGGATAACTCTGGGGGAGGAGGGGACAGATATTGGTGTTAACTATGATGACGTAAGAAGCAGAAGGCATCAATAAAAACTTTTTTTTTGGAGGGCAATTGGGGGCTTGGAGTCAGAAAGGCTCATCTTCCTGAGTTCAATTCTGTCCTCAGGATTAGATACTTACTAGCTGTGTGATCCTGGGCAAGCGACTTAACCCTGTTGCCTCAGTTTCCTCATCTGTAAAATGAGCTGGAGAAAGAAATGAGAAATCACTCCAGTATCTTTGCCAAGAAAATCCTAAATGGGGTCAAAAACCCATCAGACATGACTGAAAAATTACAACTGATGGAACAGTGGAGAGAGGCATCACGGAGTGGTAGATAGAAAGGCAACCTCCAAGGCAAGACAATCTGGGCAGACTCCTACCTCTGATATGGATTGGCCTTGGGCAAGTTATGTAATCTCTTGGTGCCCCTAAGCAACTCTATAGACTGGACCTACACAACTTGGCAGTAGGTAGGAGCTAAAATTAAAATAGGCTAAACTTCTTCAGGTCACAAATAGGTTGTACTAGAGACAGACTGATGATGTTTGGTTGCCATGGGTCATGTGACAAACAGGAGTGTGCACAGTGGCAACCCTTCGTTTTTCATGGACCACCTCTAATCCCTTGGCAGGCTGCTGGGCCTTGGGACATATGTTATACAGGCCTGCTATAGACTACAAGTTTCAGAATAGTTATCAACCTGCTTCAGTGGAGGGATTATCTTTGTCGGAAGTTTCCTATAGCAGTGAAATTATAGATCCAGATCCCTCCCCCCACCAAAAAATAAAACAGTAACAATAATAATACTTCTATATATTTATGGATCCATGACCCCATCAATGGAAATATATTTTCTAACAGTAGGCATTATACGCCCTCCACATTTGTCCTATGCATTTTTGCCTATTTTCCTTCATAACTCCTCCAAAAGAAATCTACGTAACATTCCTAAAGCCTTCCTCTAGCTCTTTTTAATAGCCTATGAATAGACAGACAATATTTGGCCCATCCATCTCTATTGCCTAGCTCTCACCACATGAGCAGCCTACCTTCTGTCTCCATCATACTTTCTTTTCCTTAATTTTTAATTCTAGTAAAAGATCATTTGCATGACTACTCATTGACAGACTGATTACTTAATGTTTTTCCTCCTTATGTTATATGAAGTTATGAAAATAGTTACCATCTCACAGACCCCCTGATACAGTAGGTCCCCATACCACTACACCATTATTACTTCTCCTTCACAGTACTCATATTAAACATATTTCCACATTAGTCAGTGAGAGCTTAGGAGAAGCAAGATCTTGGATTTCTGTTTTCCAGCTTCTGTAGAGAAGACTTTAAGCCCTAGCTTCTCTTTGAGGCAGATCTCTAAGGGAAAGATTCTGGTAAGAAGCCAACATGGAGAGATATGTCTTTTGTCTCAAAATCAGAAGCCAGAAGACCAAGATCTCTTCTCCAGCACAACTTCTCCCCTCACACAGTCAGGGAACATGGGGTAATTTATCTCTGATAAAAAGGAGATACTTTCACAAATGAACTTTGAGTCAGGGTTTATACCCTTGTTTTTTATTCTTACGGGCTATTCATTTCCAAATTCGTCCTCCCCACCTATCCCTTGAGTTATCCCTTGTGGCAAAAAAATAAACAAAGAGGGAAAAACAAAGCAATTAAGCAAAAGAAAACAATTTTATAACCAAGTCTTGACAACTATTTATCACATTTCACAACCATAATCTCCCACCTCTTCCAAGAGGGAGATAAATCTTCTCATCTCTTCTCTAGAAACCAATTACACAATATTCAAATTTGTTGTTTTTGTTCTTTCATTTACATTGCTGTAGACTCTTATCACTCAATTATTACTCTTTTGCAATCTGGCTTCCAACCTCATGGCTCAACTGATATTTGGGTTTTTTAAATAAATTTGATCAATATCTTTTGCTTTTTACATCATGAGAATTTCTCACAGTATCTCTCCCCTTTCCACCCCAGAGAACTTTCCAATATAAAAAAAGTCATATTTTTAAAGAAATTAAAAAAGAAATAGAGGCAGAAGAGAAAAAATAGCAAAGCTAATCCATACACTGAAAATATCTGAAACTGAATGCCATGTAGCCCTCCCAAGGCCCTCCCATCTCTGCCTTCTCAGATTGCTTCTCGGACCCATCTTTGTCCATTCTTATTTTGCAGCATTTACTTTTGACTGACTTATGATTGTTCTTTCCCTTTAGATGGTTTTCTCTCTCTCAATAGTATTTTATTTTTTTCCAATCAAGCATAAAGATAGTTTTCAACATTCATTTTTATAAGATTTTGAGTCCCAAATTTTTTCCCTTCCTCCCCTCCCCAAGACAGTAAGTAATCTGATGTAGACTATCCATGTACAATCATATTAAACATATGTCCACATGAGTCACGTTGTGAAAGAAGTATCAGAACAAAAGGGAAGAAGAGAAAGAAAAAAAGAAAAACCAAAAAAAGTAAAAACAGTCTGCTTTAATCTGTATTCAGACTCCATAGTTCTTTCCCTAGATGCAGATAGTATTTTCCATCATGAGTCCTTTGGAATTGTCTTCAATCACTGTCAACTGATTACTAGTCTCTCCAAAGTTAACAATTTCTAAATTTTCCTGTATTGTTGGTTTTTCTTGGTTCTTATGCTTAACCTTTCTGACACTTTCAATACCCTCTCCCTCTGTATACTTTTTCCTCACTACTTTCTCATGGGACTCCTCCCACCTGTTAAGTGGGGGCCCCCCCCCAAGGCTCTGTCCTGGACCTTCTTCAAACTCTGTTCTAGTTCATTTAATTGTATCATCAATTCCTATGGTTTCAGTTTTCATCTCTGTACAGATCCTACTTGTCCAGCCGAACCTTTCTCTAGACCTCCATCTAGACTAAGTCTTATATTTCTGACTTGCTATTAGACATCTCATACTGTGGACATCTTAAACCAGTATACCCAAAATTGAATTTATTATCTTTCCCCATAAATCCTACCTTATTCGTAACTACATCAAGGATACTGGTGAGATTAACTAAAGCCTTTCTGGAGATGACAAGATTTAACATGTACCCTCTGCCCTGAGCAAACAGTTGGACAATGGAGTCAAAACTCTGAGCTACCACTCTTTGCCAGCATATTCCTAATTACCTCCTCTCCCTACCCACAGGGCATGTTTCCTCTATAAGAATCCCCAGCTTCTCTTGGCTACCTGGCCATCTCCCTTAAGGTGCCGCCTTTCTTAAGGAGTTTCCTCGCCTTAGCTGCTTCCTCCCTTAGGGGGCTGTTTCTCTTAAGGAGAAAGAGCCTGCTGGATATGGAAACCCCAAATAAATGCTTTTACTTGACTAGGAGAAAGCCTGAGCAAAATCTTCTGAGACAACACCATGACACACATCTCAACAATACCACCATCCTCCCAGTCACCCAGGCTCACAACTTAGGTGTCATCCTCACTCTTTCTCACACTCCATATCTAAGCAGTCTTGAAAAGTCATGTCACAGCTACCTTCATAACATTTCTCATACATGCCCCCTTTTCTCTTCTAACACTGCCACCTCATGCCTGACAACAGTCAACTGGTGGATCTGCCTGCCTCAAGTCTCTCCCCACTCCAATCATGCTCCACTCAAACTGGTCTTTCTAAAAATATAGGTCTGATGATACCAACACCATCCCCCCTTCAATAAACTCCAGTGTCTTCGTATTCTCTCCAGGATATAATATAAAATCCTCTGTTGGGCCCTTCATAATATGGCCCCTTCCTGCATATCCAATCTTTTTTGTGCTTTACTGTCCTACAAGTACTCTGTGATTCAGTGACACTGGCCTCTTTTCTGTCCCTTCCACTCTCTATCTCTGTGAAGAGGTCAGGGTTTTGAAGTACAGGGTAGGGATGCTTGAGACCCCAAAATACCAACATGCCAGGTCCTGTCAAATGAATTCAACTCAAGTCTTCTTTCAGCTAAAGAAAAGCAAAATTTATTAAAAATTCGCTTGTATCAGACACAGAGCAAGTCCAGAAAATTCTATTGCACTCTCACACCACATGGAGGCAAGATGGGGTCTTATTGTTGTGTAGAAAATTAGAGTGAGCCGAGACCTGGGTTCAGGTTAAATTTAGGTGTGGATTTATTGATTAAGTGTGTGACTACTAGAGTATTCACTCAGATTGGCAGTAATCTATTGAGGTACAGAATTTGGTTATAAAGACTAAAACCACAAAAACCACAATGAGAGAGGGGAGCTAGCAAAAGCCATGATGTACAGAAGCAAAGGACAGCCACTGGTTAAATCTATAGCTCAGGGCTAATTTGGGAATATGGCGCAAGGGTACAAGGGTACAACCTTCCTGTGACATAGGGGTCCCTCCTAGAACAGGGTGGAGGGCACAGGGTAGAGGGTCATGGGGTAAAGGGGACTGGAATTCCGCAGAACAGGCCGGGGTCATGTTCTGGGCGAAGAAGGTGGGAAGCCCTGCTTGGTCATCGAGACAGGATCTTATCTAGGGATAAGATCCTTGCACCATAATGAACCTTATACACTATAATGATTCAAGGAGAATATATAAAATGCTGATTAGGGAAGATGGGGGCAGAGAACTATGCCTTGAGCAATTATGCCCAGACATGCCTTAAGCTGTTTCAAGCTATGACAAAATGTAAGAATGGGACAAAGATAGAAATATAAAAGGGGCTTAATGGTGGGCCACAAATCAGGTGGTGTGTAGTGACCTGGGATTTGGGTTTGGGTACAACATTAGAAAGGTTGTGGGAGGAATCTAGGGGGTGGTCTGGAGGAGGAGTTTGGGGAGGGTCTTCAGGAGGTGTTAATGAGGACTCAGTAAATGAGTGAAGTTGCTGGAGGCTACCTGGAGACAGACAGACAATGGTGGGCTAGGCCAGTTCAAGGGTGTAACAGTGGATTAGGATATAGATATTTTGATAAACTCTAGGGTGGGAAGCAGATGGACAATGGAGGGCCAAGCTAGTAACAAAGGTTTGGGCAGAGCCGCAATGAAAAGCATATGGCCTCATGCAAATGCCTCATCAAATGGGAAGATTCAATCAGAGTTCAAGGGGGTTCCCAGAGCCTGTACCTTATCATCTAGACTCTAAGCATTTTCACTGGCTGTCTCTCCATACCTGAAACTCTGTCCCTCCCTATCTCTGACTTACTTTCTTAGATTTCCTGAGGTCTCTCACCTTCTACAAGAAGCCCTTCCTTGTTTTCCTTAATACTAGTGCTTTTCTTTCTCAGATTAGCTCTAATTTTTCCTGTCTGTTGAGGTTTAAAATGTTGAAGTTTAGGGGTACTCAGAACCCCAAAATACCAACATGCTGGGTCTTGCCAGAATGAATTCAACCCAATCCTCTCAGCTAAAGAAAAACAAAGTTTAGATGGGTAGACTCTTAAGAAACCTCACCATTGCTCACAATGCTCACAAAATCTGAGCATTTGTGACCCTTATATTGACAAGCAGGCCAGAACAATCTGACAGAATGAGTCTGTGCTGGATTGAATCTGAGCACCTTCATGAAAGCAAGATGGATCTTAAATACAGAAAGACTATGGGAGGGGTCTAGGGGTGGTCTAGCAGTCTGGGAGGAGGGGTCTAGGGAAGGTCTTGAGGAGGAGTCTAAGGAGAATCTTGATGGGACTGGGATGACTAGAAGTGGGACTCCAGGGACCAAGAGAACAAGATTAAGGGTGTGATGTAGTTGAACCTACCTGGAAATAACAGACAATGGAGGGCTAGGCTAGTTTAAGGCTAACAGATTTGGGCATAGATATTTTGATGGAATTAAGGGTGGAAAGTAGGTGGAAGCAATACAGTGGTGACAGACGATGGAGGGCGAGGCTGGGTTGAGGGTAATAGATTTGGGAATAGCTATAATGGAAGGCTTATGGCTTCATAGAACACCAGATCAAGTGGGAAGATTCAAGGGGGTTCCCAGAGCCTATACCCCATCACCATCTAAATCTTTTCTGTACATAGTTGTTTAAATGATGCCTCCCCCACTAGACTGAGAGCTCCTTAAGAGCAGAGACTGAGTTTGTTTTGGTTTGGTTTTTAAAATTTGTTTGTTTTTGCTTTTCTTTTATCCTCAGCACTAAGCACAGAGGCAGACACATAGCCTACACTTAATTCCTTTCCCTATTTCTCCCTTCTATAATGCACTTCCTTCACTCTACTTCATAGAATCTCTCTCTTCCTTCATGATGAAGTTCAAGCACTGCCCTCTATACAAAGCCTTTTTTGATCTCCCTCCCCCAATTACTAATATTTTCCCTTCCTACTTATTCTACTTTGCTGGTATATTGTATTTATTCTAGTAGGTGCTATATAAATACTTTCTGATGTTACTGTTATTGATGTACACATTGTCTCTCCCAATGGAATTTAAGCTCTTTGAGAATAAGGATTGTTTCATTTTTTTTATATCTGTATCAGCAGCAACTAGCATAGTGCCTGGTACATAAGAAATGTTTCACAAAAGGTAGTTCATTGATTGCCATTGTGTATACTGTTTTCCTGGTTCTGCTTACTCTACCTTGCATCAGTTCGTAGAAGTGTTCACATGCTCCACACTTTTTCTTGAGGAAGCTATCATTGTCAGCATACCACAGTTCTATCATTTATTTTTCCATTGCTCTTTGAGTCACCTAATAATAATAATGACAAGGAACACATCTTTTCATGATTATGTTCTCCCTGATAAGTAATAAAGCACCGAAGGCCACAAGGTCATCTGTCTGTATATTTTATAGCCACTCTCAGACATAGAATCTTTGCCAAGTCCTATAAAAATTAAATGCCTTTGCTCCCAAGGGTCCTTGGGGAAGGTATATTGAAAGTAGTAGCAAAAACAGAAACCAAGGCAACAAAACATAACTCTGACCCTGGTCAAGAAGCAGAGAATCATTACCTTCTGCATTTAAATTAAGTTACCCTGATACTCACAACAAGATCTTAATATTTGTACACGAGCAACTCAATTCAAATCATCTATTTGGTACCTACTGTGCACCTAGCAAATTCCCATGTATCACATCTTATTTCCCACCTTCATTCTTTGTACTAGCTGTCTCTCATGTCCTGAATCCTTGGTTCTCTTCAAGGCTCAACTTAAAGATTACATACTATTCAAGGCCTTACCTCATTCCTTCCAATTGTTAGTGTCTTCCTTCCACTCTCAAAATTATTTTTCACTTCCTAAAGACTAAAGAGCATCTAGGTGGCACAGGGAATAAAGTGCTAGTCTCAGACACTAGCTACATGACCCTGGACAAGTCACTTCTCCCAATTTGCCTCAGTTTCCTCATGTGTCAAATGAGTTAAAGAAGCAAATGACAAATCACTCCAGTATCTTTGTCAAGAAAACCCCAAATGGGATTCCAGTCAGATACAACTGAAACGAATGAGCAACAGAAATCCAAGACTAATTCATGTCCTTTTTTTATTCTACATTTCCTGAATGATGTCATATACGCGTAGAATTTCATTGGAAATATGCTATAGTTGATTCATGTCCACTCTTTATTCCTCTGTTGATTTTTGAGTCACCAACAATTTTGGTTTGTCATATTGCTTTGTTGTAGAATTCACAATAATACAGCATCAACAAAAAGGAATTTGCATATATATTTGTGTATGTATGTGTATATGTATGTATATGTGTATGTATGTATATGTATATGTGAGGTTCACATTGCAAGCAGTTGTGTCATGCCACAGGGAAGTGTTTGAGGCCCGGGAATTAGTTGGGTCACATGGAGGTCAGGGCATGTTGCACTGTCCCTGGCCAGGGGATACTGCATTGCTCAGGACTCTCTTGAGTGGGGTTACCCTCTGTTCCTGAT
>CM053586.1:166218056-166229032 GCA_028646515.1 Pseudochirops corinnae
ACCGGCTGCCTCTGCTGGTAAGTTAGGGTACTCTAAGAGAGAACCCTGACATGTATATATATGTATGTATGTATGTATGGGTTTTAATACCAAGGGGCAGCTTGTAATTATTCATCTCAGTATACAATATTCCAAAAGTAATCCTTCTTTTTCTTCTATTCAATTTTAGGTTCAACCCATTGTCCATCTGAAATACTTGTGCCACATGTTTGTACTGACATGCTAAATCAATAGACTGGCGATTCAACTGCATATCAGTTACCACAACAGACATTTTTCATCCATTGTGTTTGTCTAGGTGGGTTGTTCATACCATTCTATTTTTCAGAAATTTCTCTACTTGGATTAGCTTTTATACCTTCTCTTAAAAGCCATTTATTCTCCTTCCAACTTTTACCTTTAGAACATTAATTTCACTTTTTATCTCTTTCTTCATTTCTTTTATTCACTCTTGGAATTGTTGTGCAAAAGTCATAATTCTTTTCTCCAAGGCTCTACTTATACTTGCTATAGAGTTACTTTCATCTACCAGGTTCATATCTCAGGCTTGTCTTAACCTATAGTACTTCTTCATTGTTTTTGTGATTTTCTTCTGTTTCTTCTCTCCAGTCCCAGTTCCTACATTGGTATTTACCTTGTGTCAGGGCCAGGCTCTACCTTCTTCCAGAGTCTTAGATGGAGTGGGTGGTCCTTGTTAGACTCTGTCACTTTCATAGTGTGGTTGCTGTTGCCTCTGACATTCCAGATAGGATGTGAGTTCTACCAGAGGTCTAGGCTCTGCCTTCTGCTGCAATCCTTGACTTCTCTCTCCATCTCCTGGCCTTACATGTATGCTCGTCTCATCTCTGCATCCTTCTCTTTGCACAGTCCCCTATCAGGAGTTAACTTCATTGCCTGATGTGATCCTAGTCAGATATCAGGGATCTTACTGGTCTTAGGTCTTCTGGAAGACCTCCTTGAACTAAGCTGACCCTGTCTCCTTCTATGGCTCTGAATGCCCCAAGATAGGTGTTGTTTAGCCACGTCTCTCTGTGTAGTGTTGTGTCAGGGTGTCTCTGTCCCCCACAGCTTCTCCAAAATCCCAGAACTACAATCTCACTGTCTTCATGCCCTGTTTATAGGGATTTATGCGGATGTCTGCCTCCCTCTCCTCCATCCTGCCCCATTTGCCCTCTCTCTGAATACCAACAGGCTTTTGGCTACCTTCTTATAAAATTCTGAATTGGACAGATGAGTTTACTGATGTTTCCTTTTAGTATTCTTGATTATTGTTCCACCTGGGGTCCTTTTAGATCTTTGCTTGGGACCTTTCGCATCACCATTGTTAACCAGAAATTTTCCTGTTTGGATATTTACATCTATTCACTTGAATAACCATGGATCTCACCTACTTTCATCATTGGAAGTCCCCCTCCATCTGCTGATTCTCTCCCTGACTCATTCCTAGTTAGCATATGCCCACCCCCCTGTTACTCTCACCTCCCCAGCGACATTGAACCCCCAAATTTCAAAGAGCAAATCACTTTCCTCAACCCCAACTGTCTGTTTCCTCATTCCCATGTACCTCAGTCCTATTCCCCTAATGTCCCATTCCAGAATTCCCATAAGAGATATCAAGGAGAGTTATTGCCTTTACAGGTATTTCAGAGTGAGGACTCAGGCTGAGAAAAGTATCAAGAAAAGGTCAGCTCTTCCCCCAACTTCCCTTCTTGATGCCTGTCTATACACAAACACTATAATATAATCTACTGACTCGTTACCCAAATGTTAGCAGTAAACCGAATTTTGCCTCAACCACAAAGAGGCCAAGAGTTAACTAGAGATGGATGTAAATGTAAAGTGAGGTAGACAGTTCAATGTAGGTAACTGGGAGCTCAGAGCTATTGTAATGGAACTCAGAATTTTTCATCTAAAATCCCTAAAGCTGAAGAGAAGGTAACCAAATGGACTTAAGAGGGCATTTTATTGCCTCTAAATGTTGTGCTTAAAACAAGTTACTGGTAATGATTTTATGAATTGGGAGCTTGTCTGGGATAAATTTTTTCTTCTCTCTGTTTGAGAGTTTAAAAACTGTACTAAATTTTAAATGTATTTTATCGTTGTTTGGTTGCCTTTTAAGCAGGATTTCCTGTTTTGTTGTTAAAATGAAGCATTATTTCTTTTAAACTTTTAATGAAAATAGACTTATTTCCAATCTATGTCCAACAGAACACTGTTGCCACAATCTACTGATAACTGTGGTTAACACTGTTATTACCATTTCTGACTTGCCTTGTTAGAATTGATCAAATTGTTTGGTGGTTGGGTAAAAGTTGGCATTAAGGAGCAACACTGTGAAGGTATGAGAATGGAATTTGAAAAACATTATCAGTTTATTGAGTGATATTTATAAGAGACTGCTGGTAACATGGTATAGAACCAGTATCTGATGAGGAGGATGTTATAGACATGAAGCTCTGGGTAGAAGAACTGGGAAACTATAGGAAAGTGTATGTGGGAACAAGGTCAGGACCATACACTAAGAATATGCTCTGTGAATTACCAGGGCCATTGGAACATTCGAAAATACCTGAAAAATTCCAGATGCGATGAAGTGGTTGGAAACTCATTCACAGCCATCCATCTGAAAGGGAAGAGTTATATAATACACTTGCATTGATGAACAGAAATTATGACCCAGTGCAGCAATTAAAGTTTGAGTTTGAAAATAAATTGGGGGTTTCACCTATACAAAATTTTACAGAAATATCTTTCCTGGTAGAAATATGCTTGAGTGATACTGAATCTACAGTCTCTACACCAAATGTATTTCCTCTACCACCACCTAGTTGTTGATGCAAGGCAGCTTCCCCTCCTCAAATATAAGTATGGATTTGGAGAAAAGACTAAAGATAGTTCTACCACGTTGGAAAGAACCATCTCACCAGTGCATTACATGGTAGCTAGGTCTACCAAAAGACAAAAAGTAGCCTCCTCTGAAGATAAAAGGCAACTGTACACATTTTTACAGACAGCAAAGTTAACCCTAGTCTAAGAACATTTTCAGGGAAGATCCCTGGTCTCCCTGAGAAAGACTCCTGAGATGACTGGGCTGAGAGGAGTGGAAAGCTGTAACTGTGACAAGATGTGATGTTTAATGAAAAACCTTAAAGACTTGGCTTTTGAGAACTTATGGGGTGTAAGGAAATGAAAACCAGGCCTCACACACTTAGAATGCATACATTAAACTCTTATGGTACTACAATCCAAGCCAAACAGTAGCAGTGGTACTGACTGTTTGGGGGGTGGGGGGAATTCAGCAAAGAAAGGAACTGCCACTCCCTTTCCTCTGATGAGTGGACAGTCATTTATCCAGACTAGTATCAAAAAGGGTGGTTTCCCCACTCCCGCCCCCTGCTGAAGACATATATTTGACCAAATGACCAAAGTAGCCAAGGGATAATGGTCTGCACTAAAAGGATCTATAAGGGTTATCTTAGCACTGCACCAAATTATGATTTTTGGTTTTCCTTCAGTCATTTTTCAGTCATGTCTGACTCTTCACTATCCCATTTGGTGTTTTCTTCACAAAATACTGGAGTAATTTGTCATTTCCTCCTCCATCTCATTTCACAGATGAGAAAACTGAGGCAAACAGGGATATGTGACTTGTCCAGGGTCACACAGATAGTAATCAATGCCAGAGTTGAACTCAGGTCTTCTATACTCCAGACCCAGCACTTTATCCACTGACCAACGAACTGACAGATTTTGAAAATCTTTTGAGTATGTAGGTAATGAATCAAGAACTGTTTCATGTGACAAATACTCAACTCCAACCACCCTGAAGACACATGGTACCAGGGACCAAGCCTGGAAACAATCCTGTAAGTACTGACTCAGCTGAAAGGGCACACAGAAACTATAAGAAAAGATATACCCAAGGAAAAATCCATCCCACCTGGAAAAGTAACAATACGAG
This sequence comes from Pseudochirops corinnae, assembly GCA_028646515.1. Taxonomy (NCBI): domain Eukaryota; kingdom Metazoa; phylum Chordata; class Mammalia; order Diprotodontia; family Pseudocheiridae; genus Pseudochirops; species Pseudochirops corinnae. The sequence goes on from CM053586.1 coordinate 166,222,018, forward strand.
GGAAAGGAAAACAAAGGAGATGACCTGATATGAGACTGTGAGCTTTTCAAGGGCAGGGGCTGACTTTTGCCTGTCCTTGTATCTCAGCTTGCACCACAGTATCTAGAGTTCAGTAAACGTTTACTGCCTGATTTGAGTCAATAGCAAACATCACCATCAGAAAAGCAACTCTTCCATATTTTACAGTGGAGAAGACAGCCCTATACAGGCCTCTTTGCACCCCAGAAGAAAATGTAACTTGATGGTAGAGGGGTTGAGGAACACAGGCCCAGCTTTGGGAAAAAGACATCAGGGACAGGGAATGAGGCTGCTTTGGTCCCTGTGAACAATAATCATGATCTCAGCGGCCGCTCTCAAGGGGTTTTTCCCACCAGGACCCCATAGGACCTCATATAGAGGTGATTATGAAAACTGAGAATGTAGACCTCATTATTATCTTAGACAGTAGAGCACAAGCAACCATCATGTTCCAGTTATTCTATAAGAAACATATGTAGAAAGTACCTATACAGCCTCTTTAAGGTATCTGCCTTGGAGGACTGAATGACAGAAACTATCCAAACCTGGGATGCATTGAAGTACCCTTGGAATTCCCTGAAGATATTGTAGTGTCAAAAAGGCAAGAAATGTTCTGGCCCTGACACATACAGACTTAACCTGTGGAAATAGAGTGTCATCTTTGATTGAAATCAATTCTAGGTTGTTGAGGATCCTAGCAAAATATCGCAAGTGATAGGCAGGGATTCAATACCCATGAACCTTGAGCATTCATAAAGTTTGTGTGAAGGCACAGAGGATGAAGGAAGAGAGGGAGGAAGTAGGGAGGGAAGGAGGAAAAAAGGAAGGAAGAAGAGAAGAGAGGGTGAGAGGAAGGAGGGAGGGAGGGAGGAAGAAGGGAGACGGGAAGGAAAGAAGAAAAAGGAAGGGAAGGAGAAAGGAGAAGAAAGAAAAGAGAAGGGAGAAAGGAAGATGAAAAGAAGTCAATACATTAGTTGAGAAGCAGCTCCACACTAAAGCAGCTGGTTCCCAAGCAATTAATTTAAGAATGAAATTCCCTACCATTCATCTATTCCCTGTGAGATTTTTCAGAACCTGTATGCACTGTCTTTTTTGAATGGCTGAGTATTTTCATATATTTTTATGGCCTTTTGTTAGGGGAGGACAGAGGAATGGGGATGGTGGGAGATGGGAGATTAGACAGGCTTCCACCAAGGGAATGTAAGGACATTTGAGGCTACAATAAACCATTCTTCTGGCCCTGTGCAAGGATGAGGCACCAAGGTGTTGTAAAAAAAAAAGGTTCTGAGTCAATGAGAGGCAGCTGGTTGAAGCATTTCCCAGTTTTTCGTATGACTCATAAATTTGTTACATGGTGAGGAAATTCCCTGAAAGCTTTTTGGCAGACTCCTCCAGTCTGACCAGTAGCTAAGAAACACATAACCTTCCAGTTAAGGAGAGGAAAGAAAACACATAAGACTTTGACTCAAGGCTTGAATATAGGGTCATTTTTAAAAGCATTCCTTCCATTGAGGTCAGAGCTGCTGTTTAGGATCAACTATAAGAGTTAATAGGCAATTTTGTAGTTGTAAAGCATCTTTAAGATTTCCATGCATTGTGGGTGTGTGGGTGTCCTGTCTGTCTACACTATTTATATGTGCACACAAAATGTGAAACTTTAGCCTGAATATGTTAATACCATAACCCAGAGCTGTAACTCAGGTGAGGCAGCCAAGACTTTCTCCTAAAGTGTCACTGTCTGGATAGGCCCTGATTATCTCACATTGCTACCCACCATTTCCATATTTTGTGCCTCCTAATTCTCTCTGGACCGGTATGCCCATGGGAGGTTGGAGTAAGAGAAGAAAGCCCCCTGCAAGGGGTGAGGTAATGATATCATAATAAAAATAACTAGCATTTGCGTGACACTCACCCTGTGCTAGGCCATAGGTTCCCAAAGTGGGAAACACCACCCCCTGGGGTGCCCTGTAACAACCCTGGGGGACAGTAGTACCCTCAGGTTGAATTGGGGGGAATTGAATAAAAATAAGGGGGACATGGGAGCATAAGAAAAGAAGAGAAGAACATTTTGCAAATTACATCTGTCTCATCTGCTGTGTAACAGAGTTAAAGTCGTAGCGATTACATTGTTTTCCAAATAAGCACATAAAATGCAAGTTATAACCAATCAGTGGTCCAGTCTGCCCACAGGTCTTAACAAGCAAGTGTTGGCAGGCAAGCCTATCACATATTGTTGGGAAGTCCAGAATGCATTGGCAGGAATGTGTGTGTGTGTGTGTGTGTGTGTGTGTGTGTGTAATGACTTGTTTACAATATGATACTATATAGTTACGTGTTATTGTATCATCAAAATTTCAAAGAAGGGGAAAAAACAAAAATTTACAATCATTAAATTTAAGATGCATCATTTTCTAAAAAAGTATTTTATACTTTTTTGAAGTGACACAAATTAAAAAAAAAAAAAAACAACTTTAAAGGGGTACCAAAAGTAGATTTCCAGGGATCACTGAGTAATTTTTTTTTTTTAAAGGGGACAGTAGTATACATAAGCTTGGTAACCTCTGTAGGTAGGCATTATGCCAAGCACTTCATAATTATTATCTCATTTGATCCTCACAACAACTCTGGGAGGTAGGTGAGATTATTATCCCAATTTTACAGAGTAGGAAACTGAGGCAAACCAAGGTTAAGTAATTTGCCTAGGGCCATACAGCTAGCATGTCTCTGAGGTTGGATCTGAAGTCAGGTCTTCCTGATTCCAGGCCCAGCCTTTTATCCACTGCACCACCTGCCTGTTGTGATAGGCCATCAGAGGATGGGGAAGCATGAGCATCCCCTCCATGGACAACTGCACTCACGGTCAGTTCATCATCTTCATCCACCACCACTGCCACCAGCACTCTCCATCCCAACTGTTCTCTATGAGTACTTCCATTTGCCCCAAGGACGAAAACAATTCTTCATAACGCCTTTACTTTAGACCAAATGTGAAATGCTGCCATGAGGTTACTGTATTATTAGTTTTGTTTCATTTTATTTCCTTTTATTAGAAGAGTACTCGTGAAGTAAAGACAATTTGGACATGCTTGTAATGTAAAACAAAATTTTTTTTAAAGGGTTAAGAGTACCTCATCTGGTCCAGCCTTTAGCCTGTGTGTGTGTGAATCACTCTACAACAGTGGCCTGAAACTAAATAAAAATGTAAGCCATTAATCCATACACAAGTATCCCTATGGGTCATGTTGATTTAGTTTAGTTTGGGTTTTTTTGGAGGGGGAAAGGCAGGGCGATTGGGGTTAAGTGACTTGCCCAAGGTCACACAGCCAGTTTTTTGTGTTAAGTGTCTGAGGCCGGATTTGAACTCAGGTTGTCCTGACTCCAGGGACGGTGTTCTATTCACTGTGCCACCTAGCCGCCCCCGATTAATTTTTAAATGTTATCTATACTTTATTTTTGTTTATTTTGTAATTAATTAAATTTATTTATTACATTTTAATTTCACTTAGAGCAGCTAGGTGTCACAGTAGATAGAGTGGATTTTCCTGGATTCAGGAAAACCTGAGTTCAAATGTGGCTACTTTCCAGCTGTGTGACCCTAGGCAAGTAATTTAACCCTGTTTGCCTCAGTTTCCTCATCTGTAAAATGAGCTGGAGAAGGATATGGTGAATCACTCCAGTATCTTTGCCAAGAAAATAGTGGGGTCATGAAAAGTCAGACACAATTGAAATGACCAAACAACAACAACAAACTGTGTTTTAATCAGTCTCAGGCTACATGTGGGAGTGTGGAAAGAAACCTGGATTTGGACCCAGCACAAGTTTGAGTCCTGGCTGCCTGTAGGACCCTGTACGAGGGCATCGTGCAGCCCACGGGCCATGTGTGCTACAGACCACCAAAGCAGGCTCTGGAAACATGTTGTTCTGTGCCCCTGTAATTACAAGGAAACAACCAGAATTTGCCCTCATATGTATTTTTCATGCTTGCGGATCTACCCAAGGTTTCCTTTCTTTATAAAACAAGAGGCAGATCTCCAAAGTCTCTTTTTGTTGCTGTCTGCTACCTGCAGATTACGGGGATACCCCACATAGCATCACTCCAGCCAACATAATTTTGTAATAACTTGGATGAGCCATTTTACCCAAAGGCACAGGATGCAGAGCTGGAGTGGACCTCAGGGGCCAGCTAGCACAACCTGCTCATTTTACAAGTAAGAGCACCACAGCCTGGAAAGATGAAGTAACTTGCCCAGAGTCATGAGGGTAGCCAGAAGTCAAATGTGGGCTTTCTGAATCCAAATCCAGGGCTCTTTCCATAAGACTAAACTCCACCCCAACATCCCCAGCCCAGCTGAAAGGACCTTAAGCCAGTCATCTGAGACCAGCCCAGATCAAACCTAATTCAGCCTCCCAGCTCCCTGACCTAAGATGATCATGACATAAGACTTTCAGGTAGTTTCTCTCAAACAAATTTTCATATTGTTTCTCCCTCAAGTACAATCAATAAACATTTATTAAATACTAGTTACCAAGCATTTTGTGAAGCCAAATACAAAGAATACAAAGAAAGATACAAAGAAAGAAAGAAAAAACTCAATCCCTGCCCTCTGGGAGCTCATAGTCTAATGTCAAATGACTAAAGCAAACTACTAAAGCACGTACAAACAAGACATAAATAGGATAAATTGGAAATAACCTCAGAGAGAAGACACTGACATTAAGGAGGACTGGGAAATGCTTTTTACAGGAGGTAAGATTTTAGATGAAACTTGAAGGAAGCCAGGGAAACCTGGAGGTGGAGATGAGGAAGGAGAGAGGTAAATACTTAAAAAGAAATTTTTTAAAAGGGAGAAATGATAAGTACTCAGATTTAAATTGAAATGGTGTAATGAAAGGCAGTAAGGTCAATATTTGGGGACACCTAGACTGGGGACTCCTTCAGAAAAAGCATATCATGGGATCAAATGCTAATCCACCTATTCATAAGGATCAGAGGAGCCCAGATTTAGAGCTGCGTGGGACCTTCCTGCCAGGGAAACTGAGACACACTTGCCCAATGCTACACAAATTGCTCACTCTATGTGTAGTTACATACACAAGGAAGAAAGTATATCTAAAATGTCAAGATATTAGGAGACTCCCTGTTTTCCAGAGCTAAGGTCCAGCAAGCAAGCTGTGCCCTGAGCTTGGCATAACAACAATCCTTTGTGCTCACCCTCTAGATCAATGGTTCTCAACCTTCCTAATGCTGCAACCCTTTAATATTCGTATGTGGGGGTATCTGCATGTGGGCAGACTCACCTGGAGACAGATAGAAGAGCAGTGTCTCGGTTCCTAAGACCATTGGGAATATGTGATTTCCGATGGTCTTAGGCAACCCCTGTGACCTCTGTGAAAGGGTCGTTCAACCCCCAAAGGGGTCACAACCCACAGGTTGAGAACTGCTGCTCTAGATGATCTCACCCTCCAGTAAAATCACATAATTACTGCATTGCTTTGACCAACATCAAGTAAGCTTGGACAAGCACCAGACAAGGTGAGACAAGCACCCACGCTCTGATCATGAAACGTTGGTATGAATCAAACTTGTCTCATTGTTGCTGTTACCCCTGATTGTCAGGGCTATAGCTCACTACATAGCCATTGGTGTAAGTATTGAGATCTCCCCGTACTGCTTTGGGTCCCCTCCCACTAGGGATGGAGCTCCAGCATGTTTCTAATTTCCCTCCTTGCTTGCAAGTCATTTCCCTCACCTTGAAATTAAACTTCTGCTTGTGTCCTGACTCTCCTGTCTCCAGGCTGCTCTGTTAGACTCCGGCCACCCACATGTTAGAGGCTGGTTCCATCTGGTTGACAAGAAATACATGTAAGCCCCTTAACATGCTTACAAGCTCACATAAGACCTAAAGAGACAAAACTTATACATCAGTGTTTTCACACACACACACACACACACACACACACACACACACACACACACACACACTATCCATGAATAGAATTCTTTCATCAGACACAAAACTTCACCCTCTAATCCTCGTAGGTTTAAAAAAAAAGTTAGGGCGTTCTGGTCTCTTCCATTTTGAAAAAAACATTTCAAAAACTTGCAACTAGTGGATTGCTATGGGTTGGGCTGATTTTGTCCCACAAGGTTCAAACATATTGGAGTTCAAGAGAGAAGAGAAAACATAGAAGGATCTGAAGGGCACTGCAGATTTTGGCCTAAGCAGAGCCATTCTTTTTATGAGACAGACATCTGACGCCCGGATATGCTCACTGACTTAAGCAGAGGTTTTAATGGCTCCCCTCGGGACGTGTACAATTAAAGCCACGCGGTGATAGATCTAGGGTGACTGACAATGCCAATGCTTGCAGCTTGATGTAAGGCCACAGACATTTCTCTTTGTCCTTCCCTTCCAATCCCCTTCGAAGCCACCTCATCTTCTCCTCTTTCCCCATTCCATCCCCCTCCACAATCATTCCCCATTCCACCCCTCCCTCCCCTGTCATTCCCCATTAACAGGGTTGGCTTAAAATCTCAGCCTGAAAACATGTGCCCAGTTCTAATGGCATAAATCCTCTGGAGTTCAGAGACCATCCCCACTGATGACTCCAGACCAGATTTCCCCATGTGCTGATTTGTTGTGCCCGCCTATGTATTTTTTCTTTAATTTAACAAAGGAAGTAAAGGCAAATAGTTTAATCATGACCATCCCTGGGGGCAATTTAGAATCATTTTCTCATTAGAAAATATAACCTTCAGCCCCACTAATGTTCTGTCGGTGGGTAGGCAACAGTTTCAAGCCTGTGTGCTCACTAGGGTTACAGCTCTCCCTGGTGCTCTGAAGAGTGTGGCTAAGAAGAATCTGGCATTACTGGGCAGGGGTAGGTTTGTTTAAGCCAGAATCATGGTTCAGCCAAAGAAGCAGGGTGGAGGAGAAAAGGGGAGGGCTGTACTGGAGGCTTGGCAGGGAGGGAATGGGGTTGGAAGGTCTGGTTC
>CM053586.1:166229532-166251925 GCA_028646515.1 Pseudochirops corinnae
TTTTGTGCTCTGTGATTGACCAAATGAATGTACTACCCAGGAGTGGGCTACTTTGACTACTGGTCAGAGGTGGGATACTTGGACCTAGGTGCTTTGCAATTGAATTGAGAACTTACTTGCTAAAGGAATGAGTTACACTGTATTTTGATTTTCTCTGTTCTATGAATGTTTGCCTTTAATCTGTCACTGAATAAATGGGGTTTGCTATGCTGGTAATCTGAACCTTGGAAGTTACCTTTGCTTGGCATTACAGTGGCACAGTGGGTAGTGCCAGGCCTAGAGTCAAGAAGACTTGAGTTCAGACACTTACTAGCTGTGTGACCCTGGGCAAGTCACTGAACCCTATTTACCTCAGTTTCCTCATTTGCAAAATGAGCTAAAGTAGCAAATGGCAAATCCCTCTAGTATCTGTGCCAAGAAAACTCCAAATGGGGTAACAAAGAGTCAGGCACAACTCAACAACAATAGTTCTTTTAATCCTAGTGTATGGTGGCATAAGTAGGTTGTAACCCACTACAGCAATGAGTTACAGAAATAACATGAAAGGCATCACCTACAATTTTTATTCTTTGAGAGTGAGGCATTTCATAACTTACAATCACATAGTATCACCAGTAAAATAGCAATATTAAGAAATATATAAGGAGTATTTATCCATTAATAGCTTGAAAGTGCTTCACAATTTGCAAAATGCTACTATTATTTATAATTTTAGACAGATAGATAGATAGATAGATAGATAGATAGATGGATAGATAGATAGATAGATAGAGATTAGCTATAATCTCCTCCTATTCCATTCTAAATCTGGTACACAACCAACAGGCAGCACTTGCCCAAGATCTATATGACAAACTAACTCAACAGGCTGTCCATTCAATTACATAGCATTATCAAGACGTCTTGCATTTTTCATCCACTTTGCTGCCCCCTAGGTCTGGCTCCTCACCTTTGCCTCCCAGCTTCCCTGGCTTCCTTCAATTCCCAAATAAATTCCTACCTTCTATAGGAAGCCTTCCCCAACCCCTCTTAATCCTCTATATTGCTTGTTTGTATGTATTTGTTTGCGTTTTGTCTTCCCCGTTAGATCTGGAGCTCACTGAAGGCAGGGACTGTCTTTTGCCTATTTTTGTACACCAAATGAGTCTTCCTGCAGGACTCCAGGTACAGCACTCAATCTACTGTGCCCCCTAACTGCCCCCATTTAACCATGTTTTCTTGCAGTTATATCCAACCCATGACCCAATTTGGAGTTTTCTTGACTGAGACACTAGAACGGTTTTACCATTTTGTTCTCCAGTTCATTTTACGATGAGGAAACTGAGGCAAACAAGGTAAAGTGATTTGCCTAGGGTCACACAGCTAGTAAATGTCTGAGGTCAGATTTGAACTCAAGAAGATGAGTTTTCCTGACTCTAGGTTTGGCTCTCTATCCACTGTGCCAAGTAGCTGCCTCATTTGACCTTACTAAGCCTTGATTGCCCCATCTATAAAATGCAGAAAATAATAGCCCCCACCTCACAGAGCTATTGAAAGGATCAAAGGAGAGAACATAAATAAAATCCTTTGCAGATCCTAAATTGCCATATAAATGTCAGCCGTCATTATGACCCATTTCTGATCAATCTCAGAAGGCTTTATGGAGGAGATGGGATTGAAGGAGCTGTTTAAATGCTGGCCCAGCAGGCTGAGGGAGGGAGGCAAGCGCAGGTGGGAGGGTGTCCAAGCCCATCTGGTGCCACTTTAGAGAAGGCGTAAAGGCAAGAGATGAGAAGAGCTTTGACTTCATAGAGTGGAGCCTTCCTGGATAACCTCGTTTATTAGATCTGGCAATTCCACCCAGCTGGAAGCTTTAAAATTAGGTGGAGCACGTTTATTTTACTGAAAGGAGCAAGACCCTGTGGTCATCGCTGCCAGGGTGTCTTGGCATCATCATTTTCCTGCCTGTTTCCACAAAATCAAAAAGTTGCATGTTCTGGACCTCAGTGTCGATCTGTAAAATGAAGGCAAGAAGAAGCAGGGATTGGGGAAATGGAGCTAGAAAAACAGAATTAAGATAAAGTTTGAGATCAGGGATCCGGGCTCATGCCACAGTAGCTCCTGGTGAGGAGGAGGATGGACTGGCCCTCCTGTGCTGCCCTGGCTCCCCTGGAATCACCATTTCTCCTACCTTACAGACCCCTCCAGTTCACATCCTTGACCCACTCTATGACTGGGAGCAGAGCCAGTCCTATCCGTAGCCCCAAGACACAGCCCCATAATATGCTTTGAGGGCTACAGAAAGGTTTTACCTGCCCCTAGACCATCTCCCCCAATAGGGCCCATGTAGAGTTACTTTTTCAGAGCCTTCTAGAGACAAGTATGTTCTAGCTAAGTTCTTAGACTGGCAGCATGTTAGATCTGGAAAGGACCACACAGGTAGTAAGTAGCAGTCATGCTTTGAACCCAAATCATCAGACTTCCAAGACCAGTGCTCTTTCTACTACACCAAGAATACAGACTGCATTCCCAGGATTTACCTAAGTTCTGAAAGGTATATTGGCAATACATTAGCCAATGGATGTTTACTGTTTTAAAGCAACTCCTGAAGATCATCTACTAAGACAGGGAGGAGTTGAGATCTGTATCTGTATCAATATTCACAGGAATGAAACTGTAAAATTTTAATGCATTGAAATAAGTCATTAGGTTACCTAGAGGAGGCAATTGGATGGGCTTGGGGGTGGAAGTGAAGATCCAGCCCTGCCATTAAGATTTTGTGATCTTGTGAAGTGTATCTCAGTATTCCCATCTGGAAAAGGGGGCTATAACACATTATAGCTGTGTGACCTTGGGCAAGTCACTTAATCCTGTTTGCCTCAGTTTCCTCATCTGTAAAATGAACTGGAGAGAGAAATGGTAAACTACTCCAGTATCTTTGTCAAGGAAACACCATATGGGATGACAAAACATGACTGAAACATGACTGAACAACAACCAAATGGTAACATTATTACTATTACTACTATCTGGAAAGTATAATCACTGTGACTGTGATGGTGGTGGTGGTGATGATAATGAAGAAAAATCTCATCTTTACCAATAGAGTTTGAAGTCAGGAAGATCTGGGTTCAAGTCCTGCATTTAACCTCTACTAGCTGTGGGACCCTAGGTGACTTGCCAAGACTATAAATGGCAGAGAAGATATGAATGTATGTCCTATACAGTTCTAGAGCTGGAAGGGGCCTCAGGGGCCATCTAGTCTAACCCCTTCATTTTACAGGTGAAAAAACTGAGACTCAGGGAGGTTTTGTGACTTAACCAAGGTCACATAGGTAGTAAGCATCAGAGAAGGGATTTGAACCTAAGTACTCTGACCATAATCAGCATGGTTTCCCCATACCAATCTTTTTTTTTTTAATTTTTTTTCCCCATACCATTCTTGAAGATAAAAATATCCATTGTGTCAGAAGCAGAATTGGCAGCCCCACCTCCAAAGAGAAATCAGAACGATGATGTTAACACTATAGAACACTTACTATTGTAACACTACAGCTTTACTGGCAGTTCTATATACTTATGAAATGGAAGGAAGGAAGGAAGGAAGGAAGGAAGGAAGGAAGGAAGGAAGGAAGGAAGGAAGGAAGGAAGGAAGGAAGGAAGAAGGAAGGAAGGAAGGAAGGAGAAAAAGGAAAGAAAGGAAGAACAAAAAAAGAAAGATAAAGAAAAGAGAAGAAAGAAACAACTTTTTTATTTTCAAAAGAAATCATTTGTAACCAGGAGGATCAATGAAGTCTCCCTGGAGGAAGTGACCTTAGAGCTGGGCCTTGAAGGAGAAACAAGATTACAACAGGATGATAGAAGGGAGAACAATATTCCGGGCAGAGGAAAGGGCATGAGTAAAGGGGTAGAGCGGATAAAATGGGAGTTATTCTATGAGGATACAAAGTTGTGTAAGTGCTCACACTATCTCTGGCCTTTGAGAAGTGCAAGCTGGGGAAGGAACGTATCCCTGAAGGAGGGAAACCAGCAGGTCTGGCCTGGCTCATGAACCACTAATACTTGTTGACTGATATATGCAGTTTTACACATCCCATCTTTGTTGCACTCAGAGCTGAACAATAGAAATCATTTTCACCTGAAATCCAGGTGGCTGCTGGTAATGGAACACTCAAGTTCCTGGGACTCCAATCAGATGAAGTATTGGCCCCTGGAAAGGCAAGAAGTCAAGCAGGTGTTTCATATATCTGCTAAACCAGAGCACTTTCTTCCAGAAGCTTTGGGGAACACCATAAAATGACGTTGATGGACAGGCTGGAAAGATGAGTAGCTCTTTATGGGCTGGGATGTGGCAAGGACACCCATCTCCCTCTTGGAAAGCTCCAGCACACACCCCTCTGAGGGGCAATACAGCAGAGGGGGGAAGAACTAGGGAATCACCATCAGGAGATTGAAGTTTGAAACCTGGCTTCACGTTTTGCTTACAATAAGCTTCCGTTTCCTTATTTTTAACATGGATAAAATAATAGATAGCCCACCCATCTCACCAGACTGCTGGTAAGGAAAGCACTTTGTAAAATTTAAAACATTGTAGGAGAGGCAATCATTGTTGTTCATTCATGTCCAACTCAATGACCTTGCAAATTGTACTGTCTGTGAAGTTTTCTTGCCAAAGATACTGGACTGCTTTGTCATTTCCTTCTCCAGTGGAATAAGGCAAATAGAGGTTAAGTGACTTGCCCAGGGTAATACAGCTAGGAAGCATCTGAGGCCAGATTTAAACTCTGGTCTTCCCAACTCCAGGCCTAGCACTCTATTCATTGAGCTACCTAGCTGACACTGTGGGCAAAATCGTAAAACAAGAACTAGCTTTGCATCCAGGAAGACCTGGGTTGGATGCCTTCTTCTGACTTATACTGGGCGTATGACTGGGCAAATCACTTCACCTCAGTCCCCTAGTAATTCTGTAAGACTACAAGTTGTAGAGCAAATGTTGGCCGGTTCTGGGAGGAGTTTGTTCATGGAGAGCTCCCTATGTTGATTAAAAAACCAGCTTGGGACTTGAAAGTTTTAAGTACTATGCAGGATTTTACAAACATCTTGGTGCAGTTTTAAGCTTTAATAGCTTAGAAATTATTGCTCTCCCTAGGATGACCCTAAAAAGTTTCCCCCATAATACTGGGCTTAGACATATGCTGAATATAACTCAGGTACTTACTAGCTGGTCAAGTCATCTGACCTCTCTCAGCTTTAGTTTCTTCACCTGTAGATTAATAATAGCATTTATATACCTCTTTGAGGTTTACAAAGTGGTTCACAAATATCTCATTTGGAGGAAGTGGGTGCTGTTATTATCCCTGTTTTACAGATGGGAAAACTGAGGCAGAGAGAGGTTAAGTGACTTTTTCTGGGTCATATAGCTAGTATCTGACTGAATGTGAACTGAGGTGTTCCTGATTCCAGCACTCTATCCACTGAACCACCTAGCTGCCTCTAATATGAGGGGAGTGAATGTGATAGCCTATAAGGGCCCTTCCAGCTCCCCCAGGCTTTAAACACCTTTCTCTCACCTCAAATGCTAAAAACCCAGAAAATTACAGGAGAGGGGAAAGGATGGAAGCCTGGGAGGTTCATGCGGGAGCTACATATAACCAGGGCACCAGAAATGGTTAGTAGGATTTAGCAATAGAAAGAATCTTGGATGTAATTTATTAATAAAGAAATTAAGGCCCACTAAGACAGAACTGACTTGCCAAAAGTCTCATAACTAGAACCCAGGTCTTCTGTTTCCACCTCCAGTGTCCATGGGGCAAGCAAAAATATAGGGGGAGAAGACCACTCCCTCTCCTTTCATCCAGCTGCATCAGGGGCTGGCCAAGATCTGACAATTAACAAAGCCAATCAGCAATGGTTTGGGTTGGTTGTTCCACGGCTGATGTGGGAGTCTGATGCTGATTGACAGCTCAATCACCCAGAGATCATTAACACGGAAATTCTGGGCTATGTTATCTTCCACCTCTCCTCTAATTCAGCTCCAGAAAAAGGTATGAGGCTAGACCCCAAATGGTATGCAATGTCTCTGCTGCTGGTATGGAATACACCAACCATTGCTCAGCATCTCTATCACTGCCCCATTAGGGGAGGTTTGGGAGGAAAGGGAAGGAATGAGGCCCGGGCATTGTTCTAAATGTGCCAATGTGGTCATGTCCCTTGTTTGAAGGAATGTCCTTGTTTCAGAACTGAGAGTGCCTTAAGCAACTCTGAAGAAATGTGCTCTCCATATCCAAAAAACAATTACAGGACAGGAACAGTGATGGTGTAAGTTACTATTCCAATTCCCCAAATGGATGTGATCTCACCCTTTTATGAAAATCCTTATGGGAGTCTATGAACTCATAGATTTAGAGATGGAAAAGGCCTTAGAGGTTATTGAGTCTTTCCCTCTCATTTTGTAGATGAAGAAACTAAGGTTCAGAAAAGTTAAAGACTTCCCCAAGATCACACTGGCAGAGCTGGAGTTTAAATCTGTTTTCTGACTACAAATTTCATACCCTTTCCATTGTACCACACTGCCAAGGAATAAGGTTCTTTATTCATGCCACTCTGATCACATTTGTTCTCCCACACTAGACTATGAGCTCTTTGAGGGTATGAATGGTGCCTGTGTATTTTCTCTACCTCCCAGCACAATTGGACCTGCATGTAATTGGTTCTCAAAAAAGCAGCTGCTGTATTGAATTCAGCAGTGGTTGATGGCATTGGTAAGTCTGTGATATTTCTGGTGACTTGTTATAACACTAGTCAAAATGGTACATCCATGATGGTGAATAGGAAGTAAGTATGAGGAGAGTATAGGCCCAAGGATCATGTAAGACAGTAGACATGACTGGCCAGCACATCTGCAGTAATATTCTAAATAAGGGGTCTTAACCTAGGATCCATTTTGAGCGTTGTATTTCAATGTAATTGGTGGCCTTTGTAATCCTGGACATTTTATGTTATACACTGAAAAACATTCTGAGAAAGGAGTGGCAAAGGGGTAGAGTGGCAAAAGAGGTAGAGAGCCCCTGCTCTACATAAAGAGTCACTTGCACCCCCTCTCCTTCCTTATACCACCTTCCTCTTCTTTCCTTTCTCCCCTGGTGTTCCCTGCTCTTTGTATCTATCTCTGCCATATGCTTTGTGCCCCCTCCCATCTGTGATTGTTGGTGAATGGGGGAAAGGTAGGTTATGGATATAAAGGAGGTCAGGATGGACTTCAGAAGGCAAGTCCTTCATAGGGAAATGATCATTGAAATGTGACTTCCTCTGATTTGTAAGAACACAGATGGATATGAGTCCATGGAAATCCCTTTGCAAATGAAAGGGAAAAAAAGGGGGGCACACCCAATGAAGATGGCAGCAATCCCAAATGGGTATTGAAAGTTGACCAGTCTTCTTCACAAAGAAAACCAAGAAAAGCAGTTATAGCTAATGAAATGGAATCTCCAGGTATAACGATGGTCCTGTTCATGGCCCAGTCTAGTTGAGCCTTAGGACCAAGATAGGTGACTATTAGCAAAGAATATATCCCCCTCTGGGTAGCCAAAATGCTTGAAATTCCCAATTTTAAGACCACTCTAAAATCTTGGTATATGAACATCATGGAATATTATTGCACCATAAGAAATGGAAAATATGAAAAAAAAAATCAAAGAAATTTGAGACATATGTGCACTGAAACAGAGCAAAATAAACAGAAACAAGAGATCAATTTATGTTATGATTATAACATATGGTAGGTGTCAAGAGTAGACAGAATTCTAGATGGAGTTAGGAAGACTAACTGTGTGACCCTAGTCAAGTCACTTGAGCTTTTAGCTTCAGTTTCCTCATCTGGAAATAGAGATAATGACACCTACATCACAAGGTATTAGGATGATCAAATGGAATAATAAATGTAAAGTAAATTGTAAATCTTAATACCCTCCATAAGCACTAGTTATTACTGTATTATTATCATTCTTGTAAAAGAAAGCAACATTGAAAGACTTTTGAACTCTGATCAATGTTGACTTGAAAAGATTAATAATAAAATATATCTCCCACCTCTAAGCAAAGAGGGGTACAAAATAAGACATATTTTCAGACATAACCAATGTGTTGATTTGTTTTGTTTGACTGTATTAATTGGTACAAGGAAGTTGTATGGTTAAGGAAGTGTGAAGGAGACATTAAAAAGAGGAAGTGATATAAAAATAGATACCAATAAAATATTTTAAGAGAATGAAAAAATAAACTGATAACATTCAGCCTGGAGGAAACTTATGGGGCACACTACAGCTGTCTTTAGCCATTTAAAGGACTGTTATGTGGACAAGGGTCCAAAAGGCAGAACAAGAACCAATGGGTGGAAGCTATGGACTTTTTAACACATGGAAGAGTTTTCTATCTAGTAATTGGCGATATCCAAGGCATCATGGTACAGTTGAAAGAGAGCTAAACTTGGAGTCAGAAGGCTCCAGCTCTGCTACTTAATAGTTACATGATCTTAGACAAGTCAGTTAAACTTCCTAGACCTCAGATTTTTTATGGGTAAAATGAAGTTGGCCCAGATCATTGGTGCCCAACACAAATAAAATTGGGGCTGCTATCTTTTAATCTGGTTTAGCCACACCTGAGAGAGTTGTGGACCGCATGTAGATATTGGGCCACATGTTTGACACCTCTGGCCTGAATGACCTCTCAAGTCCTTTCCAGCTCTACATCTATATGCAAATTTATTGGGTTTTTTTTGTAAAACTTAAATGGACTGCTTAATGAAGAAGTGAATCTTTCTTTGTTGTGTGTATTCCAGCAAAAGCTGAATTACCACCTGTCAGAACTGTTGCAAAGGGATTCCTGCATTGGCCAAGAGACTGGAACTGTGATCTTCTACTCTCCCAGGCCCTCTCACTCCCTGAACTGGGGCTAGCTCTTTTAACCTACCTAACCCACTCAGGCAGGTCAAGATGGTATTTCCAGAGGAGCAGACACAGCCACCATTCAACTGCTACTCAAACTCTCTTCAAGGGTCATAGGGGTAGCATTAACACTAGAAGATATATTCCAACTACTCATCATTATAACCCCTGAGCCCCTATCATTGTACTTCCTATTTACACAAAATCAATCATATTACATCATTGCCTCTTAAATATGAAAAACTTAATAATAAAGCAGCAAGAATGCTCATTTTTGCTCAGTAGAAGAAAAGAGTAGGAATAATCAAAATATTAAAGTCCATCCATAAACCTGGATCACACTATCCAACCAATATATACACTAGCTGTGGGAGAAAGTAGGCACATACAGAAACCCAGAAGCGAAGCACATAAGTAGGAGAAACCATGTACCCAAGACAACTCATGCTTCTGCATAGTAAACCTTGATTTCTTGAGTGTTTATAGAGAACAATCCATACCGTACCTCATTGGGTGGGCCACAATACTTCTCTAATATTTGTTTCCCCTTCTGGTCGTTACAGCTCTCCTGTTGGGTAAAGTCACTTCTTTGCTACTTTCAGGCTATGGAAGCAGTAGCAAACTCTTTTAGCACATAGCCACTCTTGGCAGGGTGCTGGGATAATGTTCTTTCAGTGGCAAGTAGTTCCCTTAAGCCAGAGAACTGTGAAATTCCTCAGAAATGTTCTGGGACTCCTAGGAGTTTCTTCTTCTTGAACTGTAGTTAGCAAAGAGGCCATGAAGCCTTTCTTCAGCCAGCTCTTCAAATAGTAGGTGGTATAATGGATAAAATGCCTCCCCTATGATCAGGAAGACTTATTTTCCTGAGTTCCAGTCCAACCTCAGACACTTACTAGCTATGTGACCCTGGGCAAGTCATTTAACCCTGTCAGCCTCAGTTTCCTCATCTGTAAAATGAGCTAGAGAAGGAAATGGCAAACTACTCCAGTGTCTTTGCTAAGAAAACCACAATCGGTGTCATAGATGATTGGACACAACTGAACTGACTAAAGACTACATATACTATTATTTTGTGTAAACAGCTGTCAGCAAAGTCATGCCTCTTCTCACAGCAAAAACGATACAAAACCTGTCTTTCCCCCTCTCTTTCTTCCCCTCAAACCAGAAAGGGCAGTAGGGAGCAACACCAGCCCTCCTGAAAGGTTTCCCTTCTCTCAGAACGTAGATGGTTCTGGAGAGAAATAAGCCCAGAAAGCTCTTCACAGCAGGATTCAGTTATCTTCCTACAAACCAGTCAGCTCTCAGGGAAAAAACAAACAAAGTGTGCCTCTCTCCCATCAACACAGCTCCCAGCAAATAGGCTGAAAAGCCTCCCTGTCAGCTCAGTTCCAGTCTGCTTCTGTTTTCTTTCTGCTATAAGCAACTTTGCTAATCATCCGCTGTGCCTTGCCTCTGACTCCTATACTCAGCTGCTGCTTCTCCTTTACTGCTCTTCCACCTTTATTTTCTGATGTCTCTAGTCAGGAACTCCTACTCAGGGCTGACAAGTATCCGAGGTGGGATTTAAACTCAGGTCTTCTTGAATCTAAGTCCAGGGTTCTTGCCCACTATATTACCTCACTGCCTAAATAGTAATACATGTGTGTCCTGGGAGATAGAGGAGCTAAAATAACGGAAGGAGCCCAAGGATTGGGAATTGGATATGGAATGGGAAGGGCCAACTGGGCACCCTCCACTCCCTCCCCTCCCCATAGTCTTCTGGACTGGTACCCCTCCCATGGAGTTGGATAGGTGCTCTGGTCTTTTGCTGAAGTACATGAGCTTTGTGATGACTGGGTAGGAGGATAATGGGCCAGAGTAACCAAGAAAAAACCTGATCCCCTCTCTTTGATATCAGGTTCCAAGACTGAACCTGGTCCACGTGAGCCAGAGCCCCTTTATGGTGAGGACAGCGTCTGAGTCACAGGTAATGAGCACAAGGGGACACTGGAGTCACTGCAGGTTTGAGAGTACTGTATCTGTAGGAATCTCTAATCACTTTATAACCTGAGACTCATGAGAGGATGTTTGTTGTTGTTGTGAGGAGGGCCCATGGGAGTGGGTTCCAAGGGGACTGATGCAGGGGCAGTGAGTTGGAGTGAAACAGGAAACAGCTATGGCATAATGGAAAGAGCAATACATTTTTAATCTGAGTATCAGGCAAATCCCTTCCCTTCTTGATGACAGACTCTGGGCTCATTTTACTCCCTCAATTTACAGATGCAGAAACTGAGGCACAGGGAAGGGAAGAGACTTACCCAAGGTCACACAGGTAGCAAGTGGCCAAGTCAGCAAGTACAATGGAAAGAGCTCTGGATTTGGAGTCAGAAAATCTAATTCTGACTCCAAATCCAGAGCTCTTTCCATTGTACAAACTCCCTCATTTTACAGAGGAAGAAGCTGAGTTCCAGAAGGGTAAAGGTACTTGCCCAGGATCACCTAGGTAGGTATTAAGTAGTAGATACAGGGTCTGAAGTCCGACCCTCTGGATCTAAATCCAATTCCCTTTCCATTGCCCCACACCACCAAAGCAAAAACAGATGGGAAGGCTGGGAGGTGGGGGGCAGGCTTGAAACCAAGCTTCTCCTCCTTCAGGATGGTGCCAAAGCCAGCCCTGACCTCTGGAGGCTAGTTTGGAGAAGGGAGATTATTCTGAAATCACTCCAGGCATCCCAAAAGCAGATGGTTTCCCCTCAGACTGGGTGACCATTAGCAGGCCCCACCCACAAGGTCAAATGCACAGGCCTGTACACTAGCACAGGTCATCTTTGTCTGAGCTGAAGCTGGTTTTCCCACATTCGACTGAAATAAATTAAAGCTTTTTCAACAAGGGATGTTTAAGGCGACCCCTCTTGGAAAAATCTCAGCAGCTGCTCTTTATTGGATTATAACTAGGAGCAAAACACCCTGTACCACCCAACTGCCAGCAATAGGGGAAATACACAAACACACACACACACACACATACATACATGCATCAAATCCAACATTGCTGGAGGTGGCTGGAAAGTGTTATACACACACACACACACACACACACACACACACACACACACATCAAATCCAGCATTGTTGGAGGTGGCTGGAAAGTGTTACCCGGCAGGGAAAAACAGCCTGGAGTGTGGTCAGCATTGCCATAGGAGACAGGAGACCCAAATTGCTTTGAGAAGGTCAGACACAATATGTGTACACACCAGAGATGCAGACAACCACACACATACACAGTGGAAATGAGACAAAGACAAGCCACTAACAGAAAATGCAGTGAGAGGCATCCAAGGTTTGACCTAAAGAAGTCCCTGCCAGGGAGAATTGTTTGGAGGGGGCCTGAGGGAGTCTGGGTTAGTCTCCCACCCCAAAGGGCTATTAAAAAAACAGGCTACACCACCCCTTTCTGGGATGAGCAAATTATAGAGCTGCCTGGAAGCAAGAGGATGGAATATGTGACCTTCAGGGTCTCTGAGCAGCCTCCAGAAATCTAATATTTTCATAGCTAGCGCTATAATCAGTTGGATGGCACAAAATGAACAACTAAGGAAGTAAGCAGGGGGTCTCAACCCTCTTTGTGTCATGGGCCCCTTTGGCAGTCTGGTGAAGCCTATGAACCCCCTCTCCTAAGTAATGTCTTTAAATGCAAAGGATTACAAAGGAAACCAATTAGATTGAAATGTAGTTATCAAAACTTCAGCAAAACAAATTCACAAATGCCCATTTACTCTGATATAATAGGAGTAACCCAAGTCTAGGATTCAAAAATTAGAAGACCTGGGCTTAATTCTTGGCTTTGCTGCTTACCACCTGAGTGTCCTTAGACAAGTCATTTGCTTCTCAGTTTCCTCATCTATAAAATGAAGGAGTTGGACTAGGTGACCCTTCTAGTTCTCAATCAATGATTTTTATGGTCCTATGATCTCTCTCTCTCTCTCTCTTGAAACCAGTTTCCTCAGCTATAAAGTGAAGGGAGTGGCCTCAGTTCAAATCTATTCAACAAATATTTAAGAGCTCATTCTGTTAGGTACTTTCTAGGTAATTTATAAAGACAAAATGGAATGGTCTATTAATCCAATAAACATTAATAAAGTACCTATAAGGTGCCAGGAACTATGCTAAGTGCTGGGGATAAAATTAATTAAAAAAAAAAAAAGACAGTGCTTGCCCTCAACTAGCTTATAATCTAAAGGGAGAAGACAACACACAAAAAGAAGCAGGAAAGGGGGGAACTGGAGGGGAGGACATCAGGGGGTACCTGGTGTGGGAGCATCTTGTTCCATGGACTTGACACTAAGCAGGGCAGTAGTGGCAGAAGGGAGTGATCTAAGAGTCAGGTGCCTGCCCTCTGTAAAGGAAAGTGTCAGAAAGAGTTGCGTACTCTGCTCTCTAGCCCTCCAATCAGGGAGGAGATGAGGCTAAGGGAAAATTAATGAAGGTTTGAGATAGCAGTATTGTTGTAAATTTAGAAGTGATGAGTTTATTCCCTGGAGTTGAAATCAAAGAGAGTAATAGATGGTGATGTCCTCACACGAACTAGAGAAGATTAGAGGGTGGCTGGATTTGGAAAGAAATACGATGAGTGTTCTCTTGGCTGTGTTAAGTTTGAGGTGGTTACTGAATAAGTGAGTGAGGTCTTTGGTGATGCAGAACTGGGGTTCAGGAGAAAGATTAAGGCTAGACAGACTTGAGAATGGTTTTCGTAGAGATAATACTGGAAACCATGAAAGATGAGACCATCAAAGGAGAGAGTATAGAGAGAAGAAACAAGAGAGCCCAGGGTAAAGCTTTGAGGGATGCTAACCCTCAGCTGGAAGAAGGATAATCCATTAAGACAGATTGAGAAGGAACAGACAACAAGGTAGGTGGAGAAGCAGGAGAAGACAGCATCATGGAGACCAAGGGAGAAAAGAACAAGGAGGGAATTGAGGAATTTAAGCCCTCACTGGCCACCACACCCAGAAAGAAGGAAGGGATGGCCAACATTATCAGAGCTACAGAGGAGTTAAGATTCACTCCAGCTATGAATCTCATGATCTAGAGCAGTGGTTCTCAACCTTCCTATTGCTGCGACCCTTTAATACTCGTATGTGGGCGTATCTGCAATGTGGGCGAACCTGCCTGGTGACAGAAGAACGTATTTTCCAATGGTTTTAGGCGACCCCTGTGAAAGGATCGTTCGACCCCCAAAGGAGTCACGACCCACAGGTTGAGAACTGCTGACCTAGATTCTCGGCCCAGGTCTATCACCAACTAGCTGTGTGACCTTGGGTAAGAACTTTTACTACTCTGTGGCAATTTCTTCAGATATAAAATATGGATGATCTGTTCTACCTCCCAGGACTGTTAGAGGTTCCAACAAGATAGCAAAATGCTTTACTTCCCGCACACACTCCATGATCCAGCCAAATTGACCTTCTTGTCGTTTTCCATGTGTGACAGTCCATTTCCCATCTCCACACTTTTGTACTGGCTGTCCCAGGTGCCTGGCATGCCCTGCTTCCTCTTAGAATTCTGAGTTTCCTCAGCTTCAGCATAAGGCCACCCCTCACTGCCCCAGTGGCTGGTGCCTTCCCCCCCCTCCAAGGTGACCTTGTATCTGCTTTGTATTTTGTGGATGGATGGATGGATGGATGGAGGGATGGATGGAGGGAGGGATAGATGGATGGAGGGATGGATGGAGGGAGGGATGGATAGATAGATAGATAGATAGATAGATAGATAGATAGATAGATAGATAGATAGATAGATAGACAGAATGTATGCTCCTTGAAGGCAGGAAAGATTTCATTTTTGTCTATGTATCCCCAGGACTTAGTACAGGGCCTGGCCCATTTGTTGTTGTTGTTCAGTTGCATCAGACTCTTTGTGACCCCATTGGTGTTTCCTTGGCAAAGATACTGGAGGGGTTTGCCATTTCCTTCTCCAGATCACTTTACAGATGAGGAAACTAAGGCAAACAGGGTTAAGTGACTCTCCCAGGATCACACAGTATAAGTGAGTGTGTGAGGCCAGATTTGAACGCAGGAAGATGAGTCTTCCCGACCTCCAGACCCAGCATTCTACCCAATGCCATCTCATTGCTCCTGCCTACATATGGTTGCTGACCTTTGTGCTAAGAGATGACCAAAATGAGTATCACTATGTCAGGGTCTGGTTGAGGCTGATTAGACCAATACAGCTCAGAAGGCTCTACTACAGCTCGGGCACAAATAGTTCATATGAACATCTGGAATGGAGATGTCTCTAAATTTGCACATGACTGATTTAAAAGTGTAATAATTAAAATAACAGCTTCTTATATTGTGCTTCTTAAGGTTTACAGAGCACTTTTCATGCCCTATCTCACTGGACATTCACAACAATACTGTGAGATGTCATTGTTATACCCATTTTTTGAAGATAAGAAAACTGAGTCTCAGAAAACTAAGTAACTTGAACAGGCTCACATGGTTAGTGGATTTCTGGGCCAAGATTCAAACCCAAGTCTTCCCAAATCCAGGGCCAGGGTTTATCCACTACACAATACTATCTCTCTCTACAAAATAGTATTAGCAAGGCATAAGTAATTCTATCCTCTTTTATTTCAAGAAACAAGCAAAATATTTCCTTAAACAGAGGCTTCTTGGCACATAAAGTGCTGGGCCTGCGGTCAAGAAGATCTGAGTTCAAATTCTTACTCCCCTTTCTGCTTTATAACAATAATAACTAACATTTATATAACACTCACTATGTGACAGGCATTTTACAATTATTTTATCATGCCACGGGAGGTAGGTACTACTATCATCCTCATTTTACAGATGGAGAAACTGAGGCAAATAGAGACTAATGCAACTTGCCCAGCATCATATAACTAGTAAGTGTTTGAGGTCAGATTTGAACTCAGTTCTTCCCGGCTCTAGGTCAAGCACTCTATTCACTGCACCACTTAGCTGCCCGGTTTCCTTACCTCTAAAATGGGAATAATCATAGCACCTACCATTCACAGTTGTGTTGTTGTGAGGATCAAATGAGATAATATTTGTAAAAAGCACTTAAATAATGCCTGACATATAGTAGGCACTTAATAAATGCTTATTTTCTTCTTTCCAGTATGGTCTCCAGTCACCCTTGCCCCAAGGACCCAGGCAGCATGGTCAGGGCTGGTGAGGGCCCACAGTCCCCACTGGCTCAGCCCAGTTCACGTGCCTGGTCAGGCTGTATCCTCATAGCTCCCTTGCCCATGCAGGGCATTTCAGCCTCAGATGCAGGATTCTATGCTTGATGGCCAGGGTGCTTTACTACCAGATATGTAATAGGTGCTTAATAAATGCTCATTCCACACCTCCACCAACATATATAGGACTATTGTATAAATTGTCTTATTTTATGCATTTGTTATGTAGAGAAAGATATAGATTGCATATACATAAAAAGACTTTTAAATCTGTGTTATCATATTTTCTCCACACATTATTTGATGTGTTATTAATGAGACACTAACTAAAATAGAAATCCATCCTTGGTTGGGAGTTTATTTTGATCTTATATCATACAGCAATCTGAGATATGGATAAGTGTGGTTCTGGTTCATAACTGGTTCACTAAGTCATTTTTTAAAAAGAATTGCCTTTAAAAAAAACAGCTGAGTTAAAATAATTAATATCTGGATTTGGCTTAAGGCTATGAACATTAGTGTGCCTCCTCCCAGTTGTAAGCGCACATTTCAGTTCCAAGGCTTTGCTCCGAAAAGACAAGAGCAGGGGGCAGCCACCCCATGTGGAGACGCCAGTCTGCCTGGCACATTAGCTGTTGTCCACACATACTCACCCCTTCTCTTCTCATGTGCCTTCCAAAAAAGAGAAACCAGAGCTTAAGGGGGAAAAACAAAATGGTTAACCTCTCTTTGGACCCTGTGAAACCCTATCCTGACCTCAGAGCTTCAGCATCAGGCTTTCCCTCTGGTCTAGCTTAAGACACAAGCTGGTTTCCTGATGGGTTATTCCCCAAAAGCCAGAAGGAAAAATAGCCATTATAATTATGGGGTTAGGAGAGAGAAACCATAGAACATCAGAGAAATAAGAAATCTTGGAGGTCATCTATTACAAAACCCTCAGTCTATAAATAAGGGAACTGAGGCCAAGAGGACCAGTGAGTTGCCCAAGGTCACATAGCCAATAAGTATTAATAACAACTAGCGTTTATGGAGAATTATAAAATCAGTGAACTGCTTTACATGCATTACCTTATCTTAGCTGAATTCACAGCATCTCTGTGAGATGGGTATTATGGGTAATATTATCTGTATTTTTCAGATAGAAAGACTGAGGCTCAAGACCTCAAATGGCTTGCACTGGTGCCAGAAAAGATTTGCACTGTGTTACTCTTATGCCCAATATAACAGGTTATCCACTGCAATCCTATCATCTCCCTAGCAGGACCAGGTTTCAAATCCAAGTCACAGCATCACAGAATTAAAGCTGAAAGAGAAGCCAGCAAACATCTAGTCCAGTCCCTTCAGTTTATAGATGAACTGGGACCCAGAGAAGTAGATGGGATTCACATTGGATAGAGCATTAAATTGGGAGTTAGGAAGACCTGAGTTCAGATCTGGCCTCACGCTTACTGGCTGTGTGACCCTGGCCACATTATTTAACCTCTGTCTGCCTCAGTTCAGTAAAAAGGGTATATTAACAGCACATAATTTCTAGGGTTGTTGTGAGCATCAAATAAGATAACAAATTCAAAGCACTTTATAAGGATTTATTTTTTGGTTTAAATTTTTATATTTTTTCCAATTACATGTAAAAACAATTTTTAACAATTTTTTAAAATTTGAGTTCCAAATTCTCTTCCTCCCTCCTCTTACCCCCTCCTTGAGAAGGTGAGCAATTTTATATAGATTATACATGTGAAGTCATGCAAAACATTCTTCTATATTGTTATTCATCCTTCATTTTCCAAAAGGACTAATGACATCATGAGGTAATGTCTTGACTTGTTCATGAATTGGATTTAAGTGAGGCGAGTTGCATAGTCATCAGCCTCACTCTTTTTCCAGAGTCATCAAAGTCCAGGGGCAAGATAAAAGTCAGAATAACTAATGATGGTCTGGGATGCAGCAGATGACCTTGGTGTCTCCAAACCACGTTCTGAAAAAAACATAGACCAAAGCAAAACAAAACAAGAAAAACAAAAAAAACAAGAAAAATAAAGAAAGTAAAAAACCTGTTACAATCTGTATTCAGACTTCATCAGTTCTTTCTCTGGAGATGGATAACATTTTTCTTCCTAAGGTCTTTGGCATTGTCTTAGATCACTGTACTGCTGAGAATAGCTAAGTCATTCACAGTTGATCATTGTATGATATTGCTTTTACTGTGTACAACGTTCTCCTGGTTCTGCTCACTTCACTCTGTATCAGTTCATATAAATCTTCCCAGGTTTTTCTGAAATCATCTTGCTCATCATTCCTTATAACACATAATATTCCACTATAATATTTCTAAGGATTTATTAACACCTACTCTATGTCAGGCACTGTGCTATGAATTGGGGATGCAAAGGAAAAAAAATAAAACTCTCCCTGTCCTCAGTGGGCTTACATTCTATCACTTCTCAGAGATGTTGTTTGAGAGGATTCCTGTTCAGGTAGGGATTGGACTAGATAGCCCCTGACCTCTGTTATCTCTTCCGACTCTGAGATTCTGTGATTCTCTTTCCTTTGAATACTACAACATTGGGGCAGCTAGGTGACGCAGTGAATAGAGCATCAGCCCTGGAGTCAGGAGTCACCCCTCAGTCAGCCCTGAGTTCAAATCCACTCTCAGACATTTAACACAAAAACTAGCCGTGTGACCTTGGGCAAGTCACTTAACCCCAATTGCCCTCCCCAAAAAAAGGCAAAAAAAAAAAGAATTACTACAACATGTACTGTCTGAAGCTGGGGCTTGACATTCACTGATTTGTGTGATTGCCCTTCCCTTTGAGTATTTTGTCTTGTTTCCCTAAGAAGAGCAAGCACTTATTACGAACTTACTATATGTACCTGGCATTATGCTAGGTGCTAGAGATATACAGAAAGGCAAAAGACTGTCCCTGTCCTCAGGGAGTTTACATTCTTATGGATGAGACAACTAGATCTGAAGCTTCTTGAAGCAAGGGCTATGTCTTAACCATCTTCATATACTCCAATGTGCTAAATTCCATAAAAATTTGATACTGATTATTTGATAAGTTTAGCCAGCAAAAATGTCTGCCTATGGTCATGTTGTGGTGCAGGAATGCAGGACCAGGAGCAGCTAGGTGGCATAGTGAATAGAGCACCAGCCCTGGAGTCAGGAGGATCTGAGTTCAAATCCAGCCTCAGACACGTAACACACATACACACACACACACACACACAACACAAACTAGCTTGTGACCTTGCACAAGTCACTTAACCCCAACTGCCCTCCAAAAAAAAAAAAAGAAATGCAGGACCATGGAGGCAAAAATAGGATATGGCTCCTCTTCCTCTCTCCTTTCCCTTCTGCCTATTACCCCATCTATCTAGAATAAGTTTGTCATAGTCCTACACTGTCCTCTGCACCCATCTGTGTGTGTGTGTGTTTTCCAAAACAAGGAGGAAGGAAACAACTTTAAGATTCTAGCAGGAAAAAGAAAAAAAAAGATTCTGGCAGGAATCCACTCTCTATCCCTCTCCCCATCCTACACACACACCTTCCCCTACTCTCCAAGAGAGGTAGTGTGGTATAACACATAGTGCTGGGCTTAGCATCAGAAAGACTTAGGGTCAAGTCTACCTCTGGCATTTAATGTGACAATGGACATATCACTTAACCTCTCTCTGAGCCTCAGTTTCCCCATCTGCAGAATCAGTATAATAATGCCTCCAGCACCTATTTTTCAGGGTCATTGTGATACTCAAATGAAAAAATGTACGTAAAGGTTTTTGCAAATGTTAAGGGGCTATAAAAATATCAGTTATTATTCACTGAACTGAATCAGATGGCAGATAGAGAACTGTCCTTAGAGTTAATGAGATCTGGGTTCAACTTCCACTCATAATACTTATGGGTTGTGTGACTCAGCATCTCCCTCTCAGGTTCCCAGGACACTCTTAGAATATGAATTTCAGAGCAAGGACTAATCTGTATGGACAGTGGGAATTTTCTCACCAAAAATTCCCTACACCAAGGAAATCACAGATCTAGACCATAAATTCTTTAATTTATTTTATTTTTAATTTATGGAATAAAACAAGCATTTCCATAACATAATGCATCTTAAAAAATGATTGTACATGAATCAGCAGATCTACTGTGTACAACTTGAAATTTCTTTCAAATAGACAACAAAATTATTATGCAGATTTCTTTTTTTTTTCCTAGATTCATTGCTGGCCACCCAAAGTCCATAAATTGCTTAACTTCATTCTCCACCTAATAATAATAATTAGCATTTATGTAGCACTTTAAGATTTACAAAGATACTTTCCAAATATCTCACTTTATCAGCACAGTCCTGGGAGGCAATTACTATTATCATCTCCATTTTACAGATGAGGAAATCAAAGCTGAGAGAAACTTGCCCAGAGTCATACAGTAAGTTTCTGAAGCTGGATTTCAACTCAGGTCTTCCTGATTCCATACATAGCCATATCCACTATATCACCGGGATGCTAAAGAAATAGGCTTTCTCTTTGATCAGAACCTGAAAGTACAAGATCTCGTTTCAGGGGTGTGCTAGTAAATGTTTAATAACCAGCTCTCTAGCTCTCCAATTCACATACTTTTAAGTCATAAGGCCTGACACCCTTCACTCACACTTCCACTTCATTCACACAGGGAGGAAGGACATAGCAATGCAATTACAGTAGGATCTGCCTTCCTCCTGCCCTATCAGGTCCTAGCCCCAACCCTCTCCCCTAGCTGGGGCTCCCACTTTCTAACCACAGCCTAATCACATTTGCAGATCGTCAAATAATGTTTAAAAGAAACCTGTCTGGGCCAGCTAGGTGGCACAGTGAATAGAACACTGGCCCTGTAGTCAGAAGGACCTGAGTTCAAATTCGACCTCAGACACTTGACACAGTAGCTGTGTGACCCTGGGCAAGTCACTTAACCCCAATTGCCCTCCCTTCCCCCTCCAAAAAGCAAAAAAAAAAAAAAAAAAAGGAAGCTGGCCCTAATGAGAAATGTATAAGAGATGGAGGCAGAACGTAACCTCATATATTAAGGTCCTCTTGTTTTGGGGTTTCTTTTCTGCCCTTTGGTGTACTTTGCCTGTTTCTTCCTTTTCTACCATTCCAGTTCCTGTTTGTTAAAACTGTGGATCACTTACCATTTGGATCCCCCTGGGTCCTGTCTGCTCCCTTGATTTCCAACCCACTGTTTGACCTGACCTCCACATCTCTATATGGTCTGACTTCTGCTGAATTACCTGGTTTTGCCCTTTCCCATATCTTGACTTTGAACTTGTGTCTGCTTCTAGGATCTGACTATGCAATAGTGACCTGGCTAGAACCAAACTAAAACCACATCCATAGCAGATACTGAGTTCTCTTTCTCTGTCTCTCTCTCTCTCTGTCTCTCTCTCTCCTCTCTCTCTGTCTCTGTCTCTCTCTGTCTCTCTCTCTGTCTCTCTCTCTCAGCTCATACCCACAACTGAAGCTGCCCACTGCACTGTGACATCCTATAAAAATGGCAGGTCATGTCTCAGTTTCAGAAGTTAGCATAACCAACCATTCAGAGACAGCATTCTCAACTTGGGATCTGTGAACTTCCCGTTAATATTTTGATAACTGTATTTTAACACAGGGTGGTTAGATGGCACAGTGAATAGAGTACCAGGAGCCAGGAAGACTCATCTTCTCAGACTTCTTAAGAAGTCTTGCCTCATACACTTACTGGCTGTGTGACCCTGGGCAAGTCACTTAACCCTGTTTGCCTCAGTTCCCATTGTATAAAATGAGTTGGAGAAGGAAATGGCAAACCACTCCAGCGTCTGCCAAGAAAATCTAAAATGGGATCACAAAGAGTCAGACACAACTGAAGAAAGACTAAACTGAAATTCTAATACAACTGGTTTCTTTGTAATCTTTCATATTTTATTTCATGCATTTAAAAATATTCTTCTGAGAAGGGGTCCATAAGTTTTACTAGACTGCCAAATGGGTCCATGGTATACATTTTTAAAAAGGTTAAGAATTACATATATGCTCACACTCACATATGTATTGCTATGCATATATACCCTTCTATATAGACATATGCGTATGTATACATATATATATATATATATTTATATTCCCTTCAACTATCCTCATACTAAGAAAAGTTTCATAAGTTATAATTATCGTTTTTCCATGTTGGCATGTAAATAGTTCAACTTTGATAAGTTCCTTATGAATTCTTTTCCATGTTTACCTTCTCATGCTTCTTGTATTTGAATGTCAAATT
>CM053586.1:166252425-166317198 GCA_028646515.1 Pseudochirops corinnae
TCTGGGCAGCCGTTGAGCCCCCCCGGCTGTGAAAAACCCAGATGTTGGTGCTTCCCTCTCTGGTAACTGCCTAGGTAACTGATGTAATAGTCAGACGCTGGAAGCCGTCTGCTGATCTGTTTTTCTGTTTGTTTGTAACTTCTGTTTGTATTCTCTGAAGTTCAGGGTGCTGACTTTTCCCCCTGAACTAAGTAAATGATATGTTTGATTAAAGTAAGATTGTTAACCCATTTTGAGTTGCTTTCCTTTAGAAAAGCAGATCTAAGAACCTGTGCTAGTAGCCGCCCTGGGTATGCTAGGGTGCTTGCTAATACACCATTATGTACATACAGTGTTAGTCACCAGAGAGAGAAGCACCAACATCTGGGTTTTCAAAGGTGGGGGGCTCAACGGCTGCCCAGAGTCTCATCTGGCCAAATCACACAACTCTTCCCAAAGTGAGCCCCAAAGCAAAACCTCACCTCAGAGTATATATAGCCTTCTCCAGGGTCAGAGAAGATCACAATCCTCCTGACTCACTGCCTAATTACAAAGTAACAAGGTGTGTGCCTTCCTGAAAAACAAGCCTCCCTCAAGCAAGCTTTTCATGTGGACTCTGCTTCACTCTTTACCCTCCATGTGACCACATTCAGCCTATTAAGGGGTAGAGTATATTTTCAAATCAGGGAAGATCCTCAAATTCACTTAGGCTTATTTAGGGGGCCTAAGTAAGGGAAGGGAAGATCTTCAAATTCCCTTACTATTACACCAATATTATCTCACTTGATCCTCACAATAATCCTGGAAGGTAGATGCTATTTTACAGTTGAGGAAACTGAGATAGGCAGAGGCTAAGTGATTTGCCCAGGGTCACACAACTAAGAAATGTCTAAGGCTTGAATAGTATTGTAGAGGGAGTACTGGGCTTGGAATCAGAAAGACTCATCTTTGTGAGTTCAAATTTGGCCTCAGAGACTTGCTAGCTGTGTGACCCTAAGCAAGTCACCTCACCCTGTTTGCTTTAGTTTCTTCCTCTGTAAAATGAGCTGGAGAAGGAAATGGCACACCACTCCAGTATCTTTGCCAAGAAAACCCCCAAAGAGGGGCACAAAGAGTCTGATGCAACTGAAACAATGACAACAATAACTTCCTGACTCCAGTGCTCTATCCACAGTGAATGTAGCACACTCACACACCCTCAGCAGCACAGTCTTCAGTGCCAACCTGGAATGATATATGCTAATTGAATAGTGACAGTCATGAAAACCACAGAAACATATGTGGTCCAGACAAGTCTTTTTGGACTCCTAGAACAACCACATAGGAGACTTGATTTCCTTACTTGCAAAAATGAGAAGGTTGTATTATTATTGCTTTGTAGATTTAGGATTGGAAATCACTCAGATGTTACAAGCATTTATTAAGCACTCACTATATATACCAGCCACTGTGCTAAGCACTGGAGATACAAAGCAAGGAAGATAGAGTCCCTGCCTTCAAGGAGCTTATATTCTAATAGCAAAAACAACATGCAAATGACTACATTCATTCAAGACATATAAAGCATAACTCAATTGAATCTCAGAAGGCAGGCACTAAGGAAGGGTAGGGAAGGGAAAGCCTCCTGCAAAAAGTGGAATTTGAGCTGGGTCTTGGAGGAAGCTAGGAAGCACAGGTGAGGAAGAGGAGCATTCTTGGCATAGTGGACAGCCAGGAGAAAAGCAAGAGACAACGTCCTGATCCAGGATCATACGAGGGCTGTAGAGGACCACAGGCCAGTGGGATTCTGACTCTGATGGCTGAACAAGTCCTCTCAGGTGTTTGGCCTGCTGATGGGCCTGGATCGGTTCCCTATCCCCCAGGAAAGAGCTCAAATATACAGGTGTGAGGATTAGGTTCTCGAGATAAGCATGGCATTTACACCTACAGCCTGGAACAAAGAAAGGCACAATGTCCTCAGTGGAAAACAATTAGGAAGGAGATTTTTTGGCTCTATAAAGCTTGTGCCTGGAAGAATAAACATTGGCTCTCTACTTTCACTATTCCAGGAGTCCTGTCTCTTTTTATGCACCCACTAGCAACCTCTGGGTCGGTGATTCTTTCTCAGCCCTGCTTGGGGACGGCAGGGCTCCCCATAACCAGCTCCCCACATAGAGCCACTATAACTGGATTGTAGAGGGTATGGAGGTGAGTAAGGGATCAGAAGAATGGAAATGTATGAAGGAACCTGGTTATAAAGCACTTTACATGCCAAACTGAGGATTTTCTATTTTATTTCTATTTTAGTCCTTTATCTATTTTATCCCTATTACAGAAGTAATAGGGAGCCACTGCAGTTTACTGAGAAGGAAGGTGACATGACCCCACCTGAGTATTAGGACAATCACATTGGCAGTTGAGTGGAGGTAGAATTGGAGTAGGGAGAGGCTTGAGATGGGAGACCCTTGAAGAGGCTATTGAAATAGCCCAAATGATGAGTGATGAGGGACTATGGAAGGGTGGTGGTTGTGTGAGTGAAAAGAAAAGAATATCAAAAAAAAAAAGCCCAAGACATAGCGTAAAGGTAAAAACTGGGGAGTGCTCTTAACAGTAACAGGAAAGTCGAGAAGAGGTGAGAATTTGCGGGGAAAGAGAATGAGTTCTGGAAGGGATCTCAGAGGCCACCTGGTTCTATCTACTCATTTTGTAGAGGAGAAAACTGAGGCCAGAGAGAAGTTAAGTGACTTAGCAAAGGACACACATGTAGTGCCCATTTTGAGTTCCTCTGACTCCAACACCATTCTGTTTTTCATTCTAGTATATTGTCTCTCCACAGTATTCGATGACTGCTAAGGTCTCCTCCAGCTCTAATCCTGATGCCTATTACATAGATGATGTTCTTGTTCAGTCATTTCAGTCATGTCTGACTCTTCATGACCCTGTTTGCGGTTTTCTTGGCAGAGGTACTGGAATGATTTGTCATTTCCTTCTCCAGCTCATTTTATAGATGAGGAAACTGAGGCAAATGGGGTTAAATGACTTTCCCAGGGTCACACAGCTAGTAAGTGTCTGAGATTAGATTTGAATTCAGCTCTTCCCAACTCCAGACCAGTGTTCTATCCGCTGCACCACACAGCTGCCCCAGGGGAGGGGAAGCAGTCAGCAGACCTGTATTCAAATCCTGGTTTGTCTACTTACTGCCCCTGTGACTCAGTTTTCACTCTAAGAAAGGTAATATCCTGTCTGGGCTGCCTGTCTTCCTGTAATTAACTAGAATACTACCCAACAGGACTTTTGTTGGCTACCATTTCTCATGGAAATGCCTCAAATACTTTTTCCCTTGGCATTTTTTCCCCCTGTAGACAGGGGTGTAGACAATACTACTACCAAAGGAAGCTTGCGACTTTTTCTTTCTAACCATGGATTCATGGAAAGGAACCAGATATGCCACTGCCATGCCCCACCCTCACCTCCCCTAGAGGGCAAAATGGGAGATGGTGGATATGACTGCCTCATCTTGCCTGGGTCTCTATGAATGAGCTGCGGGCTTGCACAGTGGGTTTGCTAATGCGTCCATCTCCAAGTCAATATGGCTACAGAGGGAGCCCTGTCTTGTGACAAAAACAGAAGGAAGAGGGGATGGTATAGGAGAAAAATAGCTAGATTTCTCGGCCCAAAGCATGGGTTCAAATCCCACCTCTCTCAGTACTCTTATGTGACCTTGGGCAAAACACATCCCCAATCTGGAACTTGGTTTCCACCTAGCTCTGACACTCTGTGATCCTTCAAAGCCATCAGACAGTAAACTGCTATTTCCACTTTTGAGGCCAGCTTTACATTTAAGCGGAGTAGGTCCAGATTCAAAGAATGCCGAGATCACCAGCTTAAAAGTGTTTCCCACCAATGCCCAAAATTTTACCATTAGTAACGTAATTCCACCATTACTAATTGTTATTACTTGTAAAGTGCTTAGCACAGTGCCTAGTGAATAGTAGGAGCTTAATGAATGCATGTTCCCTGCCCCTCCCATCCCCTCCCCTTTTGCAGTGTCAAATAGGAATAGACAGTCTTCATGCTCTTTTTCAAAAAAAAAATCTCTGAGAAAGAACAAGGAGAAAAATAATTTGTTAAATACCAATTTTATCTGTTTCATTTCTGAGCTGCCACTATGAGCAGTTTCTGCTCCTTTGAACCCTTTCACTTTTATCACCTTTCAAAGACTCCTGAAATTCAAAAGCTGACCCAGACTTCTTTAGATATTTCGATATATGTTGGGGGTTTTTTTAAATATAGAATGTTAAATCTAGAAATTGCCCCAGAGATCATCTAGTCCCCTCACTTTACACATAAGGAAGATGGGGCCTAGAGAGACTAAGTGACTATCCCAGGGACGGGAACCTTTGGCTTCATAAGCACGTGTCGCCCTCTAGGTTCTCAAGTACAGCCCTTTGACTGAATCTAAACTTCACTGAACAAATCCACTTAATAAAAGGGCCACACCTGAGGACCTAAAAGGCCACATGTGGCCTTGAGGTCGCAGGTACCCCACCCCTGGATTAGTCCTAGGTCAACAGATGGCAGAATTTATAGACTTGAACCCAGATCCCGATTCAAAATCCAATTCTCTAATCATCACATTTGCCATAAAAGCAAAGAAAAAGGCGCTAAAGACAGGAACTGGCCAAATCCAGAGCTGTATATTCCAGAGTTAGGCTAAAAGGTGACAAATGTAGGGGAGAGAGAAGAGAGCAGAGTGGAAGGGCCACATTATTCCGTGGTTCAGTGACTCACATGCAGCTGGCCTCTATTTATAACGTAGCAAGTGGATGTGGTCATTAATTTTCTTTGGTGAACCAGAACTGGGACCAAAGTATGTTGCCCTGTGCTTAAGAATAGTACTGATCAGGAAGGCGGGAACTGTGGCGTTTAAGAGGGAGAACCCAACAGGAAGAGCAATGCGTGGGGAGATGAATTTTGGTATTTTGGTTTGAGTTTTCCAACCATGAAGACACATGCTTTGAAATGTCTGGCAGCATGGCATAGTTCATCAGGCAATCATTTTCTGGAGTGGAACAGATCCTGTAAGCCTGGAGAGATAGTGGTGTTTGGTAGGCCAGACCTAGAGAATGGGGCTGATTCTTTCCTGTAGGTCCTACCTTGACCATAATTCCAATAGCTGCCCCTGGATGGATGAGGTGCATTGTGGTTCTGTCATTTCAGTCATGTCAGAATCTCTATGACCCCATTTAGGGTTTTCTTGACACTTCCTCCTCCAACTCATTTTATAGATGAGAAAACTGAGGCAAACAGGGTGAAGTGACTTGCCCAGGGTCGCACAGCTAGTAAGTGTCTGAGGCTGGATTTGAACTCAAGAAGAGGAGTCTTCCCGACTTCAGGCCAGACATTCTCTCCATTGTGCCACCTAGTGTGGCATTATCTGACATATATTCACCATCTCCTCTCATCTTTCTTAACTTGACCAACAAAGGTGTTTATTCTTTCCTTAAGAAGCTGCCTAGGGAGTAAGGAGAGTCTGACAGAAGACCCTGGCCTTATGCAACCTATTTCACCCTGTAAGGCTAATCATAATAGTAGTAGTATGTAGTGGTAATATAAATAGGAAGACCTTTCCCACACATTAAGAGGCCCATGGGACCTGCTAAAGTCAGATAGGTGCCTAAGACACATGAGTTTGAGTCACATGGAAGCCTAAGTCACATGTGGTGGGAGGAGCTTGCCAAGTAGGGGGAGCAGAAAGGGGTGGAGCAGAACCCAAATGAAGGTGGTCAGAGTAGTTAGAGCTGAGGAAGAGAGAGGAAGCAGGCAGCTAGCTGTGAGTGTTCGTTTGTGGGAATGCCCTAGCAGGGAGAAGGCTTGGGGATGGTAGTGCCCCTTGCACTCAGGAGAATGGGCCCCAACTCAATTATTCAATCTCATCCTGAACATGCTCACTAGACTTCACCTATACGAACAGATCCAAATGTTCCCAATAGATCCGAATACTCCTTCTAAATCTTCTTCCTGTCCTATAAGCCCTGGAACAGCTTTGCTCATACCAAGCCTTGAACTGGTCCAGGTTCCCCTATGTTTTCTCATCTTCTTTTCTTAATCCCCATAAGGATATAGGGCAAGGTTTCCAAACTATGCACCTCACAGGGGTTTCTACAGCAAACTTACCAAGGCTCCACAGGACATTTAAAATTTTCAACCTCACCACTTAATAAGAACTATTAGGTATCTCTTCTGGTGTAGAATTGCCTTGAAAACGCGCTGAAGGTACCCTGAACCAAGAAAGTTTGGGATTCTCTGGTATAGACTCATAAGGAGAGAAGAGTGTCCATTAATACTAACAGTCCTCTATTTACTCTGTCCTACTATTTCTTCCTCCTGTCTTTTCACTGTATTTGACAGGAAAATCCCTGCCCAAAAACTTAATCTCAAAGACTCCTTTACACAATTTGCCGTCAGAGTCTCACAACCTTTGATTGATTGGCAGGGTGATCCAATTGCCAACAGAGGCACACACAGGAAAGCAGAGATGGGCTTAGAACTGATAAATGCTGATAACTGACCTGGAAGCATAGAATCATCCAAGACATCAGGCAATTTACAATCTAGCCTAGCACACAAGACTTCTTTAGAAATGCACACAGAAAAAGTCTACAATAAACAGCAGATAGAAAGATACATGCATACATACATAGATTGATAAACTAACCTATGACAATTACCATTCTGGCTCTCAAGTTTTTATATGGTGCTAACAGACATATTCAGAGTGGCACCCCATCAGCATTAGCAGATGCTATCTTCCCAACCCCACAACTCAATCATCCTCTCTCCCTAATTGTTGAAACAAATGACAAGGAAAAGCATCTGAGAACACAAGTCCTTAGCACTGATGGGTCAGAGGCATGATCTTCAACCCCAGTGGAGATTCAGCTTGGCAATCACTCCTGCAGGTGCTAAATCCAGTCAAAACTATCAAAGACCAAGAAAAGAAAGTTCTTTCCAACAAAGCCCTTGGCACTGTCAAATGGTTCAGCATTGGAAACAAATATGGTTTTACCAGTGAAAATAACATTAATGAGGAGGCATTTCTATCTTCTTTGCCACAGAACCCTAAAGACCATGAAACTTTTCCATCTGACTGGCAGATGAAATCTCTGTTGTCTTCTGCATTAGAATGCATTAGAACTCCTTGAGGCCAGGGGCTGTCTCACTTTTTTCTATTTGTAGCACTTAACATAGTGGCAAGCACTTAATAAAATGTTTTATTCATTCATTCACTCATGTTTCAATCAATCAACTCAGCTAATGAATATCTACTACACATCTATCATTGTTCTAAAGACCTTAATTTAGAAAGTCCAAGGTCACCCATTATATCCCAGGCCATCAAAATGCATCTTGACTTTTCTTTTTTTGTTGCTTTTTTTCTTTTGGAGGGGAGAAGATAGGGCAATTGGGGTTAAGTGACTTGCCCAAGGTCACATGGCTAGTTTTGTGTTAGGTGTCTGAGGCTGGATTTGAACTCAGGTCCTCCTGACTCCAGGGCCAGTGCTCTATTCACTGTGCTACCTAGCCACCCCCTCCCCTGCCTTGACTTTTCTTGCCACTGGACTTTGATGAATCTGAGAGAATAAGGCCATCTCACTCGAATCCAATTAATGTGCAAGTCAAGATTTCACCTTCGTGAGGTCATTGGTCCTCTTTGGGAATGAAGGATGAATAACAATGAAGCAATACACAAAAGGGTATTATATGGTTCCTGCCCTCAGTGAGCTTATAATTTAAGTGAGGAAATAAGCTAAATGTACGCATGAAAGAACCGGAGCACAAAAAGACCATAAATGGTTGTTGATGATCCATAAGGAACCCTCTGTATTGTTTAAGATTTCAGAAAAGGGAAGGATCAGTGAAGGCTGGAGTAGCCATGAAAAGATTCCCAATGATGCAATA
Source organism: Pseudochirops corinnae (assembly GCA_028646515.1). Taxonomy (NCBI): domain Eukaryota; kingdom Metazoa; phylum Chordata; class Mammalia; order Diprotodontia; family Pseudocheiridae; genus Pseudochirops; species Pseudochirops corinnae. Next base: position 166,260,346 of record CM053586.1, read on the forward strand.
GATAAAGTCCCAGAATCTGCCAACCCACCTACACCCCACACTCACCATTATGAGGTCATGCTGCAGGATTGTGAGTTTTAGCAGAGAGCATGATGGCATTAGAAAAGTACCAAACTCAAAGTCAGAAGATGTGAGTTCTAGCTAGTCTCATCTTGTCTCATCATTGTCTGATCTCAGTCCATCCACCTCATTTTTCCAAACCCTAATTCCCTCATCTATAAAAAATGGAAACATTGGTATCAGCCTTATCCATCTTCCAAGGCTATTTGTGAGGATCAAATAAGATAACATAAAACCTGTCCAGAAAAAGTGTGGGGGCCATTCCCAGTTGTCCTGACCTGTGTCCTGCCACTGGACTCTGATGATGTTGGAGGAGAAAGTGAGGTTGATGATTGCACAGCTTTGCCCCACTTAAATCCAATTCACTTACAAATCAAGACTTCACCCTCCTGCTGCCATTGGTCCTCTTTGGGAACAGAAGACAAAGAATAACAACAAATTTGAGAAAGTGCAACATGCTGTATAAACGAAAGGCTTTGAATGCCTCCTAGCAGGGGCAAGTTGGAGACACCTTTCATTCTCTCTTATCACCATCCAGTAAGATGAAAGCAAGACCTAGTAAGAGAATGTTCATAGGATCATACACAAGTCTATAACTGGAAGGAACCTCAGAGGTAATCTGGTGCACACACACACACACACACACACACACACACACACACACACAGCTTAAATTTACAGATGAGGAAACTGAAGTTCAGGAAAGTGAAGATATGGTTTGCCCATAGTCACACAGGTAATAAGCATCAGAGGTGGAATTTGAGCCCAAGGTCTTTGAACCCCAGAGTTATCTCTACTGAGCTTCCCACCATCCTCTCTCTCCCACCTCTCCATTCCTGCCATCCCCCCTCCTCCAGATTACTTCGTCTGCAAGTCAGCCTGGCTCACCCTGACATCCTTCTCAGACAATTAGTCACACCAGTGGCCCAACTGAGCTCAGAAGCCAAAAGCAAAACTCTTTCCAGCTGTTAGCTGCAGCAAGCACTCCTCCACCTCCACAGATGTGGCCAGCCAGTTTCCTCCTTGCTCCTGTGGCCACAGAGGGGGCCAAGGGAGAAGGGAAAGAAGGAAGGACTGGTGGTCAGGGGACATAATTCCGTGGTGACTCTGGCTATGCCTTGCATTTCCTTTGGAGAGCCTTGGGAAAGACAGATGGTCAGGTACCAAGTACTTTTGATGACAGAGGGAACCATGACTCAGGCTAGGGAGGATAGTTGGTGGGGGTGGAGAATGAGATCAAGAGGATGCTGAGTTAAGTGAGTCAGCATTGTGATATTAGGTGCCTGTAGACAGGCAGGCATGTAGTCAGTGTGGGGAGACAGCTGTTGCCTGACCTTGGTCCTCTCTGAACAACTCTAATACAGAGAGGCAAGAACAAAAGCCAGAGAAACTGGGTTTGAATTGTGACTTCATTAATTTGCACCTTGTACATTGAGTAGGTCACTTCTCTTCTCTAAGCCTCAGCTTCCCCTTCTGTAAAATGAGGGACAGGTAGAGCTCTGAAGTTCCTTATGGCTCTGAATCATGATCCTCATCCTCTCAAACTGTGCCCAGGACAGCTGCCACCAACCAGCAAATCCTCAAATCCTTGGAACAAGAATAACTTCAGAGGTTCCCTACTATTAGTTACCCCTGTGGACAGAATACAAAATTGGAAGTAGTGTTGGGAAAAGAAAAGCAGACCAAGAATCTAGAAATCTGGGGTAGCCCATATTAAGTTCTGAGGTATCCTTAGGCCAACTCCCAGTCCCATTGATAAGTCAAGTCCCCAGAATTTGACTAGTTACATCCTTTCATATGGTCCTAGACATATGTCTGAGGGGTCAGGGATCTATTTACCATTAGGGCCTTGAGGGTCTGGAAGTATTTTCTCCCATTCACAAAATGCTCAAGAAGTTCCCCTTAAAAATGATTTATTTTCTGTGCCCTTTGTACAACCATCAGTATGGTTTGTCCTCAGTTCCTGACACTGCCAACCAGCTAATGTAAGAATTAGGTTAAGACACTGAACAGAACATGGAAAGTATGGCATCCTCCAGTTCCTCTGAGACTCATAAGGTTCTTCTGGGGAAGGTCTGGGAGCAGAGAGGAGATCTGGCTAAGAAGCTGAGACCGCTCTGTCTCCTATAGGTAGTTCTTCTTCAGGGATATGTTCTTGCTTCAGTTTCTTGAAATCTTATCTCTTCTTTACTTGTTTGATGCTCCCTGGGGCATGGCCAAGTTTCCTCCATGTAAACACAAAATCATTCCAGTTCAAAGACCTTCTAACATTTCATCTAAGGCCTACCCATGAGTGATTGATGGAGATGAGTTAAAGCATCCAAGCTAAAATGAGATGAAGTTTTTTTTTATACCACCTTTACCCTGGGTTCTAGTCCCTACTTGACCTTGTCTGTCCTTGAGTAAGTCCCTTCACTTCCCTCATTTGCTAAATGAGAACAATGATGCCCACAATTGGAGTTAGTTGTGAGGACCAGCTGAGAAGTATAAAATATAATGCCTCAGAAATCATAGAAATGTCCTCTTTGTCTGCCAAAAGGTTGGCAGACCACCCACTCTACCCGCATTTCTCATCCCTGGTTTTGATCCAGATAGAGGAGAGGCCAAAGTTGCAACCAGAAACTGTCTCAGTCTTCCATTATTGTAACTGGGAGGGTCACTGGAAGAGAGATTTTGCTCTTTAAGAAAGGAGAACTGGATTCTATTCACTACAAATGTATAATCTTAAACTACTCATGGCATCATAAGATTTAGAACTAGGAGTTCAGAGATTAGCTCAAAGTCTTCATTTTAGAGTTGAGGAAAATGGGCCAGAAAAGGACAGCCGTTTTCCTGAAGTTAAATAGCAGCAGAGCTGGAATCCAAACCCAGGCCCTCTGAAGCCATATCCAGGACTCCCATGTTGCCTCTTTAGCTCTTCAGAACCTCAGGTCTTCCCTTCTGTAAAGTAGAGAAAACATCTGTTCTGCCTGTCTCACCCAAGTGTTGGAAGGATCCCATAAGATAAAGCATGTGGGCAGAGCCAAGATGGCAGCATAGAAGCAGGAAAACTCCGTGGGCTCCCCCTATAACCGCCTCAAATACCTATAAAACATGACTCTAAACAAACTTTAGAGCTACAGAACCCACAAAGTGACAGAGAGAAACAAATCTCCTGCTGAAGACAGCCCAGAAGGACTACAGGAAGGGTCCATCGCAGCTTCCTGGGAGCCGAGCCCAGCCCTGCATGAGCCCATGGTTTTAGCCCCAGGGCAGCCCCTACCAACAGCTGCTGGAGTGGACTTAGGGAGCGCGGATCACCAGCAGCAGTAGCAGTTTCCAGAATTATCAACCTATAAATGCCAAAGACAAAGTAGAAGATCAGTGTGGAACTCTGTTGGAAGTGGGAGAGGACACAAGAGTGGGTCTGACTCCTGCCCCCTGGGGCGAGAAGTGGCAGAGGCACAGCAGCCGTACAGCCACTGCTGACCATTTAGAGGGTAATCACTCTTGCTTTACCTGCTTGGATCTGGATCATGGTCTTGGGTGGAGGTCCTGGGGTGTGTGGCCAGTGGGCCAGAGCTTGTGGGGACTGCAGAGAGAACACCCAACTAATAGCTCTGGCAGCTGTGGAAACCCCAGTGATTTGGTACAAAGCTCTCCTCTCTGGAAACAGAGTTCTACTGTGGCAAAGAGCTCAAAAGTCAAGTAATTGAGTGGTAACATGAACAAGCAAAGGAAGCAAAGCAAGCACAGCAATCAAACCTTAGATTCCTTTTTTGGGGACAAAAAGGATCAAAGCATGGAAAGGGAGGAAGACAACGAAGTCAGAACTCCTACACCAAAAGCTTCCAAGAAAAATATGAATTGGTTACAAGCCATGGAGGAGTTCAAGAAGGATTTTGAAAATCAAGTAAGAAAAATGGAGGAAAAATTGGGAAGAGAAATGAAAATGATGCAAGAAAATTGTGAAAAGCGAGTCAACAACCTGACTGAAGAAGATAAAGCACGTGAAAATGTTTTGCAATCTTGAAAGGTATCAGATTTTATAAGATTAGAGGAATGGTAGTACTGGTGGTAGTTTCTCACTTCATCCCAACCCTCCATCACCATCTGGTGATGAGATAGCTTGAAGCATTTGCCTCTAATCACCTATTTCCCCCTGCCCACCTCCCCTCTTCTCTCCCCCTACCACCACTCAGACCATGCCCTGTGGAGATAGCCTCCAGTGCTAGCCACCCTGTAACCCGCTACCACTCAGACCTAGACCCAATCCTATGACAACATGGCAAAGATGGAGAGAAATGTAGCTCTTCCAAAGCACTTAAGAGAACACCAGATGAAATTAGGAAAAAAGTACAAGTAAGCACCTCCATCCAAACCAAAACTTCAAAACAAAAATTTTGAAAAAAAAAACCTAGAGATGAATAGTAGCTATGCAAAGAGTTAACACCAGAGATGCCAACCTAAATCCTAGTATAGGGATCTAAAACTTGCACCTTCAGGGGCTGCACAAGAAAACACATGAGCTAACAGAAAAAAATAAATATAATGAAGAAATACTATGGATTAAGATGAGCCCAAAGTCAAAGAGACAGCAAAGAGAGTAGAACTCTACAATATATTATAGTAGGGCCACAGGGAAAGAAATTACATGGGCCATAATGACAACAAGAATGACTGGAAGAAATTAATGGAATGATTTTAAATGAAACTCGAATTAAAATAAGAGCTCTGGATGAAACAACTGGATGGATAGTAAATAGTTTAGAACAGAAGGTAGAAATCCTTACCCAAGCCACAGATTCCCTGAAAACAAAGGAATGGGGCAATCAAACCTAAATTGCTCCATAAGATGACGGGAGTTATTCAAGCAACTAAAAGATTGGAAAAAATAGAAGAAAATGAAAGGTATCTAGTAGCCAAAACAATGACCTGGATAACAGGCCCAGGAGACATAATTTAAGAATCAATGGACTTCCTGAAAACCATGACCAAACAAAAAGCCTGGATACCATTTTTCAAGAAATAATAAAACTGCCAAGATTTGTTAGGACAAGAGAACAAAATGAAAATAGAAAAAACTCATTGATACCCTCCTGAGAGAAACCCTATTCTAAAAACATCCAGGAATATAATAGCCAAAATCCAAAGCTCTTAAAGCAAAGAAGAAAAGAAAATACTGTAAGGAATCAGAAGGAAACTGCTAACTAATCTGATTTTAAGTTAATAACCAATATTATAAATTAAAAAGCAGGACTTATAACAAATGAAAAAGAAAAAAAAGGAAATCATTAGAAATTATTTTGTCCAAGTATATGCCAACAAAATTAAAATGGAAGAATATTTACAAAAATAGAAGATGTCCAGAGTAAAAGAATAAAATTTAAAGAGAAAAAAGATATTGAACAGAAAGAATTACCTCAAGACAAAGGCATTTACTAAGATGATATAGTAAGAACAGTTTCTATACAATATTTCCCTACATAACCCTGGAGCACATACCCTCACATAATGTCATTGTGAAGTGTGAACATAAATTTAGAGTACACACTGGTACTATGAGGCACATACATAAGCCCATAGACACATATGGCCAAAAAATTCTTGACTCTAGTATTCCTGGTTTTCTTTCTTTTCTTGTGGAATTTTCATGCTACTCTCCCCTAGGCACAGTATCTCTAATAGGGAGGTTGTCCAACTAAGTTCCTTTGCCCTCTCCCTCTCTACAACTCTACTCCCTACTGCCAGGGCTCATTCTCCCTTGAATTTGGGTTTAGCTATCTTCTCTGCTGTGAGGAGCAGGATGCCTTGAAGCTGCTTCCTGACCCAACTATCTCTCAACTATCTCTCTCTACAGTGGATACAGTGCCTCTTACAAAATCATACATTGGATCCCAATATCATAGAGTTGGAACTGGAAATGGCCTTTGTACCACTATTAAATACCATGGCCATTGGTGGGGAAAGAGAGAGATCCATGCTTCCCTCAGGTAGAGGTAGAAGTGTCATATACTCCAAAGGTGCTTCCTGCCTGGATTACGTGTCAAAACAGTCACGCTCAGTTTTTAGAGACCAATGGGGGAATGCCCTATTTTCAGGAAGCAAGTCAGCTAGTCAATAAATTACTAAGTTGCTACTGTGTGCTAGGCACTGTACTAAAAACCAGGGATACAAATAAAAGCCACAGATACTGTCTTCAAAAAGCTTACAATCTAACAGAAGACAACTCACAATGGGAAGACAAAAAGCAGTAGGAGGGGAGTTGGGTGCCCAGTATAGGAGAAGGTCGAAGGGGTGTAGCCTGACTCAAGAAATGAAGAGATAGTGGCTGGCCTGGGAATTCTCCTTAAATGGAAGTTCTTGGAGGAATTCTCCAGTCAAGGGAAAGAAGATGCCTCTTTAATTCCATCAGAAATACTTCATTTTGTAAGGGCATAGACATCTTTGTACTTCATTTAACACATTAACAACTCATCTCTGTTATCTGCCCCTAACTTTCTATAATTACATCCATGGAGCTGGAGAGAAATCAAATTGTCAGGGACCAATTTATCTCCCACCCCCATTCACACACACACACACACACACACACACACACACACACACACACACACATGTATAAAGTATAAACAGCCAGAAATGGGGCATCTGAATTAAAGCCCAGTATTCTCTCCAGTCAACCAGATGGCTTCTACCCTATAGTGAGTTTCCAGTACAATTGGGAAGATGCAACATCTACATATTAATAAAAGGGATAAAGGATTTCTTCCATCCTTTATAATAATAGCTTGAGTTTCTTTAGCATTTCAGGATTGACAAAGCACTTCCCTCACAACAACCCTAGACAATGCAAATATTATTAGCCCTCATTTTATGGGTGAGAAAATTTAGGGCCAAAGAGGTGAATGGTTTGCCCAGAGTCAATTAAGATTAAAAGTGAAGCAAGGATGTAAACCTAAGTGTCCTCAGACTCCAGATCCAGCTTGCTTAATGCTACATATACCATGGCCACGTCACTTATGGAAAAATGGACATACAATGGCAGCTGCCCATGTGTTTCCAAAGTTGTTTATCATCTTGCTGGGCTGCCACAGCTGGAGATGGGTTTTTTGTGTTAGAGAACTGGCAACATGGCAAATTCTGAAGCGGGCTAAATGCCAAAGCAATTCTAACAATGTCTGATGTTTGAATTCCATTTAAAATTAAACACACCTGCCTCTAGAGTCTTTCCCTCAATCTATCTTCTCCTACAGGGCAGCAGAACCCATTGTCTCAGAAAAGGAAAGGGGATTTATTGGGCTTGTTTTGGTAATTCACTAAACAAGTACCAGCAATGTCTCTGGGCAGCCCTTTAAAGGGCAGGTAGGTGGCACTGGGAATAGAGCACAATCAGGAAGACTCATCTTCATGAGTTCAAATCTGACCTCATAATTTTCTAGCTGTGTGACCTGGATAAGTCATTTCATCCTGTTTGCCTCAGTTTCCTCATCTGGAAAATGAGCTGGAGAAAGAAATGACAAACCACTCCAGTATTTCTACCAAGAAATCCCCAAATAGGGTCACAACTGAAATGACTCAGCAACAGCAAAAAGTCCTTTAAAGCCATAGGTAAGTTTCAGAAACAAAGGAACTCTTTCAAATTTTGGGAAAGGAGTAGAACCAAACATTATAAATACGCTCTGGGAGGCTGCATTTACCGTAAGGAAGGGGTGAGGGCCCAGGGAAGGAACAAGCTAAATGGCAGTATTTCAGTTCCTTGTCTTCTTCCCCTCTTTGCATTCTTCCAGAATCCATGATTTAAATAATGGGGATACTCCCTCCATTACTACGACTGCAACTTCTTTGTACCTTGGCAGGGCAAACATTGCCGGTATCCCAGGAACTCAGTGTTGGAAGGGACCTCCAACAGTGAAGACAATTTAGTCTCTAAATCATAGCTATACACACAGATGAGAGAGAGAGAGAGACAGAGAGAGAGAGACAGAGAGAGAGAGAGAGAGAGACAGAGACAGAGACAGAGAGAGAGAGAGAGAGAGACAGAGACAGAGAGAGACAGAGACAGAGAGAGACAGAGAGAGACAGAGAGACAGAGAGAGAGATGGAGAGACAGAGAGAGAGAGACAGAGAGAGAGGGAGAGAGAGCGACAGAGAGACAGAGACTGGGGGGAGAGAGAGAGAGGGAGAAAGACAGAGAGAGAGAGGGAGAGAGACAGAGAGAGACACAGAGAGAGAGAGACAGAGAGAGAGAAAGAGAGAGACAGAGACAGAGACAAAGAGAGAGGGAGAGAGAGACAGAGAGACAGAGAGACAGAGAGACAGAGAGAGCAGAGAGAGACAGAGAGACAAAGACAAAGACAGAGAGACACAGAGAGAGACAGAGAGACAGAGACATAGAGAGACAAAGAGACAGACACAGATAGAAATAGAGAGAGACAGAGAAGAAGAGGAGAGAGACAGAGACAGAGAGAGATAGAGACAGAGAGAGAGACAGAGAGACAGAGAGAGGGACTTTGGAGGTCATCTCATCCAACCCCCTAATTTTACAGATGAGGAAACCAAAGTCCAAAGAAGTAAAGCAATTTGCCCAAGATCATACAAATTATAAGTGTTATCACCAGGGTTCAAATCTAGGTATATGACTGACATGTCTCACTCTTCACTCATAGTTAATCACTAAAACATCCAGGCCTTTCTCACATGTATTTGCATATAGACATAACTTCATCTTGTAAGTTGCTGTGGCTGAAGTACTACTCCTGGATCCAACTTGGGGATGAGCCCTTCTAACTTATCCAAGCTTGTCCTTGGACAACAGCCATGCAATCTATCACCAGATTCATATTTGAAGTTTTTCCATCTTGATAGAACCTTCCAGATCTTGAGCTCTACTAACTTTAGCTTAGAGAACCCTAGAACATGTCTAGACCATAATGAGGCATCAGAGGAGAATGTGTCCTCCTCTATATGGCTATCAAAGTGATCATCTTAAAGCATAATTTCAACCATGTAATTCTCCTCCTCAAGAAGCTTCAGTGACTTCTGGATGTCTTGAGGTGAAAATGTAAGCTCCTCATTTAAAGCCTTTCACAATCCAATTCTAGCCTTTCTAGACCAATGGTGTCAAACTCAAATAAAAGGGAATCCCTGCTAGCTGCAAATGGTTTAGAAAACCTCAAATTACCACTATCTAAATTGTATTATATTTTTATTTATTTTGCTAAACATTTCCCAATAACATATCAATTTGGTTTGTATATAGATTAATTTTACATGACTCTTCTGCTGCTGAAGCAATCCACATTTTTACGGTAACCAGCCCAGAGTATATATGTTAAGTGAGTCAGCATGGACAGAGATGAAGTATCTTGGGGTAGTGCGAGGGTAACTCTGCCCAGCAATTAGGGAATTTCCCCCCCACTGTAGATAGTTCTATAAGTGGCCCAGAAGAAAATGAATAGTAAGACAGTTTGAGATGTACCTGTCTTTCCACCATCAGTGCCCTTAGGCAGGTATATTCTATACAGTATGGGAGGAGCAATATCCTAACCTCTACCACAAGGCAAATTGAGATAGTTTTTCCTTAAAAGGTATTGCAGGGGTGGCTAGGTGGCACAGTGAATAGAGCACTGGACTTGGAGTCAAGAGAACCTGAGTTCAAATCCAGCCTCAGACACTTGACACAAAAACTAGCCATGTGACTTTGGGCAAGTCACTTAGCCCCAGTTGCCCCTCCAAAATGAAAAAAAAAAAAAAAGGTATCGCAGCCATCCTTGAGATTTGACTGGTTCAGGGCACTAAAGGCTCAAACTGTTGGCATCACTTCCTGGTCAAATGAGAAGACAAAATAATCACAAGAAGCTACAGGCAAGGTTCTGATGCTTGGCTGGCAGAACACAAGGCTCAACTCATGCAGGAAGTTTTATTCAGCTTAATCAACTTGGAGCATCCTCAATGTATATTCCTGTTGAACATCATTCTGTTGTTAATACATAAATCTCCTTTTGTTAACTGTTGAATCACCTACAAGCTTCTAATTTCATTCCAATATCAAACATAAACTACCAGGGGGTCTGGCCTGAGTGGGACCTCATCAAGAACACAAAGGAAAACTACTTATATCTGATCCTTTATATAAGAGAGAACTTTTAAACAGTGAGAACAATCTAATGATGGAATGAACAGGGAGGTAGTGAATTCCTAGTCAATGGATATTATAGAAAACATTCCTGCATTAGATGGGATGTTGGGTCCCTCCCAAATCTAAGACTTTATTATTTCTGCTGTCTCCTCATTGATATTTAAAGAAGAATCATAAGGAGACTTCCCTGCAAATTATCCATGGTTGACTAAACCAAGATGGAACTGAAAGAGCCTGGAGAGCCAAGAGTAGAGACATTAAGATTCTGAAGGGACACTTGTTTCTTATCATCCTATTAGAATATAAGTACTTGATATAAAGCCAAGCACAAGTAATTTTCCAGAAGACTGCTGCTGTGAACAGCTTCAAGGTTCTGATCACACAGTATATGAACTCTCTATTCAGTGGTAAACTAAAGCAAAACATTCACAGAAACAAAAGTAAAGCATTCACAATGTTATAACATGACAACTTATCACCAAAGTTTTCACCAAAGTGGCCACATAGTTTTAAACAAAAAATATCATTCAGTCCTTAATCCTCCTTAATCATCCTTAAAGAGCAAGCCTCCTTAAGGGACACAAAGTACAAAGGTCAAAGTTCTCCACCCCTAGGTCACAGTAAATCATGATCTTCTCAGTCAGTATTAAGTAACTAAGGGAGATTTGGGGATATTCTGTGGATATCTGCTGCTTACAATCAAGAATAACTTACCCTGAAATACTGACTGATCTTAGAGCGGAAAAATGGATATTTAACAGAACAAAAATTTAACAGAACATATTTTAAACATTTTTGATGAAAAGACCAGAGCTGAATAGGAAATTTGAAATTTCCTATTAATTTTGGCTCTTGTAAACACAAGGGCCAAAGGAACCTATAAAGGTAAATCTATTTGAGAAAGTGGAAGGAGTTGTGTGATGATTAAGTGTAATGGCAAAGTACTTTCAAAGTAATGTAAGTACTTTCATCTTAACTTGAGGCTGGCTCTCAGATTCTGTGGTTCCTCTTCCATAGTCCCAGCTTTTGCGTGACTTTACCCAACTGTCACCTGGATTCAAAGGTAGGCATCTCACAGCTCCTCGTCCAGCTCCCATTCCATATTGAAGCTTACAGTGTCCAGTCCGCCTCAAGTCCTTCAAAGTTTCTGTTCCTGGGAAGATAAAGCTTAACAGAACCAAAACAACATTCATCCACATTGCTAGCATCATCATCAGTTCACTATCTGCCTGTGAAATCAAAACAGACCCACCAACAAGGTCTGAGAACTCAACACACATCATCAGTATGGTCCCAGGACCTCTGAAACCCTCCTCCAGGACTTCTGTGAACAGACAACAAGAAAATCCTCTTTCAGGGCTTTCAGTAAGGTCCCAGGGCTTCTGTACAAAGTATAACAAACAAAAATCAACACCAACAGAACATACAAACAGAGTGTTGGCCTCCACAACCATTCTTCTCTTTCCCAGCTTGTGCTCAGCTTTTTATCTGGTCATTAGCTCCTCCCTGTTCTGACCCTTCCTGTTGCATCAGCAAGTTCCTCCCACTGTGGGTTTTACAAGTTCTGTTTCTTAACAAAGACTTGATATAATTATAGGCAAGGCCCAAAAGATACTTAAACTAAAACAAGGTGCTAAGTACTTCTTTGCTTGCCATTACACTTAATCATCACACAACTCCTTCCACTTTCTCAAATAAATTTACCTTTATAGGTTCCTTTGGCCCTTGTGTTTACAAGAGCCAAAATTAATAGAAAATTTCAAATTTCCTACTTGGCTCAGGTCTTTTCATCAAAAATGTTTAAAATATGTTCTGTGAAATTTTTGTTCTGTTAAATATCCATTTTTCCCCTCTAAGATTAGTCAGTATTTCAGGGTAAGTTATTCTTGATTGTAAGCAGTGGATATCCACAGAATATCCCCAAATCTCCCTTAGTTAATAGTAGAAGTTGCCAAATCTTGTGTGACCTTTTTTGGTCAAGTGGTGCTTGAACTGCTTCTTTCTGGATACATGTAGTATTTTTTCTTTAACATGGGAGCTTTGTATTTTGGTTACACCATTCTTGGGACTTTTCCTTTTGGAGTTTCTTTCAGGAGATGGTCAATGGATTCTTTCTTCATTTTGCCCTCTGATTATAATAGATCTGAAAAATTTTCACTTGTGATTTATTGAAATATAATGCCCCAAAATTTTTTTAAATCAAGACTTTTAGGGAATCCAATGATTCTTAAATGATCTCTTCTTCTTGACTTGTTTTCCAAATCACTTGTTCTTGATATCAACTATCTTACATTTAAAATTTTTTTTATTTTGTTCTTATATTTCTTGCTGTTTCATGGAGTCACTGATTTCTATTTGGTCTATTCTAGTTTTTAGGAAGTTTATTATTTGACTGAAGCAAGATTAAAAAATGAAATAAAAGTTCTGGAGTAAAGAATTGGAAGAATAAACATCTTAGAAGAGAAATTATTATATTTGTTATGATGATCAATGATCTTTGATGTTACTGTTGTAATTGTTTTGGGTGCCACAAATCACATCCATATAAGATGACAAACAATCAATAAATGTTGTGTGTCTTCTGACTGCTCCACCAACAACAATATAGAAATCAGGCCAGTTAATAACCCTACAATGGCCTCTAAGTGTTCAAGTGAAAGAAAGAGTCAACCAATGGTGCAAACCTCATTGTCATCTTATTTTAAGAAATTGCCTAAACTGATGCTGAGTGAGGAGAGCAGAACCAGGAGAACTTTGTACACAATTACAGACACATCCTATCGTGTGTGATGACTAACTTGGACAGACTGGGCTCCTCTCAGCAATACAAGGTTATAAGACAACTCCAAAAGACTCATGATGGAAAGGGATATCCTCATCCACAGAAAGAGCTACAGAGTCTGAATGCAGATTGAAGCAAACTGCTTGCTCTCTCTTTTGTTTTGTTTTGTCCCTTCTTTCTCATTGTTCACGCCATTGGTCATAATCCTTCTTTACAACTTGAGTAATGTTTAATGTGAAGGTATTTGTAGAACCCATGGAAGGGGGAGGAGGGAAGAGAGGGAGATGGAGGGGGAGAAAATTGGAAACTCAAGGGATTGTGGACTAAATGTTGTAAACTAAAAGTAAATAAATAAATTTTAAAAAGAAATTGCCACAGCCACCCCAACCTTCAGCAACCTGATGTAATGTTAATGGGATTTAAGATCTTTCCCATTTATTAATAGGTCTCATGTGGAGCCCATTAAGGGAAGTTTGCTTAGGGGAGGTTTGCTTGTAGGAAGGCTTTCACATTTTTTGCTAATTTCTAATTAGACACTGAGTCAGAAGGGTTGTGATACCTTCTGGCTCTGAGAAGTATATATCCTCTGAGCTGGTACTTTGCTTTGGGATCTTGCTTACGAGAAGGATCTTGTGATTCCCTGGTTGAGATTCTGATTGGCCATATGTTCAGAGCTCCCTTACAACTCAAGAGGCTCTCTTGATCCAGGGATGTATGTAAAGTATATAGTTGATTCAGGCAGTCAGAGTCCTGTCTGTTGGTCTTTATTTCTTTGAATTTTCTCTGAAGTTCGGGGTGCTAACTTTTCCCATGAACTAGTGAATGTAAAAAGACTGTTGACCCCTTAAACAGCTATCTTTCCTAGTAAAGAAGATCTAAGAATCTGTGCTAGCAGCCATCCTGTCTATGCCAATGTGGTTGCTGCTACACCAGATCAGTCAGCAGCCATCAATATCAAGGCAAGACCCTCCACCAACTAAAAGATTACTCCTTGCTGAAGGCTCAGATGATGGATAGTATTTTTTGGCAATAAAGTATTTTTTAATTAAGGTACATACATTTTTAGATGTACTATCGCATACTTAATAGATTACAATATTGTATAAACATAACTTTTATATGCACTGTGAAACCAAAAAATTTGTATGCAATATTCACTTCGTTGTGGTGGCCTGGAACCCAAACCCTCAATATCTCCTTGGTATGCCTGTACACACAAATTTTGGTTAATAAATGCATCAGACTCAACAGAGAAACAGTAGGAATGGGGGGTATGGTTAAGAGGGAAAATAACACTGAGTAGGGAATAGTCAAAAGCAAAACAAATTTCCTGATCCTGAAGGGGAATTAAAATGGAGATTAAAAAAATAAAAGAATTAAATCTAAGGAGGTACTTAGTTTGCCTGTTAGACAACTGAGAAATGACATGAATTGTGATAAAAGAATGAAATGGAACATCATTGTGTCATAAGAAATGATGAAAGAGATGACTTTAGAGAATCCACAGTACTATGAACTGATGAAGAGTGAAGTGAACAGAACCAAGAAAACAATTTATGTAAGAACAGCAGGAAAAATAGTGTTTAGACTTCAGAACTCTGATCAACACAAAGATCAATCTTCTCAAGAGCACCTACAATGAAATACATCAATCACCTCTGGACAGAGAGCTGATGATACACTGGACAGAAAGAGGCACATGCTTCTGTAAATGGCCACTGTGTGGATGGATTAGTTTTGCTAGACTTATATTTGTTTGTTATGAGTTTTTTTGTTCTTTCTCATGATTTTTAAGAAAATGAGGAGGGCTAGGAGTAATGATGCCAACCTCCCCCTCAAAAAAGCCATTGAAACTTTTTTTTAACAGACGAGAACAGAAGGAAGTTCAGAAGGTAATACAGACAAGTAAGACAAATTCTTTTATCTTTTTTTTTTGGAGGAGGGAAGGCAGGGCAATTGGGGTTAAGCGACTTGCCCAATGTCACACAGCTAGTAAGTGGTAAGTATCTGAGGCTGGATTTGAACTCAGGTCCTTCTGACTCCAGGACTGGTGCTCTAGTCACTGTGCCACCTAGCTGCCCTGTAAGACAGTTTTAAAAGTAAAATATAGAATTTATTATATACCTTTTGGAAAGGAAATAAGTATTATTAAGTGCCTTCTCTGTGCCAGAGGGTGGGGAACCTGCAGCCTCGAGGCCACAGGCGGCCCTCTAGGTCCTTAAGTGAGGCCTTTTGACTGAATCCAAACTTCGCAGAAGTTTAAATCCCTTAATAAAAGGATTTGTTCTGTAAAAGCTGGACTCAGTGAAAAGGCTGCACCCAAGGATCTAGAAGGCCACATGTGGCTTCAAGGCCACAGGTTCCCCTCTCCTGACCCTTATCTAGCAATACCACTACTTGGTCTGTTTCCAAAGATGATCAGGGAAAAAGTAAAAGAACCTATATGTTCAAAAATGTTTATAGCAGCTCTGTTTGTGGTGGCAAAGAACTGGAAATTGCAGGGATGTCCATCAATCGGGGAATGGCTTGGACAAGATATGGTATATGATTATGATGTAACACTACTGTGTTACAAAGAAAGATGAGCTCAATGATTTTAGAAAAACATGGTAAGAATTGCATGAAATAATGAAGAGCTAAATGAGCAGAACCAAGAGAACATTGTATACAGTAACAGTAGTATTGTTTTAAGAATGAAATTACATCCTTGTCAAGCCTTTGCTTGCTGTTAACCAATGACTTTGAGTGAATAAGTTATTTTGCCTATCATAAACACCCAAATTAATTATAAAGGACATATGAAGAAAGACACTATCTGCATCCAAAGAACTGATAAATAGAAGTATGTATAGAATAATTTTACATATATACCTATTCCTGCCTAATGGTAGCCATCTGGGGAGGGGTGGAGAAAAAAAGGGGAAAAAAGAGGTTTACATGATAATTTCGCAGTATATTTTAAAGGAATAGCAAGTTTGTGCATGGTAGATTTGCAGTTTCATGTGCAATCATCTTTTTTATTATACTGTTATGGAAATGCTTGCTTTATTCCATAAATTAAAAATAAACTTTTAAAAAAGAATACACACATGTGTGTATATGTATATATTTGTATATGATAGATATAAATATACACATGCATCTACATTAAACCTGTGAGTATATACACATACCTATGCCTTTCTATATTTGGAAGAATCTGGCAGTACTGGAATCTTAATTGGCACACTAGAAAACTCTGTGTCTTTGGAGGCATAGAACTAATATTTTTCCCTGCCTCTCCATCAAAATGCCAAATGAATTGCACTCTGTCTGTCAGACCAGCAACAGGGAATAACTGTGCGAGCTGGTTGGCAATCCCCCTGTCTGCCCCACGCCTTCAGCCCCAAACTTCTCCCAAGTTTTCCTGGACCAAATATTTCTAATAGTGGTGCTTTCTTATTCCAGGTTATAATCACAAGGCCCTCTGGGGAGAAAAAAAGCTTCCAGTATAACAAACAGCCTATGGAGAGGTTTCAGAAAATCTCTTTTAAAAGACTCTTTGCAGTCAACTATACAGGGAAATGAAATAAGTATCATGTTGATTTGAATAAGTTATTACATGTGCCCCATGAGTTCCTGAGCAGGCTATGAAAAGACGCGTTTCACTCGTTCCAAATAACAGACAAATTATGAAAATAATGAGGGGTCTAAAGCAAAGAACTCAGTGGCAATGTTAGGGGCAGGAAGAGTGCTGCAGTGAGCAGAATATCAATCCCCAAGCCTTCCCCAGAGCAATGGAATGACCAGATGGGAAACAAACTGCCCTTCATTCCAAGGCACTCATCTCTTGTAGTGCTCTCCGGTGCCACTGAAGTCAGTTGTGAATGCAAGCTTTGGAAAGCCAGTCTGGCAACAGCCAGCACAATCCCCGACTCCCAGCACCAACCTCTGCCTACCCAAGTTTAGGTTGTCTTGAAAGACTATTCTTTTTCTTGGCCCCTACCTTGTGAATAATGGTAGCATCTCAAACCTCTGAAATCTAGCTTCGGACATCATCATTCAACTGAAGCTGCCCTCTCCAAAGTTACCCATGGTCTCTTAATTGTCAAATCAAAGGCTTTTCAACCCCTCACCTGCTTGGCCTCTTTCCAGCATTTAATATTGTTCACAACTCACTCTTGCTGCATACTCTCTCCTCTCTGGGCTCTTCTACCTAACCGCTTTCTCAGTCTCCTTTGCTTATTCATGATCTGTATCGTGCCCATTAACTGTGTCTACCCCAGGGGTCTGTACTGTACCATGTTTTCTTTTCTTTTCTTTTTTAGTGTTATTTTTTTAATTTAATTTATTTTTTAGTTTTCAACATTCATTTCCACAAGATTTTGAGTTCCAAATTCTCTCCCCATCTCTCCCCTTCTCCCCCACCCCAATACGGCATGCATTCTGATTACCCCTTCCCCAAGTCTGCCCTCCCTTTTATTGTACTGAGTGGAACAAGTGAAAATATTCTCCTAAAGTAAAGGAGACAGTCACCAAACCTGAGCAGGGCTTTAGTCCTGATAGGCCCAAATTTTATTTTTCTATAGAATACACTGTCTTGAGGGAAACAAGAAAAGCAACAGTCTGCCAGGTGTTTCTGTAATTGCCTACTTCTGGTAAACAAGAAAAAGTAACAGGTAATCTGTAATACTTGACTTCTGATAAATAAGGAAAATAATTGAAATATACATTTATATTGGGTAAAAAGATTGCAAAGACATACCTTCCCACCAATGGGAATGAAGGGCCAGATACTGGGGAGAGGATTTGGGGTTTTGGGGTTGTGCTAGAATTGTTTGTACAAGGGTATATAACTGCTTGCCTGATTTCTGTACTTTGCCTCCCTACACCAATGCATGTTCTGGGTAGTTGATGCCCAACTCTCATGAAACTTGTTTAGAAATAAATTGCTTCTGTTTCTACCTGGAGAAACCTCCGAGTTTTATTTGGGTAAGGGTCTTTGGGGTCTTTATCCCACACAGTTTCATGTTTTCTATCTATACTCTCAGTTCTGGTGGGTCCAATTTTCCTGAGGCAGATGACTGCCAGCTCTGAGTAACTCAACATAAAACTAAATTCACTGTCCTCCTCAAAACTACTGCCCTTCTGAACATCCCTATTGCTCTTTATTTTTTCTTTATAAGCATTTTGTCTTCCCCCACCAAACTAAAAACAAAACACTACTTTGTAACATACATAGTTACGTAAAACAAATCCTCAATTTGTCCATGACCAAAAATATCTCCTTCTGCCATCTTGGAATGCACCAGGTCCCTGTCAAGCCTTTGCTTGCTGTTGAATAGTTTCTTAGCTTCATCCTCAGTATTTCCCTATTCCCATCATCCTCCCAGTCCCCCTGCTTCCCAACTTTGGCGTCATTCTTATCATTCTCACAATTAGAAATCCCTCTCATAGGTATCTTCCTTGGATGCTGTTGCCCAGGATCCCAGCCTTCCCTTGAATCCTAGTAGGTATTGGATACCTCTCCAGCTGATAAAAGTCTCATTTTTCACATTTTCCTTTAAAAAAAAATCAATTTGGGAAGTAAATTCCTTCAACCTATTTAGACTTTCAACTTATGCCAGCTCTCATGGTAATGCCCTAAACTTGTTGCTTTTGGTTTCCTCAAACATGTAACTGGCCTTGGACCCCACCTCTAAACTTGAAATTGCACTCCGAGGCTGCCAACAATTTCTCAGTTGCTGAATCTGAAAGCCATTTCTCAGTTCCCTCCAGTTCGATTTTTTAACTGTCCGACACAACTCCTTTAAAGTACTCCGTATCTTGGTTTTCGTTTGATCGATCCTCAGTCACTTTTGTTAAGCTGTCGTCTATCTTTTGCCTTAAGTATGTACTTCCAGGCTCAGTCCTCAGTATTTAAAAATATGTATTTCACCTTCTTATCACTTCTCTCTTCCATATACACTAAGACAATTGAAATGCTGCTTCCACACAAAGCACATTTAAGCAAAAAAAACCAACACAATAGTGATGCCTGACAATGGTATGGCTCAGTCTGTACCCATCTGATGAGAGGAAAAAGGCCTGTTTCAGAAAGAGGACCACTGAATCCCGTGATGTCCATCGATCACTGTCAGAATTTGGAGATATTTCAACGTTGTTTTCTTTTACAGTATGGTCCCTGGGTAGTATTAGATCTGCTTCTTTTCTTGTGCATCGGTTCATACATGTCATTCCAAGTTTCTTTGAATTCTTCCTATTCCTCATTTCTTAAATAGCATGATGTTCCATTGTATTAATATACCAGAATTTGTCCAACCACTCCTTAATCAATGGGCACATGCTTTGCTTCCAATTTTTTGTTAATATAAAGTGTTTATGTATTTTCGTATATGCAGGATTTTTCTCTCATTCCCTGAACTTGAGGTACATGCTCAATTGTGGGACAAATTATATTATGGCTCAGTGACTTTTCTAGTATAGTTCTAAATTGTTTTCAAGTCAATAACTATTTATTAAGCACCAATGCCAGGCATTGTACAAAATGCTGAGGATACAAAGAAATCATCCCTGCCATCAAGGAGTTCACAATCTCTTTGGGGGAAACAAAATAAAAGCAACTACATACAATCAGATATACAGGATAAATTAGGGGTAATCACAGAGAAAAAACACTAGTCAACTAGCACTTACTAAGCAAGGCGCTATTCTATAGGCACTGTACTGAGTGCTGCAGAAACAAAAGACAATTCCTTTTCTTAATAAGCTCAGTCTAATCTGAGTGTAACATCATCTAAGCTAACGCTAACATTAAGGGGCACTGGCAACAGCTTCTTCCACAAGGTGGAATATTAGCTGAAATCTGAAGGAAGCCAGGAAAGTGAAAGGGTAGAGAGGAAAAAATTCCAGGCATAAGGGACAGACGACTGAAAATGGATGGAATTGGGGTGACTAGGTGGCACAGTGAACAGAGTATCGGCCCTGGAGTCAGGAGGACCCGAGTTCAAATCCAGCCTCAGACACTTGAACTTGGGCAAGTCACTTAAACCCAATTGCCCTGTCCTTCCCCCTCTAAAAAAAAAGAAAGAAAATGGATGGAATCAGGAGATACTGGATATGAGAAACAGAAAGGAGGCCAGTGACACGGATCACAGACTATGTGGAAAAGAGTAAAGTCTAAGATCGAAGGGAGTTAAAATACAAATGTCTTCCAGAACAACTGGACTAAATCAAACACCCCTACAGAGCCCTAGCGTTCCTGCCTTCCCATAGGCACTCTGACGTTTGCTATTTTCACTGTTTCTGTCATCTCTGCCAATCTGATGGGAGTGAGGCTAAACCACAGGACTGCTTTAATTCCTTTAATGGGGAATGGGTCTTATTCTCAAGCTTTTTCTCCTTCTCTATTCTCCCCTGGTAATCTTACCAGCCCGAAAGGAATTATGATATCTGCACGAAAGACAGCCACTTCTATGAACCCAGGCCTGATCTCTATCCTGAACGCCAATTCCACATCATCAACAGCCTCCTGGGCATCTCCACTTGGATATCACACTGGCATCTCAAGTTTAGTATTTCAAAACCAGAACTCATCATCATTCCCCCTCACACATCCCTCTCCCCGTTTGGTCAGTGCCAGGTTTGGAACCTTGGAAACACCCCTGACTTCCCTCTCCCAGGACCACCCAATATCCAAGTCTTATTGATCTACCCCCACAACTCCTCTCTCCCACTCATCATCCTTTTCTCTGTAGTCTCCCCTCATCACACCAATCCCAAACAATTAAAATGGCAGAGTGTTTAATAAACATTTTTTAAAATTAATGAGTATCTGCCAACAATGAAGGCACAAAAATTCTCAAAAATTTTACAGTTAATTTTTATTCAAGAATTTACTCAGAGGCAACACATTTAAGAACACTTAAAAAATTAAAAATATGATTTTTAAAGGTCAAAACTAAAAAAAAATCAGTGAACATGACATTACTAAAAGAATGATGATTCTTTTAATAAATTAACCTCTAAAAATTCTTGTGGAACCAGAGTTCATACATAAAGAATCTAAATGATGAAATCCATTCAAAACAAAAAAAAAAATAAAAAGTCACAGATAACAGCAAATGGTTTGATGAACATAAACATCAGCATCATTCTTCCAGAGGATGGAAACCAGCATCTACCTCTTTCTATAACAAAATGCAAATGATGTTTCAGTATTTCGACTTTAAAGTCTCTTTCTCCAGCAGTAAATCTGCATATCTTTGCTGAAGCTCCTTTTCTCTTTCTTGCTGTCTCTGAACATCTTCTTTTAGACACTTAGGAAAACAAAAATATGAAATAATTGTTTAATATTTAAACTATCTTGTGAAATATTCCAAAGTACCACCCAATATCAAAAGTGAATATAGTTGACCAATTTACACAGGAAAAAATACATATCAATAATCACCTGTTAATATGTTCAGTCTTACTAAAAATCAAAGAAATTCACACTACTCTCAGTCATTTAATTTTTAAGTCCCTGTTCCTTCAAATGTCTTTGAGGCACTATCTCATACCCACAAAATGTAAGAAGGAAGAAAAAGGGAAGAAGGTGAAGACAAGAAAGCTAGAGGAGAAAAATGTTAATTTCTCAAAGACTTTTATAGCAGCATTACTCATGACTGCTAAAACTGGAAATAAACCAATGTCCAATAAGGAAATGGCTAGATAAATTGTGGTACGTTAATACAACAGAAATACCATAAGACATGTGAATGATATAAAGAATCTGGGAAGACATTTAAGAAATAGTACAAAGCAAAAAAAGGAGAATCAGAGCAATGGAGTACACATTAACCACAACCATATAAAAGAAAAAGTGACCAGAAATAAATAGGCAAGGAAAACTGACAAAGCCTCAGAAGGCTGGGTTATTAAGGAAATTTTATGAGCTAAAATTCATTTACTCAAATACAGACAGCTAAAACACAAGTTTAGAAATGGCTGCTGGATGGAACAATATTACCTCCAGCCTCCTTGGAATCGCTGAATCCTCATGTTTTTTTAGCTCCTCAAAAGTACGAAGCTCCAAGTGAGCTTGCTCAATTTGGTCCCATAAATCATTCAACTGCTTCATTAGTCCCATTGCTCGAGACTGGTAGCCACCAAGCAAAATTTTCATCTTCTTTTCCATTTTGGCAGCTCTCTTAGCTTCTGTGGTCATGTGACCCCTATTTATCTGAAAAGAGACCATCACATCAACATCTGAGCATGACTAAGAAGATCCTCGAGATCACTGCATGTCTTTGGTCCATCCTAGATTTCATGTCACCCATGGAAGTTTACACATAAGTTTTAAACAATCTTGTTATGACCTTGTTAACAAGTTACCATGACATAGACAACGCAAAGAGTTTTAGGGGATCCAACATACTCAAAAATTCTCTTGGACAGATGGGTAACAATCCTAGTCTACTAAGACCCTTCTGCTAATATTCTAAAACCCATGAAGCTGACAGTTATCTACTCAAGACACCTATCTCTAATGAGTACTCTGAACTATGGATTTATTCAAGATGTTCTCAATTCATAATCAGGTTTCAAGGGTTCTAGAATAATGGTCTTCACTACTGATAAGAGTAACCAACAGGTGAAGTATTGAAGACATCATCAACAACCTCACAAACAATGGCTAAGCTGAAAACCACCCGTCAATTGTTAACATTACAAAACTTGTTATTCCTTGACTTGGGAGAAAATGGTAGAAGACAAAGACAACACTGCTCCATGAAATTATTTTTAAGTGATTTTTTTCACAAAAAAAAAATCTGCTTTCTTACATCATAGACTTACTATGATGATTAAATAATCAAGATGTGACTATAAAAGTAATGAAAACAATTTTTTCACACCAAGATTTTTACACACCCAGACAAATGCTGTCCACTTCAAAGTTCCATTCACTTATGCCAACAAAACCATCATAATTCAAAATATTTTGAAAAATTTTTTTTAGAATTACTTTCAGAGCCTACAGCACATTATTCTGAAGATCCTCATTAATGGCACATCCGAAGGTGGATTTGATTTCTAGAACCAAAATGTCAGGAGTTTGTATTTTATTCTAGCAGCAACAGTGAAGCTTCTTGAGCAGGAGAACAGCAGTTAGATCTCAATCTGGCAGCCGTGGAAGAGAACTTTGCTAGAGCAGGAAGACCAATTAAGAAGTTACTCAAAGAAATATTAATCTGGCTAAGGTCACTAAAAGGGTAGAACCAAAATGTTTCCTTTTAGGATTCTGACTAACATCAAGAGACTTTAGCTATAGGTGTTGACTCTACAACTTGACTAACCTATGCTCAGCACCATGAAATGCCCCTGGAAAAATTCTTTTCAATACTTGAGCCCACAGAAGAAGCTTTCTTTTTACTCTTTTGCTTTAGGACAGCATGAAATAAGGCAGCAAAGGGAATCTGCTTATTTTCATAATACTAGAAGTCAAACCTGGAAAATTATGATCAGTAAGTCCAATTTGGGCCACCCTGATCCCCAAACCACTGCAATATGATGACAACAAACTGAATTATACTTTTAAAAAAATTCCTTACTCTCAGATATCCTATGGCTTAGCTAGATGAAGCATTTAACATGTTGATGTATCTGTTTTAGTGGACATATGGATTTGCTTGTTATTTTAGGCTATTTTCATGGAAAATATCAAGTAGTGTTTTCCCAGAGAGCATAGCACAACAGATGCCAAATTAAATAAAGGGTAAAAGTTCACCTCTCCAGAATCTGGCTTTTCAGTACTAAAGGTATATTAGAAGCTGGAGAGCCAGGAATAAATGCTTCAGTATGGCTGCCAAGACAACTCAGTGGTGCTCAATTACAACCATTGCCACCTCCCTTTTAGAACAGTTAGACACCAGTAGGCTGTATTTTCTTTTGAGTAATCAAGTGCTTAATCAAGCAAAAGCACAAACAGCTACTAAAGCCAGTGCCTGGTCTGCTAAGGACAAGGGAATGCTCTGTTACTTCCTAAGAGCTGAATTTGTAAAGTGGCCTAGATTTTCCTCTACATTATCACTTAATCTATTTTGGTAAAATATTTTAAGCTTCAAAAAATAAAGGTTTGTAAGAAAAAGATTCTGTCTGCCAAAAAATTACTAAATATATTAGCAAATGATTTATTCCATAAATAAAGGATAGTAAACAGATGAAAAAATATTCAGACATTTGGGACTGCCTGTATCTTTAAAACTTTAAGCATTTTTGAAGTTATTTAATGGATGATTTTGTGAGCCTATTCCACCCAAACAAAAGCCACTCCTAGAAACAGTGGTAGTAGCAGGTGAAAGTCTTGGCCTTTGGGGCATACCTATGGATGCCTTTATTGTTAAAGCAAAACAAGTTCTGACTTTCATACATGCTACATTTACAGAATTGATCATTTGCTAACATATTCAGTGACATATGTACATTAAAAAAAAGATGTGTGTGTTCTATAAGGAGGGCAAGACAGACAGAGACAGAAACACACGCACACACATACACAAATAGAGGAGTTTGTATTTTATTTTGGAGGCAATGGTGATCTGTTGAAGCTTATTGAGCAAGAGAGCAGCAGTCAGACCTTGCCTTTAAGAATATCAATTTGGCAGCTGGACTAGAAGAGTGGACAAAACATAAGCTATTCTACTTCTGAAGTACTTTTGGACCTTAAAAGTCCAAATATAACTCAATAAAGGAATTATTATTTTGGACAAACTGTTTTCTATCAGAAATTCCAAAAACTCACATTCAATTGATTTTTCCCTGATTTATTTCTCCCACTATCCCATTCTCAATCCCAGAAAGGCGGATGTTGAGCAACTTACAGGCAGATCAGGATGAGGTTATTACAGTAAGTTCGCAGAATGATGTATATGTATATGAAAATTGATGACTAGAAAAGGGAGCGGGATTGGGTTGCTTAGCAACACCTGAGTCAGATATTCATAATGTGCCTCAATTATTCCACCTGAACAGGTAAACTCTTTTTAAAAGCAAATATCATGACAAAAGGCCTCTGTATTCCGACACTATTCAGGATGGCCTACAGTAAGTTACAACAAACTCTCTACAACAATTAATAACCATCCAAATGCTTTCTATAGTCCCTGTCAACAACTCTCTCACTTTAGCGATTTTGTGAACTGTTTATTCCACTGAAGGAAAGATGTATCCACTTAAAAACATATGGACCATCATTTGGTTTCAAGGGATAAACCAAAATTTAAAATGTGTTTTACATATTGCATATTTATAAGTTACTTCTGTAGTATGCCAAAAAATTGCTTCAAATTACTTAACTGCTTCTAAAGTCATAACATAAGGCAAATACAATTCTTCTAGTTGAAAGAAAACTTATTTCAATTAATGAACACATAAGCAGAGTTTAAATAACCAGAAACTTTTAAAATCTGGTCATCATGGATGAGGGGGTTGCCCTTTTACAAACCAAAACATTTTTATTTAATTCAACTGTTTCAGGTCTGAGTCTGAAAAGTTATTTTTTATTGTTCATTCATTTCAGTCACATCCGATTCTTCAAGACCCCATTTGAGGTTTTATAAGCAAAGATACTGAAGTGGTTTACCATTTCCTTCTCCAGCTTGTTTTACAGATGAGGAAACTGAGGCAAACAGGTTACATGACTTGCTCAGAATCACATAGCTACTACTAAGTGTCTGAAGCTGCATTTGAATTCAGGTCTTCTAACTCCAGGCATAGCACCCTATCCACTGGGCCACCTAGCTACCCACATAATCCAAATAACACTCCCCTATTTCCCTAACCAATGTCATTTTGCAAGAATATTCACAATATGTTATCACCAAACCTCACCAAAATGGAGCTGCTGGCTTGAACGTCATTTGGCTCTGGGGAAGCTGGATAGAATAAATTCTTAGTGCTCTATACTTGGCAAAAATAAAAACAAAACAAAAAACACCAGGAAACACACCCCAGTTCTAAGCAAGAATAAGTTCTGATGAGCAATAAACATTCAAGAGGGTTTTTTTTTTTTAATAATGATAACTGATAGACTGACTGGGTCCTCAGAACCAGAGACAATGTGGCCACCAGCATGGAGAAATCAGGAGAGGCTCCCTGTGGTGTTCAGCAAAGTGCCCTAAATGTAATCTTTCCTGTGGAACTGCTTCCCATATATCTTCATTTGTAAAATAAGGAGGTTGGACTAAAATAGTCTTTAAGGGGCATCTGGGTTCCAAATCTATTTTATAATCTATGTTGATGTGCCCCAAACTGTTTTCCTACAACCAACAAACATAGGATATAGCTATGCCTGTGTTTCCCCTGACTCTGTAAAAAGAGAATTTCATTTTTCCTCAGTGACTAAGGGTAATCATTATGAAGAGCAACTGTTAGATTGTCCTGAACCACCCTGGACTATTTGCATTCATCAGATCCAGGCTGCTGTGCTCTGGGGATACTACTTATGCCTGCTTTCTGAAGTCTCCCTTGCTCCCAGCTGCTGTCAGCACTCCTTGTGAGTCAGTAGAAAGAGTAGGAGCCTGCTGATGGAACTACAAAGAGAAGTCATCATAGTTTTTATTCTGCCACAAAAGGGTAATCACTCTTGAATGGCCAACCCTCATTCTTCCCAAGTCAAATGTCTCAACCTCCAAAAACAAAACCTTTAACTCACCTACCAAAAAAATAAAATAATGCACACACACAATTTCTTTTTTAAATAGTGGGGGTTAGACGAAGAAGAGTATGAGCACATGCCTTCTTTTCCTCAACTGTCTAAAGAGATTCTTAAGTCATAACAGACTCCTACTTCATTAATAGTTCTTCTAACTCAGAAGCATGATTTCTGATGAAGTACTCACTCATTATGTCCAGTTATGAGCCTACACTAGACAGGTCAAACTCATCATCTGGCTGCAAAACTGTCCAGTGCAAGAAACAGATGAAAACATAAATGGGAACTGTTTAACAAAATAAATAAAAATATGATACAATAATGTTAATGTGTATTTTTCTAAGTCAATATACAGCTCCAAGGATCTGTTTCTATTTGAATTTGATACCAATGACCTGCATCTCAAACTGGGCAGTCCATGGAGGTTCCTTAATCTGCAAGTAAAAATGCACTGTAAATATAACCATACTTGAAATGCTTACATATTACTTCCAAAATATTTATGTTACTTTACTTGTCTTCAAAATACAAATAAACATTCTAAAATCAAATATGTAACTTCTGGATTGACTGTACTGTGATCTGTTTCATAGTAAATCAGTTCTCAAGAACAGTACAATCCCATCCTATTCAGAACCATCATCACTTCACACACTTATGAGTGCAAATTCATTAAATGCCAAATTAAAAGATCATGTGCTTGCAAATTTATCATTATTTCTTGAATTGAGGGGAAAGGAGGGACAGAGAGCAGGAGGAAAGAGGGTAGAGGTGAAGAAGGGAGGGAAGGAGAGTGTGCATGTACTAGTCTATAGCACATCTGGGTTACTGGACCTCAGTAGTGAGTCCTTTATAAAGGTCCTCCTACTTAACTCTTCCAATCTGTTCAGGAAAGGGATCCATAAGAAGGGGGTTGCTAAGCCTCTTGGCACAGCAGTTTCCATTGGCACTAAGAAGAGGAAATATCATAATGACCCATTCACACAAGAGAAAAACCTGGGGTTTACTAAATAATGTTAAGGATAACCCTCATGATCAATAACTGTTCATGAGTAATTAGAGCAGCTTTTTAAATTCCAGTTAACCTCTACCTATAAGAGTTAACTCACCTCACACTGTTGAGTCATTTAACAATCCCCAAATCACCAGTGAATTTAATAATTTCTAAACTACTAGCATCCATTTAATGCCAAAAATTACACCTAATTTAGCTTGAGCTTTGTAAAAATCCCTGGCTTAAAACACTGGGCAATGGGTTCCAAAAAGCTACAAAAATAATTTCTAGAAGATAAATTTTAAAAGGAAGGAAAAAATAAAGAATAGACAACCAAAATGGTAAAATATAAGGAAGAGCAAATTGCCTTTCAGAGTCAATTTCCAAAGTTTTTTCATTATCTTCCTGTTTGTCCAATTTCATTAAAATCAGAAATTCTAGGGAATCATGGGTATTTTGTATTTTCTATGTAATACCTAACCCACCATATGGAAGATCATCTCATACTGAAAAGCAATACAGGGGAATAAATTCAAGAAACTCATCTTTGCTAAATACAAGCTACCTAACACAAACTATGTTAAGACATTCACTGAACTTATCATTGATGCTGCTATACTAACAATATCAGTGTGCCAAGTCTTCAAAGATTACAGAAGTGGCAAGTGGTCTTTACAAGAATGGCTCCACCTAGCACACCATGAAGCTAACAACCATCTAAACACTTTCCCTAATTTTCAACTATTTAGTGGAACTTTTTTTCTCGGAGAATGTTTCTCACTTTATAATGGAAGTCAGAGTAGAAATAGGATTTTTTGTATTCTCTGTGCTGTTAATTTTGCTAGAAAAATTCCATAAAGCAAGACATGCTCATATAATTTAAAGACATCATAATGGATTGCTGACTGCATTATCTGAAGTCTTAAGGTCAAACTCTATTTCTAAGAACTCAATGTAGTATTATGTCTTCTATAAAATGACCCTGTCAATAAAATTCTGGTAGAGGCATCACTTCTGGACCTATTTCCCACCTCTAAGGAATGTATTTCCATTTTTATAACTAACACGACCAAATTTACTTTTCAGCCAAACTCCCTCCAACAGCAATTTAGATACTTAAATTTAAGGGTTAGACCTAAGTTCTGACTATTAATCTCATTTTAGCATGGATTGGGAATTATTTCACTGAAAATTATTATGTTCAATGATACTTAGCGTTGTACTTTCACTTAAACTTGCTTTTGACTGAAAATGGTCTAATTCCAATTCCAGGTTCCTTTCAAAAAAGGTAACATTTTATACATTATAACTGAGAAAGGGTTCAATGTGAAAAGATTTCCCAGATAAGCAAAGCATTTACTAAGATAAATGCCACTGGGCAGAAAACCTTTAAAAATGTATTTACATAGGCCTTAAACATCTCAGATAAAAAACACGACATCCAAAGTCTACAGGGAATTAACAACTTGTAAGATTATCCAACAGAAAAATGGTAAAAGAGCCATTTGTTTTTATAACGATGGATATAACAATGGAAAGTGACAAATAAGCAGTTTTCAAAATGACAAAATGCAAACTATGTACTACTATCTGTAAACCTGAACAAAATCACTAATAATTAAAGAAATGCAATTTGACATATCTCTTCAGTTTAGCAAGGCTGGAAAAAAATTGAGTCGGAAGGACTAGGGGAAAACAGGCAACAACCCATTACTACTGGATCTAAGAACAGATTCAGCCATTCCATAAGACAATTTGGAATTACTTAACAAAAGCTGTTAGCTTTTTAGAGCTTGTTAGACCCAAAGAGCTTATCACAGTGATTAGACCCTATAACGAACAAAAGCAACCAAAGCTCCTAAATAGCAATATTCACAGCAGCATAACAAAATTGTTATTACTATACTGTAAGACAATGAATGTGAATATTCCAGAGAAACAGGGAAACCCTAAATGAAAAAAATGCAGTGTGAAGGAAACAGAGCTAAACTAACAATATACACTATGTCTACAACAAAGAAAATGAATAAAAACAACCCAATAAAAACAACAACACAGTGATCAGTTGTTTCTGCTGAACTACATTTTTTCTTTAAAAAAAATTTTTTTTAACCATGGCTAGAAGGGATAATTGACTCATCAGAAAGAACAGAGTAAATATATATTTAAAAATCAATATATCAATAGTGAAAAGCAAAATAAGATTTAAAGTAAATTGTTTTATTAGATAAAAGAATTTAATTTTAAAGATATCTGGAAGGGAAAACAGAAATTATTCAGAAGTTAAGAAAAGGTCTTTTCCTGTGAATGTTTTATGCAATGGAAAATTTTAGCTCCTGGAAATTATCTACCTTTTAGGATTACCCACATTATGTCTATCATAGCAACATCCAAATAAACCTTGGCAATTCTCTCTGTATCTTCCCTTTAAGACCTCAGAAAGAGTCATATAGAAGTAAAATTGCTTATATTTAAAATTTCACAAGTCATCATTTGAAATACTTATTTTCTGCTATGAAATTAGTGTCTTAATAAGATGAAGAATATTCAGTTATCTACCCTTGCATCACAAAATTACTTTTACAATTCATATTAGGGGGGTAAAAACCATAGCAAATAAGACACAGAGAGAGACACCAAAGACCTTTAAAAAAGTTACATAGTAGCTAAATGACTGTACCCACTGCCAAGTTTACATGTAAACTATCTTAATGCACCCAAATTAACAGTAGAATGAAATCCACAGGAATACACTAGAAACTTTTCCAATAACAAGGGAATGAAGCAAAGATATGTACTCACCCCAATATTATCTGACAAAATTCTAGAAATGCTAGCAACAGCAAGAAATTAAAGGCATAAAGATAGGTAAAGAGGAGATCAAACTATCCCCATTTGCTGATTTTACGATGGTATATGTGGAAATCTAGGTAATAAGTAAAAATACTAATTAAGACAATTAACAGCTTCAGCAAAATGGCAGGCAACAAAATAAACCCTCAAAAATCAACATTTCTATATAACGATAACAAAAAGCAAAAATGGAAAGTGAAATCTCATTCCAAATAACTACAAAATGTATAAAATAACTGGACCAATCTACTATGGACCACACAAGACTGACTTATATAAATTCAATTACAGAGATCTCTTTAAAGAAATGAAGAAAAAAACTGACATTCAAAATACAAGCAGCATGAGAAGGTAAACATGGGAAAGAATTTGTAAGGAACTTATCAAAGTTGAACTAATTACATGCCAACATGGAAAAACAATAATTATAATTTATGAAACTTTTCTCAGTATGAGGACAGTTGAAGGAATATACATGTATATATATATATATATATGTATACATACACATATGTCTATATAGGAGGGTATACATGTGTATGAATACATATATGAGTATGTGCATATATGTGTACAGGTATAGGTAGACAGAGAGCGCAGGATCAATTGAATAGGATGGGATATTTTAAAAAGGTGAAATTGAGAGGTGGGAGAGGAATAAGTATGAGAGGAGATAGGGAGAGACAGAATGAGGTTAATGCTCTCATATAGAAGAGGCAAAGGATAACTGTTACAATGGAGGGGAAGAACAGGAAGAGAAAAGAGAATGGGTCAACCTAACTCTCACTGAAGCTGGCTTAGGGAAGCAATGACATACATTCTAAATTGGGTATCTTGGCCTACAGGAGAGTAGGGGGGGAAGGGGATGAGAGGGGGGATGATGGCGGGGAGGGCAGGTTGGGGGGAGGATTGTTAGAAGCACACACTTTTGTAAAGGGACAGGGACAAAATAGAGAATAGAACAAGTGGGGGGTGGAATAGGAAGGAGGGAAATATACAGGCACTGGGGTAGGGAGATCCATCTTGCTCTACCGGAAAGTCAGAGGGGTGATGGGGGAGTATATAGGAAAGAGCTGATTAGGGGAGGGGTTATACAGTGAGATCACTGTTTTGGGGTGGTGGGAAAGATGAGGAGAAAATTTGTAAATCAAAATCTCATGGAAATGATGTAAACTAACAATAAACAAAAGTTAAAAAAAAAGAAATAAAGAACAATTTAAATAACTGGAGGAATATATAGTTTTCATGGATAGGCTGTACCAATATAATAAAAAGACAACAGTATCAAAATTAAATTATACTTTTAATGCTATACCAGTCTAATTACCAAGAAGACACTTTATAGAACATGATAAAATAAGATTCATTTGGGAAAAAAAAAAGAATATGAAGGGAAATGACTGAAAAGAAATAGGGATGAAGGAGGAATAGCATTTCCAGACCTCAAATCACACAGCAGTCATCAAAACCATGTGGTACTGGTTAAAGAATAGAGAGAAAGATCAAAGGAACAGACTAGATAAGGGAGAATCAGAAACAATGTAACTCAATTCAGTAGTTGAGTTGATAAAATGGAAAACAAAAGTTACCTAGGAATCTCCTTATTTGATAAAAATTACTGGGAAAACTAGAAAACAGATTGGCTGAAATTAGGCTTAGACCAACATTTACACAATATTCTACAATACATTCTAAATGGATATGTAAATTTAATATTAAAAGATCACACTACAAAAAAATTGAAAATGAAACAGATCATATACCTCCCATAGATATATGGTGGAGATGTAGCTTTAACTAACCAAGAGACAGTGGTAATTACAAAAATTAAGACAGATAACTTTGGTTATATGAAACTGAAAACTTCTACACAGAGAACATCTATGTATCTCACATAAGAAAGGAAGTGACTGAATGGGGAAAAATCTTTGTATCAAATTTCTATGATAAGGGTCTGGTATCCAAGATATATAAACAATTTAATAAATACATCTAAGACTAAAAGCCATTCTTCAGCAAGTAGTCAAAGGATATGAACAAATAGTATTCAACAGAACTGCAAAATATTCACAAGCATATAAATGTTCCAAATCACTAAGGGAAATGCAAATTAACCCTGAGGTTTTTTACCTCATACTCTGAAAACTGGCAAAAATGACAAAAGATGGCAACAGTCAATGTTGGAGAAGTTGTGGAACGATAGGCACACTAGTATATTATTGGTACAGCTGTAAAATGGTACAACATTTTGGAAAACAATTTGGAATTATACAAATAAAGTGACTAAAATGTCCAGACTCTATGAACCAGAGAGTACATTACTGAGCTTTATACTTCAAGGCAGCCATTGATAAGAAAGTATAACAAAATTTTTATTGCAGCCCTTTTTGTAGCAGCAAAGAACTGGAAATGATGTTGATGCTCATCAATTGGGGAATGGATAAACAAACTGTGGCATATGAATGTTAGGAAGAATTACTGTGATATAATAAACTGTGCATGTGATTAATACAGAGAAGCGCGTAGAGATCTATATGAACTGATGTAGAGTGAAGTGAACAGAGCCAAGAAAACAACAGACACAGTGACTACAGCAATGTAAATGAAAAAACTATAACATATCAAAAAATCAAAAGTAAATGTAGCAAAATTATAAAGATCAAGCAGGATACAAATGAAGAGGCATTATGGGTTACCCCCCAATCCACCCCTCTGTGGAGGTGGGAGGCACATAAATATTAAACATTGCACATGTTTTCAGACTTTTTCAATAAACTGATCAGTTGTGCTGACTTTTTTCCCCCCTTTAAAAAAACTATTTGTTATATGGGATGGCTCTCTGGGAGGGGAACAAGGATGGTGAGGAATATTGGGGTAACTATGATGATGTTAAAAATCAAAAGATATCAATAAAAATTTATTTTTTTAAAAATGAAGTCAACACAATAGAAAATACCTTTCACAGATGAGCCAACATTTTCCTATCACATTATAAAGTGAAAACAAACACAGAGCAACAGTACACCCTACTGGAAGATATTAAGTACAGCTTAAGTATTCGGTTAAATTCATAAGCCATGAAGACCTCTAAAGTTTGCTCTGAAGAGGATCCCTTCATGAGGAAACCAAACTCATACCTCCTCCACCCCCATACCTACCCTGCTGGAGCAGAGTTTTCTAATTTTTAAGTCTGGTGGTTGAACAGGCAACACCAAATAGGAGTCAATATACATGCTTTTATGGAAAACAGATCATTTAAGACTTAGAACAGTTTTCAAAATAAAAATATATTGCTGTGATTTTACTCCTAAGAAATAAAACTGTTAAACTTGCCCAGTGGAAAAAATAACAATCATCTTAGCCCAAAGAAGTAAATCTTAGCATTCTAATTGTGGAACACTTATCCCTTCCTGTGAGCAGTCTCCAACTCTGAGGTCTCAGTAAAGCCCATCACCACGAACCTCACAAGCAGCTAGTCTGTTGTCCCACAGTTGGCACACCACTGGCAAAAAGCCTACATAGCTTCCGGAATTCAAAACATTCAGCTTATATAAAGAAACCACATGCTGTGAAATTCCAGTTGATACATTCCAAATTATTTCAGACATGTAAAATCATTAAACCATAACCCAGGTAAAGCATCTCTGCCCTACCACTATACCCTAAAGTTTGTGTAAACTACTGCTAGCAAAGGGAGCAGTTTTTCAATTTTTCTCTGTTGGCACTGGGAAGCAAGCCCCCTAAGCACAGACATTTCCTGTAAAAGGAAGTGCATGATCCTTGATCCTAGAGGAGGGCTTTACATTGGCCCTCAGAGTGTCCAGAGTTAATTCTTCTCAAACCTAAATGCTACAGACTTATAATGGACCTGGGTAATACCCTGAGGTCCCATCAATTTCTCTGTATAATTACTAAGTAAGGCCAAGGAGGATTAGGAAACTATTTTGCTTATTTCTTTTTGGCAACTATTAGTGTATGGGCATGATAACCTGGTTCTAAATTTAAAGCATACTAAAGTTGCCTTATTCTGAATCTTTCAGTAACACTAAGATTTGGCTTACTAGGGAATCAGTATTATAATGAAATCGCATTTAAGTAAGAAGAGAAAAAGGATACCAACCTCAAGTCTCTTTTCAAGTGATTCAATCCTGTCCTTTTTGCTAGCCAAGTTGGCTCGTGTGTATCGGCTCTGCCCAGGTAGATATAAAACTTGACTGTAACATTCTTCCCACACCTGGTTATAAGCTTCATTTGACAGCTCGCCATGGCTCATTCCTTGTTTTA
Organism: Pseudochirops corinnae; assembly: GCA_028646515.1. Lineage (NCBI taxonomy): Eukaryota > Metazoa > Chordata > Mammalia > Diprotodontia > Pseudocheiridae > Pseudochirops > Pseudochirops corinnae. Next base: position 166,295,111 of record CM053586.1, read on the forward strand.
CTACTTCCATCTCCTGTGTCAGAAGGTCTTGAGCCTGTTTGTGGTAATAATTTAAATAAGCAAGAATGCCATGAATACCTGCCATCACCAAGTTTATAATGAAAACTTTATTAAGGATTAGGTTTCTAAGGCAAGGCAAAATTTGGTAGAATAAACTACCAAGACAAAATGAACAAAGAGGTCTACAAGGTCATACAGATCAATGATCAAAAAACTTAGTCAAATGTTAAATACTATCTATGTTCCCTTCTCTTCCTCTATCTCCCAAATCCTTTCTCTTCATTTATGCCTCACAATCTCCACCAAATACTGTGATTCAGAGCCACATGGTAGGATTTTTGTTACTGAAACACAGTCCCTTATTTAGGAATACCCTCTAGGCTATCAAAGAATGGAGGTCAGTGATGTAGGACAAATTTTATTAAGGTCAGGCTCTCTTATCAACTGTTCTGAGAGACTGGGGAAATCTGCCCAACTTCCATCACGGTGTACTGCCAAAAAGGCAGCCCAGATTAATGGGTTAAAATCTATCTTTGCCTCATGGCCTTTTGCCAACATGATATATTGCTGATAATAAACTGGCAACTGTCTTTTGAATATGTAACAGGCTTTAAATCTTGCTGGTAATGTAGGAAAATAAATACAAGCTAAAAAGATTTTGGATCAAGGGAAAGTGACCATCACATAAAACTCACATTTAAAGCAAAATAACAGAATATATTCAGAGTATGTCATTATTTTAAAAAAACCTATTTAATTTTTCTAAAAGTCTACTTTTTCCTCATTACGCTAGCTGAAAATTTTGCCACCATATTTTACAGGCAAAACTCTCTGGACTAGGTCAGTTTTCCTCGTCTGAAAAGCAAAGGAAAAGACCTGGATTCAATGACCTTGAAGGCTTCCAGGTTTAAAAATCCATGCAGTTAAAAATAAGATTAAACAGCTAAGTGGGGGGGAAATCTTTGTAGCAAGAACCTCTGAAAAAGGCCATTTCCAAGATAGATAAGGAATTGATTTAAATTTAAGAATAAGAACCATTCCCCAACTGATACATGGTTCAAGGATAAGAGGCAATTTTAAAAGGAAGAATCCAAGCTATCAATAACCAAATAAAAATACTCCAAATGACTAACAACTTTTAAAAATGCAAATTAGCAACTCTGAGGTTCTGCTTCATACCTATCAGACTGGCCAAGTTAACAAAAATGGAAAATGACAACTGTTGGGAGAGCTGTGGGAAAACAGGCACATTAATGCACAGTTGGCAAGACTGAATTAATGCAAGTCTATTCTGGAAACAATTTGGAATTATGACTAAAAGGTTAGTGAATAGGGCATTCCCTTTGATCTAGAAATAACACCACTTACCTTATACCAAAACAGATTAATGAAAGAGGAAAAAAACCAATATATTCAAAAATATTCATAGCAGCCATTTTTGTAGCAGCAAAGAACTAGAAACGGGGGGGGGGGGGGGATAGGGGGGCAGTATGCATGAGTTGGGGAAGGACTGACTGAACAAAGTATGGTATATGAATGGAATGGAATACCATAATGGAACGCTGTAAGAAATGATGAAAGGGATGGTTTTGTTGAAATGTGGAAACACTTTGTGAACTGATGTAGAGTAAAGTAAGAAAAACAAAGATGATAACTTAGGCAATCACATCAGTACTCTAAAAATAAACAACTCTGAAAGACTTAGGAACTCTGAACTCTGATCAACATACTGACTAGCCATGATTTCAGAGGACCAATGATGAAACATGTCATCTACCCTCCTGACAGAGAAGTGATGGATTCAGGGTAGGGGAATCTGTTTTGCTTGACTATGTATATCTGTTATAGGAATTTATTCTGTTTTTCTTTTTTCAATTAGAGAGAGGAACCATTTTTGTTCATTGCAAAAAATAAAATCTAACTGTCAAAAAAGACACACAAAAAGAAAAAAAAATTATTTCATTTTTAAAAGGATCTTTCAAGTTTAACTATTTTATAATGATGTGATAAAGAGTCTTAAGATGTTAAGATAGAAAGACCTTTAGAGAGCATCTAATCTCAAACTCTCATTTTATTTAAGAGGAAAAGTCAAGAGTGATATGGTTTGCCCAAGGTCACACAGACAATGAAGAGTGGAGCCAGGACTCAAACTCAGGTTTTCTGACCCCAGGTCCAGTGTAAACGCAGTATCAACTGCTTCACCACAGAGTTAGGGAGCATTCCCAAAGGCAAATACCACTACTAATCAGTAAACTACCAGTAAACAAAGAAACATTAGGGAAAATGTTTTCTAACTAGAATAGTTCTTCTTCAGCTGTGAAACTGACTGGATTTTCTTGGGCACTCTGAGAAGTTACCACTCAGGAAAAACAGCTAAGGAAAAATATATAACTAGGGGGTTGGAGAAAGAAGGAAAGGAAGGAAGAGAAAAGACTTATACAAGGAAGACTGGTTATTTTTTAAATTTTCTCTTCAAATGGATAGAGAAGAAATTTTAGTAAGCAAAATTACAAAACCTCTGAATTAGTGAGGAGTGTGCTAAAGAATATCTCTACATGCTTACCTTCCCCATCACTCTGAATCAATAACATTTTATTAAAAGCCAAGTAGCAGCACCATTAAAAGCTAGTAACCAACAGCAGTCATGATTTAGAACACAATTAATACCATCATAGTGATTTATGCCAACAAAGTCATTATTTTATCTGGTAAAACTACGACTCTCAAAAATAATAAATTCTCTGATATTCTGTAAGAACATAAGTTTTCTCACCTCCTTGGTCAAAAGCACCTAGTTAAGAAAAAATTTTAAGAAACTCACAGGTCCAAAAAAAAGCTCCTAAATGTGATAATAACAAGCAATCTACATGATAAAACAACTTTCTCTTTATACTTATAAGAACACATAGGTTCTGAATTTTTCAGTTGCTGATCACTGTGTGAAAATGATCAAAATTCATCCATGAGAACACAGGATATAATTTGTATTCCTAATATAAAAACATTCCAGTTAACCCATACCTTCTTCAGTTCATCTTTGGAGAATTTCTCATAGGGGTTGTGTTCCAGGTAAGTTATATGCTCAGTACTGTTACTTCCAAATCCTAGAGTTTTCCCCTTTTTATTTCCAGCTTGTTCTCCATAAGGATGATGCAGAAGATCATAATGAAGCATTGTGATCATCTCTTTTTTAATTAGTTCTTCACTTTTCTGTAGGTCTGTTAGTGGTGGTTCTACATTTAAAGGTCTTAGGATAGTTTCATTTACCTAAAATTTTAAAAATGAAGGAATTGACTAAACAAAGTCAAATACCAAATACTATGCAAGTTGATAAAGGAATATTAACGCTGCTATTGTTCTAGTGTAAATCATGCAGCAAATTCTTTCAAATCTTATAGCATTTCTTTACTTGTATAACTTCTGAATGCCACCAAAATATATCACTAAGTCTGGTAAGTACTATCAAAATTTCTTAAACCTATACTACAAAAATGCAATAAAGTATATGAAAGTAGATAAAAGTATATGGGTCAGATAAAAGCAACAATCATGTGAAAAGGATGGATATTTACATTAAAAGACTTATTAATTCATTCAACAAACATTAAGGACTTACTATCCACCAAATACTGTGTAGGCACTGGGATTACAAAGACATAAAATGAAATATTTTCCTTCCCTCAAGGAGTTTATACCCTCTTAAGAAAAAACAACATGTATATGGAACATTTAATACAAAATAGATTCAAAATAAATACCAAGTAATTTCCAGAGCTCATATTCCCTTGGGGAAAAATAATATGCATAAAGAAAATTTATGATAAAATATATTCAAATTAAATGTCAAGTTATTTCCAGGGGAAGACAGAGTGTAGTAGCAATTGCATCAGTCCTATGAAAGGCAACATCAGAAGTGAGCTTTGAAAGAAGCAGGGATGCTACAAAGCACAGGTGAGGGGATCAGTCTGTGCAAAGGCAAAGAGATGAGAGTTAGAAGGCTGAGTACAAGGAACAGCATGTAGGCCAATTTGGCTAAAAATAAATCACATGAAGGATAGCACTGTGCAAGGAACCTGGAAAGGCAGGCTGGAGTCAGATTGGGAAGGAGAGTCTGTATTTGATCCCAGAAACAAGAGGGAACCATTGGAGCAGCCTATGTTTAAGGAATATACATTTGGTAGCTGTGAAGAGGAAGGACTAGAAAGGAGGGAGACTGGATTTAGGGAAACTAATTAGGAGCCTCCTGTAATAGTTCAAGAGAGGTGATGAAGGCCTGATCTAAGGAGGTTATAATGTGAGAGGACAGAGGGGGACAGACATAAAATATGGTGGAGAAACAGAATCACAACTTGGAGACTGACTATATAGAAAATGTGAGGGAGAGGAAAAGAATCAAAGATGACTCCAAGGTTGAGAAACTGAATGATTAGAAAGATGGTGGTACCCTCAAAAGAAATAAACAACTTTAAGTTAATAAAAGAGAAAGATTCAGGTATTTTCAAATTCTTACTTCTGAAGGTCTTGGCAGATCCTTTTGAACAGCTTTGTGCATTCGTTTTAATTCCTTTACACGTTCAGCATCTCGGATAGCCTATAACATTTAAAAATATCCATTAATTCAAATACATAATAATCTGACATCTCCTAGTAAATGTGAATTGAAAAAAATTATCTGTTAAGAGATATACTTACTTAGCTTCCAATCTCTAAAGCTACAGAAAGCATTCTAGGTTTGAAGGAAGGCAATTTCTGCCATTTTCTCTTGAGACAATAAAGCCATAGACACTGTTCCACTTTTCTGAGACTAAGGATGCGCTTCCATTGCCTAGAACATTTCCCAAACTATACTGGGTCTCCCATCCATTAAACATTCTTTCCTTTCTTTCAGGAAAGAAACTTATTAATTTCCACTGTCGTCTTCTCTTTCACCTCAAAAAAAAATCTTTAAACTGAACCACTATTTTCTCTTGACACAGTAAAGTCATAGGAATCAAGTCACATCTCCAACATCAATCCCAATAAAAATGCCATTCCTTAAGAGATAAAATATAAGCAAAATACCACTCATAAAGATGCACTTCAGTTTCTAAAACGAGAGAATATACATCAAAGTAGACAGGGACATTCATCATAAAACTAAACTACCCAAAATTCCATAAAACAGAGATAAGAAAAGATTTAAAGATATGACTTTCTGCTATTTTCTCTCCCAAACAAACTCCCTGAGAAAAGGCCAGTTTTCTAACATGAGGGCCAAGGACTTCCTAACCTGTGGAACATAAGTCATAAACTTTACTTTCTTACAAAAATGTTACCTGCTTTCGAGCATCTACATCAGCAGCATCTTCTATGTAAGTTTCATCAATCTCACGGTCTTCTAGTTCCTTCTCAGCATTTTCTGGTAGAACAATCTCAAAGTCATTCTTAGGAGCAGGAAGCCCCATCAGCCCTAACCGGAGATGCTCACGAGATTCTCTCTCCTGTTGAAAATAAATGAGGCCTTTTGAAGTCATACATGGATCAGCAAATAATCAGATTCGTGTGAGTTGCTCCAAATAAAGTTATTAACTCAATGTTTACTTAATGAATAGGGATTTACAACTCTTAAGGATGTCCTTAGTTAGAACATCCTGGATGTCATCTATAAAGAGATGATAATGGAACCCATAGGGGCCGATGAGGTTACCAAGTAAAACTGTAGAGAGAGGAGAGAGGGAAGGAGATGGGAAAGACTAGAGTCCAGGACAGCTTTGGGGTAAAATCACAGTTTAGGGGTAGCATAGTGTATAAAGAATACCATGAAACAATATCCTCTACAGTACTACCATGCTATTAGAGGGCTACTGTCAAATGTAAAACATATCTGAATTTTGAATGAAAATATGATATTACTGGATTATTCATAGGATAAAGCTAATGAATTATATTAAAAAGGGAAACTAATATCTTTTAGACGAAAATAACTCAAACGGTGGGATTAAAATTTTAAAAGTCTCACAGTTAGCTCTTAAGAAAATGCAAAGACATAAAAGTAAAACTACTTTGATAAAATTAATGTGATCAAGATTACGGGTAAATCAACAAGTACACCAATAATACCACATTTCTAAATTCATCCTGTGGTATCGAATGTAATCACTTGATAAGCATGTACATGTAAGCTATAAGACTGCAAAGGAGACCCAACCAAAGAAATAATCAAGTGAACCTGGAAGACAGAGTTGGAAACAACTATTTGAGAGAGAAAGAGAGAAAGTCAATAAACATTTATTAATCACCTATTGTATTCCAAGCATTATGCTAAGTACTGAGGATAGAGAGGCAAAAGACAGTCCAAAGGACAGAAACTGCCCTCAAGAAATTGACAATCTAACAGGAGAGACATCTAAATAATTATGTACAAAAATCCAAATACAAGGTAAGTTGAAAATAATTGATAGAATGAAGACATTAGAATTACAGGGGATCAGGAAAGGCTTCCTGTGAGATTTTAGCCAGTGTCATGGAATCACTGCAAGGGGTTGAAGGATGGGTACAGAGGAAGTAAGGCATAAGGAAGGTGGGGAGGGTTGAGCAGATGGACAAGGGAGGGGAGAGACTTGAGACAGGCAAACCTACTAGTAGGCTACTGCAATAGTCCAAGTGTGATGTAATGAGGGCCTATATCGTGATAGTGGCAGTGTGAGAGAAGAGAAGGGAGCATATTTGAGAGATGTTACAAGGTAAAAGTTAACAGGCCTTAGCCACAGATTCAGTATGAGGGGTAAAAGAGAATAAGGAGTCAAGGATGACGCCTAGATTCTGAGCCTGGAAGATGGGTACCTTCAACAGTAATCAGCAATTTGGGAAGAGGGGAAGCTTTGGGGGGAAAGATGAGTCCAGTTTTGGACATTATGAGTTTAATACATGCAGTTCAAGGTGTCCAATATAAAGTAGGAGACATGAGACTGGAGGTCAGCAGAGAGCTTAGGGCTGGATAAGAAGATCTGAGAATCAACAACATAGAAATGATCACTGGATCCATGGGAGTTGATGAAATCTCCAAGTAAAATAATATAGAGGATGAAGAGGGCCCAGGGCAGCAACCCGCGGAACCCCAATGATTAGTAGATCTGACCTGGCTGAAGATCCAACAAAGAAGACCAAGAAGAAATGGTCAGATAAGTAGGAAGAGAAGCAGGAGAGAATGGTGTCCCAAAAATCTAGAGAAAAGAGAGTATCAAGAAAAGAGTGACTGACAATGTCAAAGGCTACAGAGACAATTATATCTGATAACTAAACAATCATTAGTAACATCTGAGAGAACAGTTTCAGTTGAATAATGACAACAGAAGCCAGACTGTAAAGAGTTAAGAAGAGAGTGAGAGGAGAGGAAGTAGAAGCAGTTACTATAGATGGTCTTCTCAAACAGGTTATCCACAAAAGTCAGAAGAGATATGGGACAATAGCCCAGCCCCTGAGTTGCTGCTCTGTCATGCTCAGCCTTGCCTGGGTTGACTGGGAAATAATTTCAGCTGAACGATGAGATTAGAATCCAAACTACAGATCGTTAAAAAGAGAGTGAGAAGAAAGGGAGTAAAGGCTTTCCCAAGAAATTTAACCACAAAAAGTAGGGAAAATGTGGATAATAATAATAATAATAAAATAATAAAAATAATCCCTTCTCTTCTCTCACACTGCCACTATCACGATATAGGCCCTCATTACATCACACTTGGACTATTGCAGTAGCCTACTAGTAGGTTTGCCTGTCTCAAGTCTCTCCCCTCCCTTGTCCATCTGCTCAACCCTCCCCACCTTCCTTATGCCTTACTTCCTCTGCACCCATCCTTCAACCCCTTGCAGTGATTCCATGACACTGGCTAAAATCTCACAGGAAGCCTTTCCTGATCCCCTGTAATTCTAATGTCTTCATTCTATCAATTATTTTCAACTTACCTTGTATTTGGATTTTTGTACATAATTATTTAGATGTCTCTTCTGTTAGATTGTAAGTTTCTTGAGGGCAGTTTCTGTCCTTTGGACTGTCTTTTGCCTCTCTATCCTCAGTACTTAGCATAATGCTTGGCATACAATAGGGATGGATCAAGTGGATGGATCAAGTGAGGGTTTCTTGAGGATGAAGGAGAAATAGGCATGCTGGTAGGCAGTAGGAGAGCAGCCAGCAGACAAGGAGATTTAAAAGATAAATGAGAGAGAGGATTATGGAGGGGGCAATCTGCTGAAAAAGATGGGATATAATAGAATCACTTGTGCACATAGTCCTCAATTTGTCTTGGCAAGAAGGGTCACTTCTTCATGTGATTGGGGTCAAAGACAAGACAGTAGCAGAAGTCATCTGATTGATTTGAAATGAGACAAAGGGAGAAGAGGGAGCTCTTGGCTGATGGCCTCAAATAAAATATAAGACAAGGTTCTCAGTTGAGAGGATAGGGGAGGGGATCTATGGAGGGATCTGAAGAGAGATGAAGAAGTTTGAAAGAGCTTCTGTGATGAATGAGATAGTAAGTTAATTAGGGAGGTATAAAAGGATTACCTAACCACAGTGAATGCCCATTTGAAGTCATATAACCTAAACTGTAGTGGACCCAGTCAGCAGGATTTCATGATTTTCTCCAGTTTTGTTCAATAGCACATGTGTAGGAGTGAAGGCAGAAGATGCTGAAAGTGACCTAAGGCTGAGGGTTGGCAGGACAAGTTGGCAATAAGGGAAAAAGAGATGCAAAAGTAAACTTTGTGTGTGTTGTTTTGCATTCCAAAAACACAGCCTCTAGCATGTCACCAAAAACAATCACAGATCTCATCAATAAATATTAAGACAATACAATCCATCATTTGAGCTAAAACTAGGTCAAGATTGGGCCTCTTCTTAAAATTATTAAATGAAGAAATTGATAAAAAAAAAAGACAACTATGGAATATAACAAATAATAAGACAAAAAAATAAATTTAAACGAAACTTTGCAGTAGAGAATATAATGGGCAAAAGGTAAAGTGAAATCCAATGCAAGGAGAAGATACGAACATATATATATGTTTATATAACAAACAAGATAAAAACAATTGTTATACTACTGCGTACTACACTGTCTATTTTACTAAAAAAAAAAAGAGGGATGTTCCAATTCCTTCAAAACACTTTTTCTCTCTGGTTTCTAAGTGTAGATTTTGAAATATATTTAACAAGATTTAAGAAAGAGAAAAAAGTTCCATTTTATGTTTACCCAAAACTCACTACTCAGAAGCACCAAATGATGAAAGAAGATGAAAATAAAAAAGATGAAAATGGAATCTGTGTTTGTTTCTTACCATCTGCTTCACATACGAGGGGTCATTGTAATCTGCCAATCCCTCTTCAGGATTTATGTTCAGTTTGTCCCTTAATGGGGTTCTGCCTGGGGTCGTGCCGACAACTGGCTTAGGAGTCATCCCACCTCGAGGAGTCAACCCTTCAGCTCCATGAGAAGGAGTCCTGGCAAAATTAAAAAACACAAGTCATGCTGCAGCCTCACATTGGGAATGCTTTCAAAGTTCTTTCCCACATATTATTTCGTAGGAAAAAGGAGAGAAGAGAAAAAAATCAGTCTGTGCAAAATTTAAGTTTCTCTTTTCAGTGTGAAACCAGACCTACAGGAAAATAAAAGGAATAAAGGCTAGGTTACATGATTAAAATTGCTGTCTACATCTTTAAATTTTAATTAACAACTTAAGGAAAGTTTTTAAAACCAAAAAAAGGAAGATTTATATTGCTACCAGAAAAAAAAATGCAACATATTACAAGTCTCTGGCAGCAAAATCTTATATTCTCTGAAAATGAAGACATTGTTCACTGAAGAATATTATTCCTTGCCTTCCAATCTTTAGCTGGGGAGACAAAAGATTTGTATGTGAAAAGCAGGAGTAACAACTCTTCCAAAATCTTTCACAAATGGTTGATGCCAGTTATCCAAGGGGCCACAAAGAACAGCTGATAAGAGAGCTGGCCTTGGAGCCACAAAGAACTGAGTTTAAGTAGCACTTCTGCCAGCAATGGACTGCATGATCAGGCCAAGTCACTTAAACTCTCAGTGCTCTAAGCAACAATCTAAGACTAAATATTGCTGAAAAGAAGCTGGTCTTAATTAGTGGAAGGAGTTTCCTCATCTAGGAGCTACCTCATTAATGAAATCATAGGTCTGATCCTTAATCCTGTAAGGATGCAACGGTCTATGTCTTTGCAAAATCTATCATCTTACCAAGTTGCAATAAATGGAAATACATTCCTTATGTCAAGTAGCCAGTAGTTTAGCAAATACTAAGTTGGGCAAACTAATCTCAAAAGCAATTCTAGTGAACTGCAAGTTCAAATTTCTTTTAAAACAACATGCACATAACTACAATCTTTCACTGAACTTTTCCTCCCTTAAAAGACAGTAACAACCCATGTTCTAAGAAAAGTGCTGCCTCTTCTAATAATAAGTATCTGCACAAGTCATTTACCCCTCTAAGTTTCAGAATTTCCAATCTGTAAAATAGGAGCAATGATGCTTGCACTACCCACCTCCCAGCTGTTGTAAGAGAAGCACATTATCCACTGTAATGCACCAGAAATGTAAAAGCTTTTTTTGGTAATTCATCAAAGAAGTCTTCCACTTTAGAAAAAGGAAGTGGCTACAAAAATAGGATAAAACACTTTATAATTAAACTCTGGGGGTTTATTTATGAATTCAAGTGGGTGCAGAAACAGGGAAAATGAAAGCTAAATGAGGTTGTTTTCATTCTGTGTCTATCTCAATAAAACAAACAAATTGTCTGATCCTCAGGATTCAGGGGCTGTTTTCCATTACAAACTTGTTCTGTGGTGTGCTTACTATACCTGAATGGGGTAGACAAGACTGTGTTTGGCGTCTGGATAATCTGTCGTTGAGGAGTCACACCAGAAAAGTCACTCTCATGCAGCGGTGTATTAAGACCACCTTTCAGTGGGGTGTCCACATTGGTAAGAGCCATCAAGTTCTGTGCTTCCTATTTAACAAGAAGTTTAAATATGCACGTTTCAAACAGATATTTTAGGCAATATGAAGAGCCTTTAGAAAAGATATATTTATATGATGCATACGACCCATGTTAACACTGTTGTTGAAATGAACAATTCCATCAAAATCTTCTTACCTAAAACAAAGAAAAATTAAGAATCCTGGGATGTGACACTGTTTAGTACTTAAGTATTTTTTTTCATTCTGCTATATACCACATCAGAAATTTCACAAAAATGTTTTTTCTTTCAAGTCATGCCTTTGTGCCCTAACCTGTAATAACCACAAGCCAAAAACCTTTATTAGCTGCCAGTCCACTTTGTAAAGATGTAAACATATTAAGAATTCAAGTGTCCTCATGAATTTGAAAAATCAATGGATCCACATTTTATTCCTCATTCTGACTTAGTTTACCATACCACTCTTTTTTGATCACTGTCAAACAGGTGATATACTTACTACAGCCCAATCAAAGTGGTTTCCTTGCTGTTTGTTCCTCAACACCCCATCTCCAATCCAGAAGCTCTTGTGCTGTATGTTCTTCCTTCCTGGAAGGTACTTCCCGATCACCTCTACCTCTTAGAATCCCTTGTTTCCTTCAAGACCACCCTAGACATTACGCCATTCCTGAATCTTCCAGCAATTAGTTTCCTCTCTCCCAAAATTACTTTCTACTTATTTTGTATAGATTCTTTATATACTTATGGACATGTCTCCCCAACAGGATGTCAGCTCCTTGAGATCAAGGACTGTATCATTTCTGTCTTTGTAACCCTGCACTTACCAGTGATTTGCACACTGCAGACATTTAATAAATACTAGTACATTAATAAATTTTTAAGAATTTTGATGAACCTGATAATTTTCTACCACGCTCGCCTTATAGACAATCATGCTAGATTTCAAATGCAATCTGTGTAAACTGCTTAATCAATTAAATTCCAATCAATAAGCATTTGCTGTCCACAGATACAAACACAAAAACGAAACTATGCCTGTGCTTAAGAAGTCTGCTTTCTATTAGGGGAAACAACATATATAGAGAAAATTAAATACAAAAAATGTACAAAGTTGGGGTGGCTAGGTGGGGCAGTAAATAAGAGCACCAGCTCCGGAGTCAGGAGGACTTGAGTTCAAATCCAACCTTAGACACTTAACACTTACTAACTGTGTGACCATGGGCAAGTCACTCAACCCCAACTGCCCTGCCTTCCCCCTTCCAAAAAGGACAAAAAAATGTACAAAGTAATAACTGAGCACTAGCAAACAGGGGGATAAAGAGGGGCTTCCTTTAGGAGGCAGTACTTGGGCTGAGCTTTAAAGGGAAGCTCAAGAGTCTATGAGATTTGCAAACTTAAGAATCCCTAGACTGACCATTGCACTTTTTATTTTGTAAAAATAACCAAAACTCAACAGGCTGCCCATCAACAGTTACATAATGCAATATACATTCTTACTCCATTTGAGTTTTTCTTATGTTGATCATTAAAACAATCTTTTTTTGAGTGGCCATTAATCTCATTAAAAATTCAATATAGTATTCAGAGTTCAATGAAATCAGCACAAAATCACCTGCAAAGAGGAACATGATCAAAGCATATGCATGTGAGCCAACTGGCTGCAGGAAGTCCTCTAAGGATAGAATCTGTTCTACTAAGTCTTGCTCTCAGTTAAATGCTTATTTGTAATAATAATAATTTTAAAAAATGCGCATCTTGTATTCTCTGTATCTCTTATGTATTCTCTATATCTCTATATGACCAAAGTCATGATCTGCTGTAAAGTACCATCTATGAAACAATGACTTTTTTTCTTCTCATGTTTTCATCAGAGATATCCTCAAAATGTATACACACCGCTCATCACAATAACTAAAAGAAATTTTAGCCCCAACTTTACAGATTCTTCTAAGATTCAAAATGGCTAAGTAACTTTGTAGAGGTCATCCTGCTTTAAAAAAAAAAAAGTGGCCAGAGATCTGAATCTAGGGCTTCTGACTCCTGGCCCATATTCTCAACATTCTACTGCCCCTCCTCAGCAAAGCCACAAACTCTACAATTGGTTGGCCAAAAGTAGTGGATAAAATCTATTAGTCTGGATATTTTTAAAGTATTAAAATAAATGTAATGATTCAAAAGAGACAACTGAACAAAGGCTTCAGTTTATATTCTTTAGATAAAATGAATTAAAGGAATGGCAATCAAAGAGGTGTTTTTCTTTTAGAACACGAAGGTGAAATTAAAATAATCTTTTTAAATTAATTAAAAATGATATTTTAATTAAAATTAATCCTGAAATAAGTAATCTAATTCTTAGCTTGAATTAGACAAAAGGCAAATGTCTATTAAACTTTGATTTCAAAAACCCAACCTCAAGCTACCTGCTCTAAAAGATAGATTTATTTTTTAAAAAATCATTAAAGTATCATGCTCTATTTCATGATATAAAACTATGTGTCTAGTACTGTCACATGGCACAGTATAGAGTAAATGTACTCACCTGCAGAATTCGATCTTGGGCAGCTGGAGTTTTGGGTGTCCTCAGAGCAATACTATTGTTGGTGACATTATACTCAGACAAAAGAGTACTGGAAGCAGAATTCATTATGCCAGATTCCTCTGCTGTCTGACGCGCAATTTCACTTGCCTGGCCAACTTTTACAACTTCCTGAAGTTCTGCATCTGAAATCTGAAAGGAAGTAATCAACAATCTAAGTAATATTCTAATTCCCAAACTGATACAGCATAAAATTTACAAGGATTAATTCTAGAAGGGAACATGGAAGCAAACAGGATATTTTGTTACACCTTTCTAAAAAATTGTAAATAACTGGGAATTTATGGGTTTAGGCAGATTTTTATTTTATTTGAATATAAATTTTACTGATGGTTCCTAAACTTATGATAAGGTTTTTTTTAAGTTTAGCTCTAAAAGTTTTCAAATGATAACTCCCTAAAAATGTTTAATACGTTAATATACTTCAACTCATACATAAAATTTTAAAGTTATCTAATCTACCAACTCTTTCATTTCATAGATGGGGAAACTAAGAAAAATAAGATGACTTGGCCAATCACCCAACTAGTTAATGGTAAATACAGTATTAAAACCCAGGGATCTTTATAATTAGTCTGAGTACTGCAAGGTAGTCTGAAATTATGGAAACAGAACTAAAGTGTTATTAATTTGCCAATAAGGATTTTTTTTTAAATCCTGAGAATCAAGTAAAAAAAAATATACACAAGACAGGGCAAACTGGGTTAAAGAATCTTCAGAAATACAGGTCTATCTTTCATTAACAGCAATTACAAAGTCATTTCATCAAAATTAAATTCTAATGAATTCCTAGAAAAGATCTACAGGTAAAGTCTCATAAACACTACTAATAGTAACTCACTCTGTCTACTGCTTTAAGAAGGAACACAGGATCATAGATTTAGAGTCGATGGAACCTTAGGCCATTTGGTACAAGAAGAACTGAGGCCCAAGAAAGGTGAAATGATTTGCCCCATATCTTCTAGATATTAAGAAGTGTCATCCATATTCAAAACCATCTCCTCTGATGCAAAAGACAGCACTCTTTCCAATGGATCACACTAAAATATGCCAAAGCTAATTCATGTTCGTGTAGCAGCTCAAAAAACTCAGTGTGTCCTGATCTTGTGTGTATTTTTTTTCCACTTGATTCTCAGAATTTTTTTTTAAATCTCGCATCAACAAATTAATAGTACTTTAGTTCTCTGCCATTCCAGACTACCTTGAAGTATTCAGGCTTCTGCTGATCCATTCACTGTAGTTTCACCAATCACAATTAGACTGAAAAGCTCCTGGCCCCTCTGCCTCATTCTACACTAACTATGCAGAGAAGGAACTTTATGGGGCTGACAGATGGCTGTATGGGGGTTGCTATTTTAAACAAAACAGGATTTTCCCGGGTTTTATGCTGCATTTCTAGCCAACCAATCCCTCAGATGAAATACCTCAACCAGAGGCAGAAAGAATAAGGGAGAAGTCAACAGAGCCAGCAAGCCCACATGCCAACAAAATAAAAGCACATATTCAGTTTCCTTCTCAGAAGGCAAAAGAAAGGCACAACACTTTGCCAAGGATGCAAACCATGTTCTAAGGCATTAGCCAGGCCCAGGACCACTGTGTAGAAGTACCTGAAGCCAGAACAGATACTAGTCTTTCTAGGGATCTTAGTTAGAAACAAGTAAATATGTTTCTAGGGCTCTTCAGACACCACAAAATTGTGTTGTATATCACAGGAAGTTCCACCATTCTTTACCAGGAGCCTCCAAATTTAATAAGACAACCAATAAGTAAAGAAAAACAGGCAGAATTCAGGGAGTTTTCATTCTGGATATCTATCATAAAGGCTGCATACATGCAATGGTTAACATAATGAAAATAATCATTTTGCAATTTACCTGAGGTGCAGGAAGTACTAATTTGCTTCTCTTTTTAGTAAATTCTGATACTCCACTGGTTTGAAGAATAGCTGATGGCAAATCAGACTCCTTTTTTCTTTTCAAATGTTGTTTGTCTTTCTTCCTATCTCTACTTTCCTTTTCACTGTCATGAAATATAGCAGAGAAAAAAAGGGGAACAAGAGTTACATGATTTCCCAACTGAATGGTTAATACCAAAAGGTTGGCTGCCAAAAGTCAACAAAGTCAGAAACAACTTTTCCATCCTAAAATGCATTGTTCTCAAACACCTTGTCCAGTGGTTCTCAACCTTCCTAATGCCACGACCCTTTAGTATAGTTCCTCATGTTGTGGTGACCCACAACCATAAAATTATTTTCACTGCTACTTCATAACTGTAATTTTGCTACTGTTATGAATTGTAATGTAAATATCTGACATGAAGGATGTATTTTCATTGTTACAAACTGAACACAACCCACAGGTTGAGAACCGCTGACCTAGTCAAATCAAATCAACAAGCATTTCTTAAGCATCTACTACTTGCCAGACACTGTGCTAAGAGCCAGAGATACAAAGGCAAAAAACAAGCCTTGCTTTCAAGCAGCTCATCATCTAACCCAGAAAGAACAGTCTCCTATACTTACTTAGAAAACAAAAATCAACAAAACAGAAAATGAACAAAACAAAAAAATTGTACCACCACAAAAAAATTTAATAACTCAAAGGAACTGAAAAAGCTAAAATGCCAAAGGCAAGAATATTCCCATAATATTCTCTCAGATGGATTTTTTAAGGAGGGAGGAGGGTTTAGAGTTATGACAAAAGAATAAGAGCTACTCCCCAACTGATAAGTAGTAGGATATGAACAGTTGTCAAAAGAACTGAAAATTATTAACAACCCTATCAAAGACTGATACAAATTACTAATAATGAGAATTTAGACTACTCTATCTTCTATTCAATTTGCCTAAGTGATCTTCCTAAAGCGCAGATCTGACTACATCACCCCTAAACTCCCATGGCTCCCTATCATCTCCATGATTAAATAGAAAATGCTCAATGTGGCAGCTTTCTACCTTCCCAGTCTTCTCACTTTACTCTCAACATAGTCTATGATCCAGTTCCAGTGGCCTATCTGCTGTTCCTCAGAGAAGATATTCCATCTTCCAAACATGAGCCCTTTCATCAGCTGTCCCCCATGCAGATAGAATGGTTTCCTTCCTAACAACTGCTTCCTGACTGTCCTGGCTTCCTTCAAGACAACTCAAACCCCACTTTCTACAGGAGGCCTGTGTCAGAGAGACTGCCCTCATTACTAATGACAACCCTCTAAGATTATCTTTCATTTACCCTGCATGCATCTTGAATATACATAGTTATTTGCATATTATCTCTCCCATCAGAAAGTGAGCCCTTGAGGTCAGGAACATACGCTGCCTTTCTTTGTATCACCACCACTTGCACACAGTAAGCATCTGCTAACCAACTTCCTAAGTGAAATGCACATTAAAACAACTGTGAGATTTCACCTTATACCTAGCAAACTGACAAAGATAACAAAAGATTAAAACAGTCAGTGCCAGAAGGGCTGTGAAAAGAGGCATACTGATATACTATTGGAATAGTTACAAACTGGTACAAACCTTCTAGCTAACAATTTGGAAAACAGAAATAAGGTGAATAAAATGCCTGTGCCCTCAACAGACATCCCACTGCTAGGTATATACCTCAAGATCATCAATGGTAAAAAGAAAGGATCCATAAATACCAACATACAAAGAACAGCACTTCTATGCTAAAAATAATGGAAACAAAGTGGGTAACCATAAATTGGGGAATGGTTAAACAAATTGTGGGACATAAATACAATGGAATATTGCTGCAGCATAAGAAATGATAATAACTGTGAGGAATTCAGAAAAGAATGGGAAGACTTACCAGGAAAACTACGTATACCAGAACAACAATGTAAATGGAAGGAAAAGGTGAAACTGAATGTTGTACAATTATAGTGACCAAGGCAGAGTACCTCTCTTCTTTGCAGAGGTGGGAGAAAGGAGATATAGAATACTGGCTATGAAGCTGGTATCAGGTGATGTGTTGATTAGTTTTGTCGAACTGCTTTTGTATTCCTTTCTTTTATTCACTGTTACAAAGAATGACTAGCTGGATATTGGGGGTTGAGATCTTTGTAAATGAAGGTAATATAACAAAAGATAAAAAAAATTTTAAGAAAATGTAGAGGTATATAATTATGTATACAGAATGTTACATATGCTTTCAAACATGAACAATTAAACTTGGAAAGGACACAGAAAAAAATGGTTTCTTGTCTGTTGCTTAATTCATTTGGTTAAACTACTCTGTTAAATGGTTAAGGGTTTCATATAAGGTTTTACTCCTTGTATCCAACTGTCTTTTGTGATAGTGTACTTTATAAAATGAAAATTTCAAAAATAAAAATTAGAAAGGCTACTCACGATCTTAATTCTCCATCAAGGTCTTGTTGTCGTAACTTCTTAAAATCAGCATCAAGTGCCTGATAATTTTCTTCAGATGTGTCATAAAAACCCGGAGCAGGCTTTTTCTCAAATGGAATTTCTGCATTATAATCTACTCCTCTCTTCTTTTTCCTTTTCTTCTGAATTTCTATGCCAGCTGCTCGAAGTTCTCTTCTCTTCTGGAGGGCAGCAAGGCGCCTGAGGAATGAGAAAATGATTAAAATTAGAAAAAGAAAAATGATCTGTAACTTTATAAAGGTAAAGTAGCCAGCTTACTGTTTACATTTATATCACACAATCTAACTTATGGAAAAAAACAAATGGATAAATACTATTTTAGTGGAACTATTTTGCCTTTCTTAAAAAAAATTTAAGAATCTTTAAAACATCAATTTTGAAACACTAATATCAGTCATGATAAGGGATTCTCAGGTTCATCTGTCAGACTCCAAATGCACAGCAATGAGGATTTGTGAAGTTGGAGTCGGAGTCAGAGACAGGCACAGATGGAGAGATTAGTTCTTTGATCATATCTTATTCATATCACCTATCCCCAAATGTAGAGGTGAGGAAAGAGACAAAGGTAGGATGGAGCAGAGAATATGTCTTCCTTATCCTGCCACTATTCCAACAGTATGACAAAAAATCAGGCACTCTTTCCAGGTCTGGATAAACTACCCTGATAAAACTGAATTATGAGACCAGAAAGACACTGCAAACTAGGCCCTGATAATGTACATACTGAAACTATATGGAAAGTAGCAATTAAAAACTAGAAAACCAACCATAGCTGCTATGGTAACCAGGACAGGAAGTTTTATATATTCTTAAACTTAGGACGTCAGGAAGATTATTCAACCATCTCAGCCCAGAGAGCAAATAAGGGCAAACCTGTACAACTAAATCCTTTGTCTTAAGTGACTAGACAATTAAGCAAAAGAAACCCATTAAGAAAAGAAAGCAAGGAAAATAGGAGAAAAAGAGATGACTTATGAGGATACAATCTCAAACACTCACCTAGTCTCAAAAAAATTAAGAGCAAATATTCCTTCTAGAATTAAAAAGGAAAGGTTATTTCCATAAAGTTAAAGGAAAAATCTAAAATTTAGTTAGAGAGGACTCTCTCTTTAGTTGGAAGAGTTACTGGATATGTCAATAGGGCCTCATACTAATCAGTTAATTAGCAGTCATGTCAAAACATAGGGTATCAGTGATCTTCTAGTCATAAAACTATGAGTTATGAATTATTCTCTTTATTAAACAATCTTAAGATACCATATTAATACTAGTAAAAAGTAAATTCCAAGCAATAAAAAAGTATTATTTCTGCTATGACTTCTAAAACCCAACATTTCTGCAACTATATTGTTTATAGGAAAAATCTAGGATACCTTCAAAGTATTAGGACAATGAGACTAGGAACTAACAATAAGGAAAGATGAACAATTCTTTAATATTCACAAAACAGTGAAAAGAAGCACAATACTTTCATTGGGTTTGTGATGTTTTGGTTAGCAAATGACCGTCAGCGAAGAAAATCAGACCTTGCTTCCTCCAGCTGTTTTTCTCTTGCTTTCCTCTTGGCCTTCTTTCCTTGTGTATTTGCCAGACGAGCTCTAGCTTCTGAGAGCATTTCAAGTTCATCTATGGGGGGAAAAAAACTTTAATGCCTCTCCCTCAGAAAAACGAAGATACTATGTGAATCTATGTAGTACAAATGATTCTTTTCTCTTGACATGAAATTTACTGAACTGTCCTTTATGATTAGCCCTTTCTAAATAAACTTCTTCTGTCGTAGAATTAGGAGCAAAATTCCGATGTCCTTGCTCCCCATCTTTACCTCTTCCCCACAATGACTACACAGGTACTTTGCACTGTTCACTTGAACACAATAGATAAAAGAGGCACTGTTTATAAGAGCAGTTAATTTGTGAAAGGAAGCAAGAAAAATGGAAACCACTTAAGAGAGAGAAAGTATTAAAAGAAGCAGAAAGAATAATTGCTAAAAGGTTTCCAAAGTTAAGAAGAAACCCTGGGGCAGCTAAGTGGCACAGTGAATAGAGCACCAGGCCTGTAGTCAGGAGGACCTGAGTTCAAATCCAGCCTCAGACACTAGACACTTACTAGCTCTGAGACCTTGGGCAAGTCACTTAACCCCAAATGCCTTGCCTCCAAAAAAAAAAGAGAGAGAGACAGAAGAAACCTCAAAGAGGTAAGATAAAGAAGTGCCTAAGTAATTTAAATTAAACAATTTCCTCATGGGAAAACACTTGCCCTCATCCATATCAATTGGATCAGGTCTGGCTGGTTTCGTTTCTGGATTTGGATCAATCTCTCCAGGTTTAAGTTTTCGTGGATCATCTGCTGTCTCTTCTTCATTGTCTCTTTGGGCAGCTTTATCCCTGGAAAGAAGGCATCGGGTTACTTATACTCTTAATTCTAAGAAATTTACACGTCCCCCACCTTTAGGCTTCTATCTATAAAACAGCCAAAATTAAAAGGAAAAAAAATCATCTCCCTTCACTAGTTTCTTATTGCTTTCACCAAATAAAAGCTGGCAGGAAAAATTGTTATACAAAACATTTTACTTTAAAGTTAATGTTTAGTTTAAAAATTGTGACATTTAGCATCTTCTGCCTCCTTTACCAGCATTCTGCCACATTTACTCCAGAAATGTCAAGTCGCTGTGTTTTTTGGTTATTAGACTTTTGTCTGGGGATACAAGTACTCTCCATACTCTGCTGTTTCTCTTCTAATCTTGTCTTCACTGATTTTATATATGTAAAGGCTTTTAAATTTTTATGAGGTCAAAATTTTCTAGTTTATTTTTTCTGTTCTCTCTCCCTTTGTTTACATGAAAATCTCCCCTTACCCATAGCTGTAAATAATTCCTGATCTCATTCCCCTTTTAACATTTTCATGCGGTGACCTTTAATATTGTGGTCCCATGTCCATTTTGAACTAGCAGCCGTTTCCCTTTCTTTCTGTCAAAAGTGCCTTGCAGAGGGGTGGCTAGATGGCACAGTAAATAGAGCACCGGCTCTGGAGTCAGGAGGACCTGAGTTCAAATCTGACCTCAGACACTTGACACACTTACTAGCCATGTGACTTTGGGCAAGGCACATAACCCCAATTGCCCTTCAAAAAAAAGTGCCTTGCAGGTGTATTTATACAAATAGCCCTCAGTTCTGGGCGTCCTCCTTCCACTCCTGAAGGGATGGTGGCAGAGAGGCAGGAAACCAAGCAGAGAAGATGCTGAGAATCACACAATTTTCAGACCATCATTAAACTCTGACTGATGACATTCCAAATGTGAGATCCTTGTTCAGTGACCAAACCAACAGACATATTCCTAGAGGAGCTGAATCATATCAATCTTGGGATTCCTGCTATAAATTAAAGCAGAAAAAGGAATTTGCAGCTAAATAGATGGATGGTAAAGAATGAAACTGGCAGAGTAACTTTTATTATATACCCACAAGCAACAAGAAATATTATTTCACGGCATATTTGGTCAATTACTGCAAAACTAATAAGCATTTACAAAAAGACCACAATGAAAATAACTGCAGCTTATCCACAAACACTGGTTGCTGAGATTTAGTAGCAGACAAATTCTACAAAGAACTTGGTAAGATTATCTGAATCAAATCAACATACGCACTGACACCTGGTAACTTAAATGCAAATGTGGGAAAAAGGATGGGATAAATTTATGGGAAAGCATGGTTCAAGAAGAGAAATGAGAGAAGACAGACAAAATTGACAGAAAAGTCTCACACCTCTATACTATGAATATGTTCTTCAAAAAAATGAATCAGCAGGCACTGGATTTGGTGAGTACCAAATAACACCATAAAGAACAAAATAAATTATATTTTATGTGTTGTAGATATGAATCAGCTCCCATCATAGCTGAATCATCTATATTTCAAGTCAAACCATAAACCTGCCAGTTAAGGTCAAAATTAGTTTAAAAAAACTCAAGAAAAGGAATTTTTAAAAAATATCATATGACTGAAAAGAACTTAACCCTGGAACTTTTTTATTTTTTTTTATTTTTTTTTTTTAATTTGCTCATTTACTTTTAATTTACAAGATTCGGTTCCACAATCACTTGAGTTTCAGATTTTTTCCC
Organism: Pseudochirops corinnae; assembly: GCA_028646515.1. Lineage (NCBI taxonomy): Eukaryota > Metazoa > Chordata > Mammalia > Diprotodontia > Pseudocheiridae > Pseudochirops > Pseudochirops corinnae. Next base: position 166,317,198 of record CM053586.1, read on the forward strand.
C
>CM053586.1:166317698-166340198 GCA_028646515.1 Pseudochirops corinnae
AGGTAAATGATATGCTTGATTAAAGTAAGATTGTTAACCCATTTTGAGTTGCTTTCCTTTAGAAAAGCAAATCTAAGAACCTGTGCTAGTAGCCGCCCTAGGTATGCTAGGGTGCTTGTTGATACAGATCTACAGGGCATTATAGTCTCTTGTCTCCCAACTGTTTCGCTATTTAAGAGGGTAAAACAAGAGAGAGAAAAAGACAGAGAAAGAGAGAAAGAGAGTGAGAGAGAGAGAGAGGGAGAGACACAGACAGAGACAGAGAGAGAGAGAGAGAGAGAGAGAGGGAGAGAGAGAGAGAGAGGGAGAGAGAGAGAGAGAAAGAGAGAGAGAGAGAGAGAAAGAGAAAGCGAGCTGATATTTAAGGGTAAGAGTTAGTTATTAGTACATAATTTTTTTTATGTCATGGACACCTTGGCAGTCTGGTGAAGCCTATGGACCTTTTTAAGAATAATGCTTTAAATTCACAAAATGAAGTATATTAGGGTTATGAAGGAAACCAATTATATTGTAACAAAGATCTAATCTTCCCATCCACATTCATAGACCTCCTTAAATCCATCCATGTTAAGAACTTCTGACCTAGACAATCACCCCACCCCACTCAAATGCCAAAATACTATTCCCTGATACCTTAGCGAGATGAGAACATGTCTCTATCTATCAAAAACTTTAGACTAAGTGCAAAAAGTCTTTAAAAGTCCCTAGAGAAGCTAGAGTAACTTTGCCAGGAAGTCCTTTCCAATTGGGTAAGGGGTTTGATCATATCCTGGCAGGGGGCAATGGTCAGGGTGTATAAAACCAGGAAATAGTTCAGAACCCAGGAGATTCAAGCAATCATTGATCAAGGAGAGAGGACTCCGGTCAGACTTTTGAGAAGGAACTATTTGAGAGGGGGGAAATGGGAGTTAGAGAACCTTAGCTTTGGCCTCTTTCCCCCTACCTTGGTTGCAGAAGTACCTTCTGAATTTCAGAGGACCCAGAGGATTTGAACTTCCTCATGTTCCCATTGGTATTCTAGCAGTATCCTTGGACAATTAATAGCTGTGTCTGTATCAGAAGCCAAGGACATGTTGGACAAGACAGGGACAGTTCTACAAGGGCTTAGCTGAAAAGCTACACCATACCTAAAGCTAGCATCTTGAAGAATCCATAAAAAGTATGTATATATACACATACATATATACATACCCATACACATATATGTATATATGTGTGTGGGTATATAACTGTGTGTGTGTGTGTGTGTGTGTGTGTGTGTGTGTGTGGTAGGAAAGAGATGCCAAAACTGATATGGTGAAAAGACAAAAGAGCCAATAGCAGAAGAAGAGAAAAACAGCTGTTTGTCATAGCAGAAGGGACCAGAAAGAGAGCACTATTATCTTGAAATTCCTTTATCCAAGTATTAATCCAACCCGACCTTGCTTAGCTTCTGAGATCAGATAAGATTGGGCACATTCGGGGTGGTATAGCAATAGAGGGGCAAGGGAAAGATCTAGAAAAAGTCTTTCTAGTTTGATGCCACTATGAGTATAAGAAAGAATGATTCTTCCTGCCAAAAAATTGCATTCCACTTGGGTAAGGTGAAAAATCAGAGGATTTTGGGACCACACTTGTATATGCAATCCTAGCAATCCCATAGTAGATAAAAACTTAGAGAAGAAGGTGGGGTAGACCTGCGGGTAGCCAGGGGGGAAGGGGCGGCACTAGAGAAACACCATTATTCCAGAAACCTCATACCCAACTAGGGAAGGCAAAAACACCTTGGCAACTTTTGATGGAGACCAAAGAGACCAAACAGTACTCTTCACAATGAGCCGTGTCCAAAGAAGCCCATCTGAATGACTCAGGAGAAAGAGCCCCCTACTTCCAGCCCCACTCCCATGTAAACTCTCAAACAAAAAATATGACAGCTGTACCTTTAGGGAGGAACTTCTAGAGTAAGGGTCCTTAGTATTTTTATGTCATGGAACCTTTTCATCAGCCTATGGACTCCACAGAATTATGTTTTATGGGATTTTTATTTAATTTTTTTCAATTAACAAAAATATCTTTTCTCTCCATCTCTCCCTTTCCCTGCCACTGGAAAAAAATTTAAAATCTTTAACAAATATTCATAGCCAAGCAAAATAAATTCTAGTATTAACCATGTCCAAAGAATAATCTCACTCTATATCAAAATGTTTTTAAAGGCACAAAATAAAATACATGGGATTACAAAGGAAACAGGTTATATTGAAATAGTTATAAAAGATATGTGTGTGTGTGTGTGTGTGTGTGTTTAGATGGATAGATTAGATAGACATTTTAAAGCCAAATTTGTGCAGCCCAGTTTAAGAACTCCTGTTCTAGGTATTAATAAATCTAAAGAAATACCTCCTATTGCCTGATCCTACCACAGGAAGGGTGACTGTGTCCTTGGTCCATCTGTCCCACAGAAAATGAAGCCCTGGCCTACACAAGTCCTGCTGTGATGCCAGTAGGAGAATTAAAAAAAGACAAAGTCCTTTCCCAAAGGCATAGCATGGTATCATTTGGGAATGGGGTTACAGCAAAGGACCATGGGACATCCCTATATGGAAACTATCTGGACATGCTTCCCAGGCTCTAATAAACAAGCTAGAACACTACAAAGTGAACTAAGCTCTAACTCAGAACCATCCTTTCCTCGCCCCAAAGGGACTGATTATAGGACAGTACTATAAACTCAATTCAACAAACACTTCTCAAATTCCTACTCTATGCTAGGCCATGTGGCTGGAAATACAAAAGCAAAAATGAAAACAGTCCTTGCTTTCAAGAAAAGAAAATAGTTCTTGTTCTGATAGCCTCCTCTAGGGAGGAAGAGGAGACCCTGTGTGCCTTTACAGTGAAGTAAACCTGAAATAGCTACAAAGCCTGTGCAAAGTACATGAACTCATCTTCCTGAATTCAAATCTGGCTTCAGACATTACTAGCGGTGTGACTGTGGGCAAGTCACTTAACCCTGTTTCCCTCAGTTTCCCCATCTGTAAAATGAGCTGGAGAAGGAACTGGCAAACCACTCCAGTATCCTTGCCAAGAAAACTCCAAATGGGGTCACGAAGAGTCAGACACAAACAACATGTACAAAGTAATTTCAGGGTGGGTGTTGGTGCTAGTGGTTGTGTGGGGGTGGGATGGGAAAAAGGGGAATCAGGAAAGGCATCATGTAGAGCAGAGACGTCAAACATAGCGGCCACATCTTTCACTCAGGAGCTCAACCCAAACCAGATTGAAATGTAATTGGGAAATGTTTAACAAATAAATAAAAGTTATTTGGTTGCTGGTCAGTAGGGTCTAACTAACTCTTCATGACCCCACCTGGGGTTTTCTTGGCAAAGATATTGAAACAATGTGCCTTCTCTGGTTCATTTTACAGATGAGGAAACTGGGGCAAACAAGGTTGAGTGACTTACCCAGGGTCACACAGCTAGGAAGTGTTTGACACCAGATTTGAACTCAGGAAAATAAGCCTACCTAACTCCTGGCCTAGGACTCAATCCACTGTGCCACCTAGCTGCCCTTTTCCCCCTTGACACAGAATCAAAGTCAGCCTCCTGATTTACAGGCTCCATGGTTCTAACTCCTGTTCTCCATAACTTTTCAGATACCTTTGATAGGGACTTAGCATTGACATCACCGGTCTATTCTTTCTGTGCCCTAGGATACAATTTATTTGGGTCAGGCGCCTTGGATTTATCCAGGGCAGCTAAGGGCTCTCCTACTGTCACCTTCCTTATCTAGAAGAACAAATCAACTCCCTAGTAATTATTTTCGTTCTGTCCTTTTCAGTCCAAAAATCACTCTTCCCCATAGCAGAGAAAACAGATGCAGAACGGGTCAGCAACTTTGTCTTCTCTCTGACGTCATCTGACATGATTGCCTCTTCTGCCCTGAGCAGCAATCCCTTCCTTTCTTTGAATCTCTCTTTTTTTTTTTTAAACCCAGTGTATCTACACTAGGGATAGGTACCCGATCTGTGATTTCATTAGTATAGTGAACTCCCAGCTGAGCAAACTCCCTGTACCAATGCAGGTCAGTATCATCTCAGTGTCTTAGGGACTTGCCTAGAATACAGAGAGATTAAGGAATTTACCCAGAGTCACACAGCCTGTATGTGTCAAAAGTAGGATTTAAACCCAACACAATGTGCCTCTATTATCCAATATAGACTAAAAAACAAACAAAGGGAACAGCTAGGGGGCTCAGTGAATAGAGCCCTTCCCACCCCCATCAGGAGGACCTGAGTTCAAATCCAGCCTCAGACACTTAACACTTACTAGCTGTGTAATCTTGGGCAAGTCACTTAACCCCAACTGCCTGGCCTTCCTCCCTCAGCCCCCCCCCCCCACAAAAAACCAAACAAGTAAATAAAACAATCAAAAAACCCAAACTCCACCCTTTTGTTATCCTTAGTTTTCCTTATCAGTCTAGGTTCATTTTGAGTTCTAATACTCCTGATGTTGCTTTTTTTTTAAAGTTTCATTTATTTATTTTTGTTACCCATTAAGTTACAAATTGTCTCCCTCCCTCCCCCTCTACACTAGAGAAGGCCCCCATTTCACACACACACATAAAAGCAGACTGTGCCTACATCTCTTTATCATTGCTTTCTCTGGAGGTGGACAGCATCTTCCTTCCTAGGTCCTTTGGAGTGGCTTTGAATATTTACAATACTCAGAATAGCTTAGTGGTTTACAGTTATTCTTCGAAAAATATTGCTGTCACTGTATACAACACTCTCTGAGTTCTGCTCATTTCATTCTTCATTATTTCATTCCAGTCTTTCTATGTTTTTCTGAAATCGACCCATTCATCATTTCTTACAGCACAGTGCTATTCCATCACAATCATATTCCACAATTTGTTCAGTCATTCCCTAACTGATGGGCATCCCTGCAATTTCCAGTTCTTTGCCACCACAAAGAGAGTTGCTATAAATATTTTTGGGACATATAGGTTCTTTTTCTTTTTTCCTGATCACCCAGAGAAACTTCAAAGCAGTACTATTGGGTCAAAGTACCCATAGTTTAATAACTCTTTGGGCATAATTCCAGACTTTTCTTCAAAATGGTCGAATCGCTTCACAGTTCCCCCAATAGTGTATTAGTGTCCCAATTTTTTCATATCCCCTCCACTATTTTTCATTTTCCTTTCAATCATTTTAAGTCAATCTGATAGGTATGAGATGATACCTCAAAGTAGTTTTAATTTGCATTTCTCCAGTAAATAATGATTTAGAGCATTTTTTGTATGATTATATATAGTTTTGATTTCTTCATGCAAAAACTGCCTTTCATATCCTTTGACCATTTATCAATTAGGGAATGACTCATATTCTTATAAATTTGACGAAGTTCTCTCTGTGTTTGAGATACAAGACCTTTATCCGAGAAACTGTCTATCAAATTACCCCCGCCCCAATTTTCTGCTTTCCTTCTAATCTTGGCAACATTGGTTTTATTTGTAGAAAAATTTTTGAATTTAATGTAATCAAAATGATCCATTTTACATCTAACAATGCTATCACTTGTTTATTCATAAATTCTTCTATCCACAAGTTTAATAAGTAATATGTTCCATGTTCTTTTAATTTACTTAGACATTACTCTTTTTTTTGTCTTGTCTCATGTCGTTTTTTGCAGCGGGGAAGGCAAGGCAATTGGGATTAAGTGATTTGCCCAAGGTCACATGGCTAGTAAATGTTAAGGTCGGATTGAGGTTGGATTTAAACGCAGGTCCTCCTGATGCCAAAGCAGGTGCTCTATTCACTGCACCACCTAGCCATCCCTTAGACATTACTCTTGAAGGATTCTACGACACATCTTGTTCATCACTTGTTACCTGTGCTTGCTTTCATCTTCTGTATATGCCTCTTTAAAATGCAAGCTGGTGGGGTGGCTAGGTGGCACAGTGAATAGAGCACCAGCCCTGGAGTCAGGAGGACCTGAGTTCAAATATGGCCTCAGACACTTAATACTTACTAGACGTGTGACCTTGGACAAGTCACTTAACCCCAATTGTCTTGCCTTCCCCCCTCCAAAAAAATGGAAGCTGGTTTGTTACAAAGGTCTTCTACTTCTTAAACAAAATGCTGTTGGTCTTTCAGCTTTTTTTGTTGTTTTCAGTTGTGTCCAAGTCTTTGTGACCCCTCTTGGGGTTTTCTTGACAGAGATACTGGAGTGGTTTGCCATTTCCTTCCCCAGCTCATTTTACAGATGAGGTAATGAGGCAAATAAAGTTAAGCAACTTGCCCAGGGTCACACAGCTATTAAGTGTCTAAGGCTGCATTTGAACTCAGTTCTTGCCTGACAATCCGTCCACTGCACCACATAGCTGCCCTTTTGTTTCTTATATCCCTAAAATTTTTCCCAGCATCTCTCTCCCTCCACCTCCCAGAGAGCCAGGCCATATAACAAACAATATTTTTAGAGACAAAAAAAAGAGAAAGAAATCAGCAAAACTGATCAATACATTGAAAAAGCCCTTAAAAATATGTGCAAGGTACCACACTTGTGAATCTCCTATCTCCGCAAAGAAGTGAGTTGTGAAGGAGTACCTTCTCATATCCGTTCCTTGAAGTCATCCTTGGTCTTCGTAATTTTGTAACATTCAGTTTTGCTTTCTGGTAGTTGTTCTCACTATTTACATCATCGTGGTCACTTTCTATGTCGTTTTCTTGGTTCTGCTTACTTCCTTCTGCATCAGTTCATACAGATTTTGCAGTGCTTTTCTATAGCCATTGTAGATATATTTCCTTACAGAACAGTAATATTCTATTACATTCATGTGCCAAAATTTGTTTAGCCGTTCCCTGATCAGTGGGCATCTACCTTGTTTCCAATTCTTTGCGCTTGTTCTTGCTTTTGTCCCTCATTCCGGATAAGGATCACGAAAGTGCTATTTAAATATATATATGGGGACTTTCTTCTCATCAATGGCATCCTTGGAGTCTAAGCCAAATAATAAAACATCTTTATTTGCATGATTCCAAATTGCTTTCCAAAAAGGTTGTACTATTTTCCTACAATAGCTCCAGCCTTGACTACTTCCATCTTTTGTCAGCTTTGTCCATTTGCAGAGCGTGAAGTGAAACTCCAGAGTTGTTTTGATTTGCACTTATTATTAGTGATCTGGAATATTCTTTCACATGATTATTAATTAGTCATTTGTGGTTCTTCTTGTGAGAATTATGTGTTCATATCTTTTGTCCATTTATCTATTAGGGATTTTTCTCCCAACAGGTGGAATGGATAGAAGGTAGATTTTTGTTCACAAAAAATCCTAATTTAACTTAAAATTAAAAATAAATCTTATCTAAAAAAATCAAAATAAAATACAATTTAAGACACTGTCCCTTGCTTGTCTTCCATCTTCAGTGAGGCCACTTTGCCTCAGGATCCAGCTATAACATTAATTTACCACTCACTGGGCAAGAAGCTGAAGGGGAGGGGAGCACCAGGATGGGGAGCACTGGGCTAAGGGAACAGGGAGCCCAGACTGAGGCTGAGTTTTTATATAAGCTTGGGAGGTTAGATGACCACACCTTCTCCTCCTATGGGATAGTCAGGATCATAGCTCCCCTCTGCTCTAAAACTAAAATGATTGCCCTGGACTCATTGCTAAGGAAGAATGAAGAGGTGAAGACAATTCACATTTATTTAAAAGGAGTACTCATCTACTCACTCTTCCTCCACACTCACATAGACTCTCATTAACTCCCACAAAGCAGGGCCAAATGCAGGGCTGGTCCCTTCTCCAGCTCCCAGTTTCTGTGGGTTTTTAAAAATGCTTTTCATAACTTCCTTCATAAATTATGAAATCACTAAGTGCTAAATTTTTTATATCATAATGCTTGAAAAAATATGACCCATTTTCTTTCTTTCTCAGATTAGGAACATTTAAGCAACACATTAACATGGGGTTTTTTCTCAAATAATTTACAAAGATCCCTGTCTTTATTTTAGCTTTTTAATTATTGCTTACATTTTACAAAGCACTATACACACCTAATTTCATTTGATCCTTACAATAGTGTTACAAAATAAGAAGAGATATTATTGTTCCCATTTTGCAGATGAGTAGACTAAGACCCAGAAAGATGAAATAATTTGCCCATGGTGTAACAAGTAAATGACAAAACTATTCTGAGCCCAGTTCTGCTAACTCCAAATACATCACTCTCTCTGCTATAACTTTCCACTTTAATGAATCCCTGATCTTGTTGGTGTAGGTGGTTCAGTGGATAGAGCGTTGAGTCTTGAGTCAAGAAGACGTGAATTCAAATGTGGCCTCTGACATTTACTAGCTGTGTGATCCTGCACAACTCACTTAACCTCTATGTGCCTCAGTTTCCTCAAATGCAAAAACGGGGAAAATAACCTACCTTGCAGGACTGTTGTGAAAATCAAATGGGATATTGGTAAACTGTTTGGCATATAGTATGCGTTATAAAAACGCTTATTGCTCTTGGTGCTGATATAATTACTCACACTAAGGGTTCCAATGTAGATTACAATTTATCCACACCTTCTCTTCCTATGGGATAGTCAGGATCATAGCTTTAGAGTTGGAGGGAACTTTACACGCCCCCAGTTCAATCTCTCATTTTACATGTGAGAACCTGAGACCCAGAAGAGATTAATCAAATTGTCTAAGCTTACACAGGTGCTCTACTGAACAGTAGCAGAACCAGGTTCAAACCAGTCTAGCTATATATTCTGGAATAGACTCAGAAATAATTTGTTTTAAGGCAAATTTCTCTCTACCCACCCACCTCTCTCCTTTTCCTCCTCCTCTTCCTTCTCATCCCTCTTTCATTTTGTGTTTCTTTCTTTCTCCCTGTCTCTTTCTTTTTCTCCATCTCTCTGTCTGTTTATGTCTCTCTTTGTCACTCTCTCCCTCTGTCTCTGTCTCTCTTTGTCCCCTTCTCTATCTCTGATTCTCTTTCTCTGTCTCTTTTTCTGCCTGTCTCTCCAATTAATCATGAACACTGAAACTCATAGGATTCAACAATTCACTATTAAAGGCCATGCAATTTATTAACAGCATCAAATAGCATAGAAAATACTAGTAATTGCTAAAAACAATATAGATTGAGTTGCAATAATGTTACACCTGAATTAATTTCCTGACCCCTCTCCCCTTTCCACTACTTCCCACCAAATTTGGGTGGGTGGGGGCAGAACAGAAAGGAAAAATGATCGTTAAGTGAAGGGAGTGTTGGGGTAAATGGGAGGAAGAGGCTACAAACTGGATTCTACTCTCTCTCCAACACTCTCACCAACCAGAGCTGCTTGCTCAACCAAATCTGGTGTCAAGTGTGTTCTTCTGGATTAGGGCTCCCTGCCTCCCTCGTAGAGGGGTTTCAGGTGCAATCACCTCTGCCTTGTCATCTCCACTCTCCACTCTCTCCCAGGCAGGGCCCCTTACTCTCACTCTGCTGCATGGCAGGGCAAGCCTGGAGAACCACTGAGCTTACTTTCTTCCTTGTTCTTACCTACTCATCTGCCCAAATGTCAGCACCCCCTGGCTGAAGTTCCTCAAGCCCAAATGGAAACCTGACGCTTAGCCTGCAAATGCTTCAAACACACCAAGCATCTAAGACCAGTGGTTCTCAACCTTCCTAATGCCGCGACCCTTTAATACTTGTATGTGGGTGTATCTGCATGTGAGCAGACCCACCTGGAGACAGATAGAGGAGCGGTGTCTCGGTTCCTAAGACCATCCAGAAATATGTTTTCCGATGGTCTTAGGCGACCCCTGTGAAAGGGTCGTTCAACCCCCAAAGGGGTCACGACCCACAGGTTGAGAATCGCTGATCTAAGACCTTTGGTCCTCTAAATTTTCTATGATCCTTGGAAGGTCCTTCCAAATTTTCCAAACACAGGCTACACTCATATCCACTCACTGTGGGTGTAGGTGGGTCAGGAGTATCTTCCCAATACCTTTACAAGGTGACTGGAAATAGATGCCATCTGTATAGGAGCTCATGATCCATCTGCTTTCCATTTCACTGGATTCAGTGTCATACCAGTATATTAAGCAGGGGTGTGTAGGAGGTAGCTCAAAATTATGAGCCAGTTGTTAAATTTTCAGTGTAAGCATTTACACATTGGATAATGTGGGTGAACATTTTAGCAAGTCCTTTTTGGTCCTCTTTATGTCTCAGACCCATAGATAAGGAGTTCACTGTCTTTTTGTTCCAGTTCTTACTCTAAGAATTAGGAGAGACAAATCCCACTCTCAGTTTTATATTTCAGTGTAAGTGATCAAAAAACAAAGTGGTTAAACCATTACTTTGGAAATCACCTGTCCAGGGAATACAAAAGGGTCTTTCTCCCCAAAAGGTCAAATGATACATCTCACGATGAACTCCATCAAGCCCTCCATTCATTCAGTATGAACACCCAAATACTGAGGAAAGTATAAGACAGGGGGACCCCAACACATATAATGAGATAATTGATCAGTGAGCAGAAATTACTTGTCCCTCCTCACTACTTCCATTACAACAGGAGTGAGGCCCTTTAGGTGTCTGTCACACAGAATGAAGCCGTAGTCTATGGTTCTATAATAGTAAGGGAATTTGAAGATCTTCCCTATACCTTGATAGGCTTAGGTGAATTTGAGGACCTTCCTTGATTTGAAAATATACTCTGCCCCCTAATAAGCTGAATGTGGTCACATGGAGCCTGTGGTGGGAGGCTCATTTTTCAGGAATGCCCACACCTTGCCACTTTTGTGATTGGGCAGTAGGTCCTGAGAGTCGTGATGTTCTCTGACCCAGGAGAAGGCTATATATACCCTGATGTGAGGTTTTGAAAGCTTTGGGGCTCACTTTGGGAAGAGTTGTGTGATTTGGCCAGATGAGACTCTAGGCAGCCATTGAGCCCTCCTGGCTTTGAAAACCCAGGTGCTGGTGCTTTTCTCTCTGGCAACTAATGAAATAAGTATGTAATGGTCAGACGGCTGGAAGCCCTGTCTGCTGAATTGTGTTATTTCCTCTGCATTTTTGTCTGCTTGTAACTTCTGTTTGTATTCTCTGAAGTTTGGGGTACTGACTTTTTCCCCTGAACTAGGTAAAATGTTTGTTTGATTAAAGTAAGATTTTTAATGTCTTTTTGAATTGTTTTCCTTTAGAAAAGCAGATCAAAGAACCTATACTAGCAGCCATCCTGGGTATGCTAGGGTGCTTGCTGTTAGAGTTTCCTACCCTGATACCAAAAGAAAAACCAGGAAAAAAAAACCTATTTTTTCCCATTTTTTTTTCCATCCACTATGTTAATGATGAACCATGTGGACTAAATGTACCTCATGCCTTGAGAGACTGACTAATATGGTATAGAAACTATTCCAATTTTTTTTAAAGCCATTTAAGGAGGGCAGAGCCAAGATAGCAAAGTAAAAGCAGAGATATGCTTGAGATCACCCCCCCCCAACCCCTCCAAATACCTGTAAGAAATGACTCTAAACAAATTCTAGAGCTGCAGAACCCACAAAATGACAGAGTGAAGCACATCTCCAGCCTAACAGCTGAGAGCGGAGCATAGTCTGGTGTGGGCTGCACCAGGAGTAGACTGGGCCAGAGCAGGCTGCAGGGGACTGAATCACTGGCAATTGTGACAATTTCCAGACTTCTCCACCCACAAATGCCAATAACAGTAAGGAAAGTCAGTGGGGGAATTCTATGGGACCTGAGTGAAAGAGGAATTTGAGGTCTGGTCCCAGCCTGGGGCTACAGAGGTGGCAGCAGTGGCAGCAGCAGTGGCTGCTTCTGGTGCCCTAGCCTACAGAGGGTGGGGTATCCAGCAACTGATACAAAACCCCAGATACCTGGGAAAGTACACTCACCCCTACCCCCACCCCCACTGTGGAAGCAGAGTCCCACATTGACATGGAGTTAGAAAATCAAGTATTTGGCTGGAAAAATGAATAAACAGCACAAAAAAAAAAAGTCAGACTACAGAATCTTGGTGACAAAGAAGAACAAAATATACAACTAGAAGAAGACAACAAAGTCAAAGCTCCTACATCAAAAGTCTCCAAGAAAAATATGAATTAATTGCAGGCCATGGAAGAGCTCAAAAAGGATTTTAAAATCAAGTATGAGAAGTAGAGGAAAAATTGGGAAGAAAAATGAGAGTGATGCAAGAAAATCATGAAAAATGAGTCAATAGCATGTTAAAGGAAAACCAAAAAAAAAAAAAAGCAAAAACAAACCTGAAGAAAATAACACCTTAAAAAATAGACTAACCCAAATGGCAAATGAGGTCCAAAAAGCCAATGAGGAGAAGAATGCCTTAAAAAGCAGAATTGGCCAAATGGAAAAGGAGGTCCAAAAGCTCACTGAAGAAAATTATTCCTTCAAAACTAGGATGGAGCAAATGGAAGTTAATGACTTTATGAGAAATCAAGAAATTACAAAACAGAACTAAAAGAAGGAAAAAACAGAAGACAATGTGAAATATCTCACTACAAAAACCACTGACCTGGAAAATAGATCCAAGAGAGATGATTTTAAAATTATTGGACTATCTGAAAGCCATGATCAAAAAAAGAGCTTAGACATCATCTTTCAAGAAATTATCAAGGAAAACTGCCCTGATATTCTAAAACCAGAGGGTAAAATAGAAATTGCAAAAATCCACTGATCACCTCTTGAAAGAGATGCCAAAAGGAAAACTCCTAGGAATATTGTAGCCAAATTCCAGAGTTCTCAGATTAAGGAGAAAATATTGCAAGCAGCCAGAAAGAAACAATTCAAGTATTGTGGAAATACAATCAGGATAACACAATACCTAGCAGCTTCTACATTAAGGGATTGAAGGGCTTAGAATATGATATTCCAGAGGTCAGAGGAGCTAGGATTAAAACCAAGAATCACCTACCCAGCAAAACTGAGTATAATACTCCAGGGGGAAAAAATGTATATTCAATGAAACAGAGGACTTTCAAGCATTCTTGATGAAAAGCACAGTACTGAATAGAAAATTCGACTTTCAAATACAATACTCAAGAGAAGCATGAAAAGGTAAACAGGAAAGAGAAATCATAAGGGACTTATCAAAGTTGAACTGTTTACATTCCTACATGGAAGGATGTTTGTAACTCATGAGACCTTTCTCGGTATTAAGGTAATTAGGAGAAAGAGCTAGATAGGTAGATTAGATAGATAGATAGATAGATAGATAGATAGATAGATAGATAGACAGACAGACAGATAGATAGATAGATAGATAGACAGATAGATAGATAAATGGCACAGGGTTAATTGAATATGAAGGAATGATATCTAAAAAATAAAATTAAGGGTGAGAGAGGAATATATTGGAAGAAGGAAAAAGAGAGAGAGAATTGGGCAAATTATCTCACATAAAAGGGACAAGGAAAAGGTTTCACAAGGGAGGGAAAGAGGGGGGAACTGAGAGGGAATGAGTGAACCTTACTCTCATCAGATTTAGCTTAAGGAGGGAATAACATACACACTCAATTGGGTATTTTACCCTGCAGGAAGGTGGGGGGGGATGATAGAGGGGAAGGCAGATTGGGAGAGGGGTTAGTCAGAAGCGAACACTTTTTTGAAAAGGGACAGGGTCAAAGGAGAAAATAGAATAGGTGGGGGGGCGGGATAGGATGGAGGGAAATATAGTTAATCTTTCACAACATGACTATTATGGAAGTGTTTTGCATAACTACACATGTATAACCTATATTGAATTGCTTGCCTTCTCAATGAGGGTGGGTAGGGAGGAAAGAAGAGAGAGGATTTGTAACTCAAAGTTTTAAAAACAAATGTAAAAAATTGTTTTTACATGTGACTGGGAAACAAGATATACAAGCAATGGGGTAGAGAAATCTATCTTGCCCTACAAGAAAATAGGTGACAGAAGGGAGGGCAGACTGGGGAAAGGGATAATCAGAATGCATGCCATCTTGGTGTGGGGGAGGGAAGAGATGGGGAGAAAATTCAGAACTCAAAATCTTGTGGAAATGACTGTTGAAAACTTAAAAAAATTTTTAAAAAGCCAAATGGTTTTAAGTTCAATTTATTTCAATACTTAGTTTTTATGTCTATGAGAGATGAAAAACATGATACATCTTACAAAGATACATAGATCCAGATGGAAGAAGGGAATTGTTGGCTGTGCTTCCTAAATCATGATACTCTTTTTTCAGTCATGTCCACCAACTATGCAATAGCGTTGTTGAAACTCCTCTAGTAAATTTCTTTCTTCCTTTTTGTCAGTCAGTTGTCCTTGAAAACTAGTCAAGTGCTGCATATTTGTATTATTAACAAATCACTCAAACTCTTTGGAAGATTTTCAAAGAAGTCGGAAAATTCTGTTACCAAGATTTTTAGATGTGCAGATATGATAGGATTTAGAAGTAACACATTATTTTTGGCAAGAAAAGACTTAAAACCAGAACTTTAAATCACTGAATCATAAAGGGTGAAACCAAGATTTTTAAAAATAATAAGGCATATTCAATCTTATTTATCTCACTAAAAAGTATGTACATGTACTGTTACTAACGCATATACATATTATAAAACAAAAAAGATTAAAGATGAGATAAGATGAAATAATTTAAATATTATTTATTTCTAACATTTAAAATGTAATTTTAATTTTATTTATTAATGGCACAAAAAGCTTTTTGCTACTATTAAATTATTGTTATTATGCCTTGTAATGGGTGAAGGTCCAACCCTTAGAACATGTATAATATGCCTTGCACTTCCTTCCTTCCACATGGAGGCTTGGTAAGCCTGCTTCAAGCCATACACGATGGAGAAATCTTTTCCCCCAATTTGGAGCATACAAAAGGATCCTCTGACAATTTTGTATCGGTGTTTTATGCGGGGATAAAAAGTCTGACTTTTTGCCAAAAAAAAAATGGCTATTGAGTCAGGACTGAGTACTTACAAAAGGTTCAATCAGATGACCCCTTGTTTTTTTTTATCACTTGTGGTTTTCAAGTGAGGACTGCTTTGTACCACCAGGTGGGAGAAGGGGAGACTGCCCTATCTCCCATCAAGCCCCCATGTGACTACTGCCCCAGCACATAGTTCATGGAGGTCACGTCAACTGAATTCATTAGGAACAGCTAATCCTAACCCAACCTTAGCTACATCCTGAGGATTACCCTGTTAACCATTTTTGCTCTGACTTCGACAATCCAAAGATCATTCTTAGCAGAAAAAAACCAGAAACAACTGTTCTTCGTTCTTAGCTGTCATCATTTATTATCACTTTGAGCAGCAGGATTTCTTTGGTCCATTTATCCACCCTGGGCTGGTTTGCCCCTCCTTAGGCAATGTAGTGGCACACCACTCACCATATTAGTGCTTGACTTGATGTGGACACTTAATCGGCTTTAGCCCTGCTGCCACTCAGTATTTTTATTGGCTGTTACAGATGTCTGGAATTGTCTCCCTCCTCACCTCCATCTCTCCTTGGCTTCTTTTGAGCCCCAGCTAACATCTCACTTTCTATAAGCCTTTCCCAATCCCCCTTAATGCTAGTGCCTTCCCTCTATTAACTATCTCCAATGTATCCTGTATATGCCTTGTTTTACCCTGTTGTTAGTACGTTTTCTTCCCCCTGAAACTCAGCTCCTTGAGAGCAGGGACTTGTTTTTGTCTTTCTGTCTCTCCCTAGTACTTAGAATAGTGGCTGGCACATAGCAGATCCTTAATAAATGATTGTTTTTAATCCACCATTTATTAATCCATCCACCATTCTCAGCCTCTCCAACTTGATGGTTCTTGTTCCTTGACCTTAGTCTTCACTTTTGGATTCTGCTGAGAAAATCCCTTTCCATTATCATCATGCACCTGACTATGCAAATGACCCCATGAAGGATTCAGTGAGCAAGAGTGCAAGATCAGAAGGAAGTTAGTTAGCCACCTTTTACTCTACATTCCAGCCACAAACACAGTGCTCTCATTATAGGAAAATAGAAAAGTAATCAATACATGGACCCTGCCCTACTGGGGGAGGTAAGATGGAGAGTTAACCATCAAGAAAAGGAAGTGATCATTGTAATATAAAACAAAGCATATACTTATCAGAGATAGTGAAGCAGAAATATAATGCTATGAAAGCTCTCCCACCTACTCATCCAGTCCCTTAAATCAGTGTCTTTGGGTAATTCAGGTAATCGACTGAAGGAATCACTCAGCTAGTTTATGAGACCCTGTTCTCTAAATGGGGGTCGGGGAGGGAGTATGTAGAGGAGACAAGATAGTAACATTGGTTGGCCCTAAAAGGAATAGTAGCAAAAAACCTTGCCTATAAAGGAAATGGATGTAAGTAAAAAAAGGAAGAACCTTCCCAGCCCTTTTGACTATGGAATCAGTCTCTTAGAAAAGTATCCTGTCTCCTCTATTTACTCGCTCCCTATCCCATTCCCTCCACCCCCCCATTAGAGAACAGGCCTTCATGCACTAGCTGAGGGACTTCTTGAGTCAATTGTTGTTGTTCATTAGTGTCCAACTCTGTATTATAATGCACCATGGGGTGTTCTCGGCAAGGATATTGAGTGGTTTACATTTCCTTTCCTAGTGGATTAAGGCAAATATAGGTTAAGTGACTTGCCCAGGGTCACACAGCTAGTGGGTGTCTGAAGCTGGATTTAAACTCAGGTCTTCCTGACTCCAGGCAAAGTGCTCTTTCCACTGAGCCACCTTACCTGCCCCTTCAGTTGATTACCTTCAGCTAATTATCTGCCTTTTCTGAGGATTTTGTCAGTGGAACCCCATTTCTTTATTTGACTTCTCTCAAAGAGATGGCAGGTTAGTGATTCTTTACCCCCAATTGAGAGCCTTCACTTAACAATGTTTGATAGTGTTGGTGGGATCAATGTCCCCTGTTTGGACCTGTCCTGATGGACTTATACAGGAGGCCTAAGACTCTGTATGCAGAATTCACCATCCATCTTCCCCTACTATTTTAAAGAGGAGGCTCTTTTATTCTCCCACCCCCAATTTCAATGGAGGGTATTAGTGCATCTCTTCAGGCATCCCCAAAGATAATATGAATGATGAAACCTCAATAGTGAGTCCTCATTTCATTTGTCCCAAAACAAATAAAGCCCTGATCTGGACCTAGTGCCAACAGGAAATTCAGAAAAGATAAATCTTTTTCTGAAAATAATTGCTTCCCATTAGGGAAAGGGATAACTGCAAAAGATCACAGGGCAGCATTAGATGGAACCTCTATGGGCACAGAAGAGAAATATGACATGTACAGGATGTAGCAGCATCAAAATGGGAAATGGGGTCAAAATCTTGAGGAAGGCAACCCTTGAGTTCATGCCTTAGGAAGGCTGGCTGAAGAAACTGGGGATGGTTAGCCTGGAAGAAAGAAGATTTAATGGGAACATGATAGCTGCCTTCAACTGTCTTTAAGGGTTGGCGTTAGATTTGTTCTGTTTTGTACCAGAGGAAAGTATCAGGAACAATTTTGAAGGACGAAATCATCATTAAGGCAAATCAAGAAATGATTAATTACTCTGCTTTTGGCTGAGAGTGAAAGCTCTAACAGAGGTCTAGGCAACTGAAATTCCTTACTACCCTATCATGCATGGATACCAGGCCTGTGATGTTTCCCAGGCTCCTCATCTACCCTGGGAGAAAGGTACTATTATTACACTCATTTTATAGTTGAGGAAATTGAGGCAGGCAAGAATTAAGTGACTTGCCCAGGGTCACACAGCTAGTAAGTGTCTGATGTTGGATTTGAACTCAGGTCTTCCTGACTCCAAGCTCAATGCTCTATCCAGGGTGGTACTAAATAACAGGGAGACTGTGTAAGAGTCTGTAGGAAAGAGGGACAAGATGGACTGTCACTTCTACATTCGATTCAGAGAAGACTGTTTTGTGTTTTTCTGTAACCACTCATAGGGTACAGTGAGTCTTTTGCACCTTCTGCCCTTTCTGCAGGTTCCTACATTCCCTGTGGGCATTTTAGTAATTAAGAACCAGTACAGTAACTGGGAGAGAGTTGGGTGGCACAATGGATAGAGTGCCACACCTGGAGTCAGGAAGACTCATCTTGAGTTCAAATTCAGCGGCAGACACTAACTGTGTGACCCTGGGCAAGTCACCCTGTTTGCCTCAGTTTCCTCACCTGTAAAATGAGCTGTCAAAGGAAATGGCAGATACCTCCAGCATCTTTGTCATGAAAACCCCAAATGGGGTCACAAAGTGTTGGAAACAACTGAAAAATGACTTAACAACAGCAACGATAGCTGGGAACCCTGTCACCCACATTTGGGGAAACCTAGAAATGAACTATGAATATCTTGGAAGATTTTCCTGGAATTCCTGGAATAACTCCAGGTGAAAGCAATGATCCAGAGAGAGAAACTGACCCTCCTGGAGCCAGGTTAGCATGATCCCAGAGTCTTGCCTTAGAGCAGTCAAAGCCAAAGGTTAAACTGAGAACCAGTAAAAAAGAAGTTTTATCCCCTTTCCATTCTGTCTCCCTTGGAAAGGGGGAAGAAGCAGAGGATTAGAGGAAAGTATGATCACAGAAATGATCTGAACCCATTGCTTTGGAAACCATGTCCCAAGAAGACAAATGGGCCTTAGAACCTCTCTCCATCAAAGAGACAAAATAAAGTGCCTCGGGAAGCACACACGCAAGTTCCCATTGCTTCATCCTTCAAACCAAAACACATTTAACCTACCACGGATAGGGACGTTCTGTACAGAAAATTAAACAGCTGATCAACCAGCAGAGATGAGTTATCCTTGCTGTCTACTTCTGTCACTGGAAAAAAGAGGACTCTGGTGTGGCCAGCTCCGTACAGCCTCCCTGCTAGGCTAAGCACATGAACCTTGAGTATGGCCTAGAAAACACGGCCCACAGGCTGCATCCCTGCCACCAATGTAGAGAGGAGGTTGGGGGGGGAAGGGGGAAGATACAGAGCCCAACGCTTCAAACCACGGTGACCTTTATCATCTCACACAGCACAAGATCACAGAATTGGAGCTAGAAGGGGCCTCAGAGAGGTGATGTAGGCCAACCACTCACTTTACTGGGGAGGAAACTGAGGCCGGAGGAAATTAAGTGATTTTCCCAAGATCTCACAGTCAGGATTGGAGACAGGTCCTCTGACTTCAGACCTATGTTCTTTTTTACTGTACTAGTGAAGGGATGGGGGATGAGTCAAGGGGTAACTGTGGAACTCTTAGCCCAGTGACTGTTGGTGCTTAGGGAAAGAAAGCTTGGCAGGAAAATCCCAAATTAAAGAAGTACCTCCCATAGAGATGATCTAATCCTTACCCTCAGGAGGAATCTCTGCCATAGGCTTCATGGTAGCTGTGTCAGGGTAAGGAGCATTTCCAGCACTGAGAAAATGAGGGACTGCTCCAGGCAATACCGGCCAGACCTCCTGCTCTGGAAAGACCTCAGGATCAATAATGATGAACATTTATTAAGCCCTGGCACTGAGATTGGGAAAATAAAAACCAAAACCCTCCAGGGAATTTGGTGGGAGTAGGGAGGGGATACAGCAGGCACACCATAAGTAAATACAAGGTAATTTGAGGAGGGAGGGAGCAGCAACGAGCAGAAGGATGAGATCTATCAGAGGAGGTAGCACCTTAATGATTTCTCCTGGGACTGTTGGGAAGCGTTGGTAAAAGGAAAAACCTGGCCTAGTGCTGAACTACGATGCTACAGTGACCAATGGCTAAATCCTGTATTGCTGTCCCTCCCCTCCCCCTTCCCAAGACGGTGCACTGGACAACGGAAGGAAGTTTCAGGGGAGGGTGTGCAGAGAGTAAGGGAGGTGAAGCAAGGGAGGAGGCAGCTATGGCGGCAGCAGCAGCAGCAGCAGTAGAGCATCCTGGTGGAGCAGGGAGTGAAGAGGACTCAGCCTCACTGGCTAGGGTGGAGCAGAAGGGCAGGGTAGGGACCAGAGGAACCTACTACGTTAGGAGGCCTCCTCATGGCCCAAGTGGAAAAAAGCAGCAGCAACACAGATAGCCCTATAGAAGGGTGGTTAGGTGGTATGGTAGATTTAGTGCTGGGGTCTGTCTCTAAAAGAAAGCCAAGGTGGGGCCACAATTTTCCTTTATTTACTAGACACAAGACAAGAGCAATACATGGCTTTCTGACTAAATGCTTAAAGAACCTTCACCAGTGGGAAAAAAAGAAAATGAAAAAGCAAGAATATGGGCCCAGCACCAATATAAAACTCTCAGATCAAAAGTAACCTTGTTCCTACCTACTAGTATTCTTTGGTAAAGGAAGAGGGAAACTGCCAAGAACACAATTAGTGTGGTGGAAATAGAAAACAGAGTCCTGGATTGAAAGTAAGAGAACCAGCTCTGGGTTCAGCTCCCATACCTCTCTGAGTCTGAACAAATCCCTGAACCTGAGCCTTGGTTTCTTCAGCTATAACATGAGGGGAGCTGGGTTAAGCAATCTCTACGGTCTCTTCCAGCTTGAAAGCCTATTAAATAGATGCTATTACCCCAGTTTTCAGATGGGGAAACTGAGGCTTGGAGAGTTTCAGCAATCTGTTCATCTAGGAAGTGAAGGGAAAGGAGGGCAGCTAGTATCACAAACTTCTGTTGTTCCCTCCCCCCTTTCAAGTTCAAAAAGGAAAAAAAAATCTACCAGATTAATGGGAGGCCTGTGGAGAGACATCTCTCCACCTATTAGGAAACTGCCAGGCTATGCTGACCTGGAACCTCTCTAATTGGTGGGTAAATTAAAAGGCCCTGAGAGGATAGAGACCAAATGTGATTAGGCAATTAATAAAGGCAGGAAATGATGCTGAGTTTAAAAAAAAAAGTCTGGACTGGCTCTGGTCCTCCTGCCAGCTGGGCTGCCACTGAGACTCTTCAAGTGTGGGACTTTCTTCACAAAGTAGTGAGGCACCACAGAGGGAATGAAGGCCTGATCCTTGAGTCCCTTCCCCCCTTCCCTCATTCTGTGCTTTGTCCCCCCAGACCCTAAGAATAAAAGTTATTATTACATAGCATACAACTATGTCGGAGATCAGCAAACTAGGGCGCTGGGCCAAATCCAGCCTGCCACTGTTTTTTATATGGTTCTCAAGCTAAGAATGATGTTTACATTTTTAATATGAGTCTTATTTAAAAATGTAAAAACCATTCTTCATTCATAAGCTGTACAAAACAGGCAGTGGGCCAGATCTTGTCTGCAGGCTGTAGGCTGCCAACCCCTGAACTATATAACCCCTCACAATTTACAAAGTATTTTCCCCTGGGAGTAATAGATATGTTTCATCTCGGTGGCTCAGGGTCCCACATCCCCCAGAGCTTAGCACTGGGTTCTGCAAGATACTAGACACTTAACAAACTGTTTTTGAGGGGAGTAGCTAGGTGGTGCAGTGAACAGAGCACCGGTTGTGGAGTCAGGACCTGAGTTCAAATTCGGTCTCAGACACTTGACATACTTACTGTGTGACCCTACGCAAGTCACTTAACCTCAATTGCTTTGCCTTTCCTCCCTCCAAAAAAACAAATGGTTTTTTAAGTGAACCGTATTATTTCTATGATGCTTTAATGTTACAAAGTGCTTGCCTCAAAATCATACTTCTGATGAACAATGCAAATATTATTGTGCCCATTTTACACAGAGAGAAACCGAGGCTCAGCGATATAAAGGAATATGTCAGCAACCGTGACTCAACAAGGCTCGTTTCCACTGCAGCCAGTTTGTATCAAAAGGGAAAAAAGCCTTGGACTTGGAGTTAGGGAGTCCTGAGTTTAAACCCTATCTTTGTTTTGAATTCAGGTCTTCCTAACCCCAGGTTTGGTTTTCTGTCGACTGTGCCGTCAAGAATAAAATAAAAAACGTTATTGGGGTTTCACTATTTTTATTGATAAAAATCTTAGTTTTGTCCTGTGTGACCTTGAACAATTCACTTAACACTAACCTCTCTGAGACTCAGTTTCCTCAGGTGTAAAATGAGATCCCTAAAATCTTTTCCAGCTCTATCTCACATATAAGAAAGGATAAATCCTGTTCCCAGCAGGGGCCGCTGCAGAAAAATGTCCCTGCTCACTTGCCATAATCTCCTTCTCGCGGTAAATTTAACCTCTGACCCTAGAAGCCACAGCCAGAAAGAAAGATGGCAACGGCATTGGCTGCGACCGGGCGTCTGCGGCAGGCCCTCCGCGGGGCGCCGGGATGGAGAAGCCCCTGCTCCCGGACCCGCCGCCGTCAACTCTCCTCAAACCCTCCCCAGCCTTCGGCTTCGGCCGTGCGAACTGCCTTTCTTCACTTCTTCCGGGACCGTCACGGTCACCAGCTAGTGCCCTCTTCTTCCGTACGGCCTCGAAGCGACCCTAGCCTACTCTTCGTCAATGCGGGAATGAACCAGGTGGGGGCGGGGTCTAAGGGATGGGGGCGGGGCTTGGGAGAGGAACTGGAGGAAGCTGAGTGGATGAGAGCCGAGGGGGTGGGGCCTGCCTTGGGCAAGGAATGG
>CM053586.1:166342698-166374554 GCA_028646515.1 Pseudochirops corinnae
ACAAAGCTAATGTAACCAAGATTAGAAGGAAATCAGAAAACTGGGAAACAATTTTTGTAGCCAGTGTCTTTAATAAAGATCTCATTTCTAAAATATTTAGAGAACTGAGTCAAATTTGTAAGACTACAAACCATTGCCCAATTGATATGTGATTGGAGGATAGGAACAGGCAGTTTTCAGGCGAAAAAATTAAAGCTATTTAAAGTCATATGAAAAAATGCTCTAAATCACTATTGATTAGAAAAATGCAAAGTAAAACAACTCTGAGGTACCACCATAACCCATCAGATTGGCTAACATGACAAAAAAGGAAAATGATAAATGTTGGAGAAGATGTGGGAAAAGTGGAACATTAATGCGTTGTTGGAGTTGTGAAGTGATCTGACCATTCTGGAAAGTAATTTGAAATTATGCCCAAAGAACTTTTATAAAACTGTGCATACTCTTTGATCCAGCAATTCCACTTCTGGGGCTGTATCCCAAAGTGATCATAAAAAGAGAAGAGAACCCACATATACAAAAATATTGATAGCAGCTCTTTTTGTGGTGGCAAAGAATTGGAAATTGAGGGAATGCCTATCAGTTGGGGAATGGCTGAACAAGTTGTGGTATTTGATTGTAATGGAATACCACTGTTTTATTAGAAATGATGAGCAATCAGATTTCAGAAAAAAATATGAAAAGACTTACATGAACTGATGCTGAGTGAAGTGAGCAGAACCAGGAGAACATTGTATACAGTAACAGCAACACTGTACAATGATCTTCTTTGTTAGACTTAGCTGTTCTCAGCAATACAATGATCTAAGACAATTCCAAAAGAGTCATGATGGAAAAATACTATCCACATCCAGAGAAAGAACTATGGAGTCTAAATGCAGATTGAACATACTGTTTTCACTTTTTTTTTTCTCATGATTTTTCCCTTTTGTTCTGATTTTTCTTTCACAGCATGACTAATGTGGAAATATGTTTATATGATTGTACATGTATAGCCTGTATCAGATTTCTTGCCATCTTGGGGAGGGGGGAAGGTGAGGGAGGGCGAAAAAAATTTGGAACTCAAAATCTTATAAAAGTGAATGTTGAAAACTTTCTTTATATGTAATTAGAAAAAATAAAATACGATTTAGTGGGAGAAAAAGTAAAGATCATGTGCGTAATGATAAAGTGTGAGTTATTAATTGTGGATTCCACTTCCATGTACTCTGATCTCAGTTCAAACCAATCTTCTTGGGCACAGTGGATCCTCGAAGTGAGTTGGCACGGTTCCGGCGAGTAGCGAACAGCCAGAAGTGTGTCCGTACAGGAGGGCGGCATAATGACTTAGAGGATGTGGGCCGAGACCTCTCCCACCACACTTTCTTTGAGATGCTTGGCAACTGGGCATTTGGAGGTGAATACTTTAAGGTGAGTCAGTGAAAGATATTGCAATCAGGAAAAAATCAAGACATAGCAGAGAAAGGTGTCATTAGACAGGGGATATCTATTCCTTCCTCTGTCCTTCATGCTACCCTTGTATAGACCCCTGAATCAGGAACAGGGGAAAACACAAGATGAGTTTGTGTTTTATATATTTGAATAAATATCTTATCTCCCTTCTGGATTACAAGTTTCATGAAGGCTGGCACAGTACTCAGCACATAGAAAATATGACCTATTGAACAAAGAGTACAGACTCTAAGTGCTAAATGAGTTCAGAGAGGAAAGGTGCTGTCTGAGGGCTAAGATGTCCAAGAAAAATCTCATAGAGTAAGTGGGACTTCAGCTGGGTTCGGAAGAAAGCCTAAGACTTATGGAAGCCAAAAGCAGGAGGAAAGGCATTTCAGAAAGAGAGGATACGATAAGGCAAAATTTAGAAACAAGAATATATATGGTGAGTTCAAGAAGACAAGAAATATAATTCAAATGAATGTATCACAAAGAGAGAGCTGAGTTATATAGTGAGATTACAGGAGGACATTGGGATCTCTGCTTAATATCATCATTCCTTGCCTAGGAAGAGGCCTGCAGTATGGCCTGGGAGCTGCTGACCCATGTCTATGGGATTCCCCAGGACAGGCTGTGGGTTACCTACTTTGATGGTAACCCTCCTGAGGGACTGGCCCCAGACTATGAGAGCAGGGACATCTGGCTCAGCTTGGGGTAAGCATGTATTGAAGGGTTCTAAAAATATGAGGCTAAGCCTTTGGAAAGCTGCCAATTGCATTCTGTATTTTTGGTTCTCTGGGGAAAAAAAGGGAAAGAGGAGGAGTGAAGATCTCCAGTACTCAACCACAGCCAAAATTAAGAATAAGCAAGATAGGCATTTTTGTAGGACATAATACACATGGGGAAGGTGTTAGGAATGAAGGACATTTTAAAATATTACTCTGTGTAAATAGCCACCTTTATAACACCAGAAAATTTTGCTCTCTGTGACACCCAGACATTTATATTGTGGTGAGTCAGGTTGCATGTGTTACAGGGAAGCTTCCAAAGGATAATAACACCGGAGGAACAATTTTCAAAATTGACCTAAGGACCACAAATGCCTTGCCCCAGATCTTCTTAGACCATCCCAGCAGACCCAGAGTTGAAGCTGGCCGGCCACAGTTCAAGCTCTTTAATAGCTTAAAAAGGAAGGATGGAGAAGGGGTCCTCTAGTTTTTCCTGTAGATTATTTAACACTACCAACACTCACTGTCTTTTTCTCCCCCACTTAACCTAGGGTACCTTCTACCCACGTTCTTCCCTTTGGACTACTGGAGAACTTCTGGGAGATGGGGGAGACAGGACCCTGTGGACCCTGTACTGAAATCCACTATGACCTGTCAGGAGGAGTAGGGCCCCCCAAACTGGTTGAACTCTGGAATCTGGTCTTCATGCAGTACAACAGGTAACAACATAGTATCATGGAAATAGGGCTGACTTGAGCATCAGGAAACCTAGGTTCTGGTCCCATTGATTAGCTCTATGAATATGGGCAAGACACTAGACTGGATCAGGGTTTCCCAAGTTTTGAACATGAAATAGATTGATGCACACCATGATTGTTATTCTGGGAGCCCAGGGATCTAAAAGGTCCCACCAATGGCAGGTTGAAGGGGAGAATTAGATCAATTTTAGTGGGAATAAAGCCCAGTTCCATACCAAAACATTGCCATATGGAATAAGTATCTTCTTTTTTCTTTTTAAAAAAAATTTGGTGTATAATTCATTATAGACTTATACAGATCACTCCCACTTCAGGAGGGATCTCTTCTAACATACTACAATGATTAAATAAAAGTAACAATATAGCAGTCTTGCCTGAAAGTGCATACAACAGTTTGTATCTGCAAGCACTCCTCCCCATCTCTCTC
This sequence comes from Pseudochirops corinnae, assembly GCA_028646515.1. NCBI lineage: Eukaryota > Metazoa > Chordata > Mammalia > Diprotodontia > Pseudocheiridae > Pseudochirops > Pseudochirops corinnae. The sequence continues at coordinate 166,346,043 of CM053586.1, forward strand.
TAATTGTTTTTAAATTAATTTTTTCTGCCTCTGATGCCCCACCCCCACCCTGTTGGGAGTTGGAAGGAAGGAAAACATTTCTTGAAACAAATATACATAGTGAAACAAAAAAAATTTCCTTTCTGGCTGTGTACCAAAATATCTGTAAGTGTCACTGCATACCCAAAATCCTAAATCTCCATAAACAAAGCTGTCCTGAAGCTCATTGTATTGATCATAGTTCTCAGGGCAAGTTCTCAGAGTTGTTTGTTTTAACAATGTTGTTGTCATTCTTCATCAGTTTGTAAAAGTCTTTGAAAATGTTCGTTTTTGTAATATTGATATTATAGTACAAATTGTTCTTCTGAGTCTGGTTTAATATTAGGAAAACTATAAACTTAAAATTAACCATATCAATAATAAAATCAACAAAAAAATTATATGATTATGTCAAAAGATGGAGAAAAGTTTTCTTTTTAACAAAATGCTAGCGCATATAAGAATAAATGGACCTTTCCTTAAAATGATAAATAGCCTATATCTAAAACCAAAAGCTACTATTATTTGTCACACAGATAAACTAGAATCCTTTCCAGTAAATTCAGGGGCCAAACAAAGATATCTACTGTCACCACTTCTATTTGACATAGTTCCAGAAACACTGGCTTTAGCAATAAAACAAGAAAAAGAAACTGGGGAAATCAGCATAAGTAAAGAAGAAGTATTCCCTTTTTGCAAATGAAATGATGATGTACTTAAAGAATACTAAAGAGTCAACTAAAAGATGAAGTGAAACAATAATTTTATCAAACTTGCAGAATATAAAATAAATCCACAAAAATCATCAGTATATATAATACCAATAAAATCTAATAGAGAAATTCCATTTAAAATTACTACATATTCTATGTAATATATAAATTATAAAATACTTGGAAGTCTGCCTTTCAAGTATTTTCAGTGCATGTAACTTTATGCTTAATATTCTCAAAAGAAGACCTCTGTCAGCATTGGCGTTTTCTCACTAAGCCGTTATTCACAACTTATGTTAAGTCATTTTGAAATCATTACATTATATGATCTCTAAGATCCTGATCTGAAGTTGCATGAGTCTAAGGGTGAAGGATATGTGGAAACAGAGGCCAGCCATGAGGCACACCTGCCTAGGAAGGAGATTCCAAATTCTAATAGGCGGAGCAGAACTGGAACAAGGAGGGGACCACCTCCATTGATGTTTGGTCGTGGTTGGTGGCCATGAATACTAGTACATAGCCCCAGAGGGAGGGTTGTCCAGGTCCCTTCCACTGTTGCCATCCCTCTGTCGCTTTCCCTAGTAATTCTACTTCATCCTTTGAACTCTGAGATGGTATCACCACTCTGAGGGAATCATTGATGCTCATGATTCTTTGATAACTAACCTACTCTCACCAGGGAGGCAGATGGAAGCCTGCAGCCCCTGCCCCAGCGGCATGTGGACACTGGCATGGGCCTGGAAAGGCTGGTGGCCGTGTTGCAGAACAAACATTCTACCTATGATACAGATCTCTTTGCCCCACTGCTTGCAGCTATACACCAGGTACCTTTCCCCATTGCCCCCTAAGAAGTCCCTCTAACCTGGCCTCCCGGGACCCAAGACCAAACTCATTCTACCCACCTCCGTCTTCTGGGCACCCCTCAGGAGGATAAGTAGTGGTGACTGCCCCAAGGTCACAAAGCATGTCCGTGACAGAACTGGCGAGGATTTGGCATTTGTGAGGCATTTCTGCTCAGTGCTGCTAGTTAACCTTTCATGAGTAAGTCTTATCCCCAAAGGTCAGATCCCAGTCCTGTGACTTACCAGGGAAGGCCCATTTCTTCTCTGGACCTCAGTTTCCCCACCTACAAAATCAGGCATCTGGCCTGGACAATCTCCACCTCATGCGTGTGGCAGAGGGAAGAGCGCTGGGATAGGAAGTCAGAGGGCCTGCGCTTGAACCTCAGCTTGACTCCGGACTGCCTGGACAGGTCATCCACCTGCTCTCGACTTCAGCTTCTGCTTCTATAAAATGAGCAGGCTGGACTAGCAGATCTCCGGAGGACTTTCCAGCTGTAAAGCCGATCAGAGTCTGTGACTGCTGTCTAAACTGTAAGCTCCCTGATGGCAGGAAACATCTCATATTTAGAAGCTGGTGCTAGAAAGGTCCTCTGAAGCCACTGAGGCCAACCCCCTCCCATTTTACAGATGAGGAAACTGAGGCCCAAGGTCACAGAGGTAATGAAAATCAGAGGCAGAATACGAGCCGTGACTTCTTTATAGTGCAGGAGGCACTTGGTAAATGTTTGTTGATGGACTCAGACCTTGATTTTCCACCTCCTAGCCCAGACTACGTAATGCGATCAACTGTAGGTATATGGATAGAGTTCAGGAAACCTCAGGCTTCTTTCTATCCTTCCCCTTATTCTACCTACCTACTCACCCCCACTCTTCAACATACACATTCATTCACAAAGTCAGATTTTAAATGTGCCTAAGGTTTGAGGTTTGCTCTTACCTGGGGAGACAAGGCAAGGGTATGGCCTATGACAGGCTAATCCAATGTGTCTCTTCTCCCCACCCCTCAGGGCTGCAGGGCACCCCCATATCTGGGCCGCGTTGGGGTGGCAGACGAGGGACGCACAGATATGGCATATCGTGTGGTGTCAGACCACATCCGCACCCTGAGTATCTGCATGGCTGATGGTGTTTACCCCGGCATGTCTGGAGCCTCGTAAGTCTCGAAGGCCCACATGGGGCTGTGGGGTCACAGGAGGGGTAGAGCAGAGACCTCGAGAGTTGTCATGGTGAAGTACATGCAGTGTACAAGGCTGCTGGCAGGGAGAGGGGCTGTTTCCGTTTCTGTATGCGTGTCCTCTGCTTTCAGGCTGGTTCTCCGCCAGATCCTTCGCCGGGCAGTGCGTTTCTCCTCTGAGGTGCTGCAGGCACCTCCGGGCTTCCTGAGCAGCTTGGTGCCCATCGTCGTGGAGATACTGGTGCGAGCAGGGTCCCTGGGGAGGGGATCTGGGGAATGCCTGAATGGTGGGCATTCGGGACCCTTCACCCTCAATCACCTTGTCATCAGGGCTGAGAACAGTGTAAATGGCTTACACTGGAGCCAAGGATCCAGTATCCAAGCGTCAGGAAACTCGGGGAAATCCTCACTCTTGTTAGGAAAGCTCTCATCTCATCACTCATATTGATACTAACAATAATAATAATGATAGCTAGCACTTACAGAGTATTTTACTAATTCTGCCTCATTTTATTCTCACAAGAACCCTGGGAGATAAAAGCTATCCTTATCCCCACTTTACAGTTGAGGAAATTGAGGCAGATTGAAGTTAAAGGACTTGCCCAGAGTCACACAGCTATTAAGTGTGTGAAGCAGAATCTGAACTCAGATCTTCCTGACTCCCGGCCCAGTGCTCTAGCCATTGTGCAGACCTGGCCTCCTGGGAGGCAATGGATGATCACTTCTTGAGAAGGTTGTGGAGGGGCTTCTTGTTTGGGGTGGGTTAGGCTAGCTTATCTCGAAGGTCATTTCTGACTAATTCTGTGGTTTGGGGGTGGACCAGAGACAGACAGCTTCGCTATGAAAGGAAGAGCACAGAGCTGGTGGTCAGCCTGCGTTCCAGTCCTGTCTCTGCTGTGATTTAGCTGTGTGACCTTGGGCAAGTCACCTTGAGGGCCCTCAGTTCCTTGTCTTTGAAATGGAACTGGTAGACTAAATGGTTTCTAAGGTCTCTCCAGCCCTAACATTCTACATTACATAAATTCTGAAGGGTGAGAGAGAAGCTAGATTAGATCAGGGAGGCATGGAAGGACTTCTTTCTCCAAGCCCACCCTCCTCACCTCACCCCCATTACAATCACCTCTGGGAGTAGAACCTATATCTTATCTTTGGCCATGATCATAACACACTGGTCTTACCTCTTGGCCCCTGAAGAATCCCAGTGTCCTTGCTGTCTCCTTGCCCTACTCTGTCCTCAGTCGTGCCTGATCCACCATTCTTCTTAACCTCAAGCCTATCTCATTACCCAGAAAGGACTGGAAAATTGATCTGAGGGAGAGGAGTGGAGTGACTCAGTGGTCACCCAGATCCTGTTCTTAGTAATGCCTGTGACCCCCATCTAAACTGTAAGCTCTTTGAAGGCAGACACTGTGTCTTACACTGTGATCATAAGGTCATAGAGCTGGAACCTTAGAGGCGATCCGAGGCCTCCCATTTTACAGACAATAAAACAGAAGCCCAAGGTTCAAGTAATTTGCCCAAGATCACACAGGTAATAAGAATCAGTTGACAGAAGAAGGTGGCAGGGAAATGTCCCTGAACCCAGAGGGAGCTCAGTATGCCCTTCCTTCCTGCCTATGCCTTTCTTCCGCCCCCCTGCAGGGAGACGCCTACCCAGAGCTGCAGAAGAGCTCAGCCCAGGTAGGGGATTCTGGTGGAGTGGAAGGGCATGGGTTATGTGGGAGGAGGAGCTTGATCTAAAGAGCTATGGCAAGAGGGTCCGAGACTCCTCATGTAAACTGACCAATCTCACTTCCTTTGCTCTCGTTTCTCTCCCCACCTCCTAAGATTATCAGCTTGGTAACAGAGGAAGAAAATGCCTTCCTGTCTTCCCTAGAACGAGGCCGCCGTGTCATTGAACGCACCCTGCAGCAGCTGGGCCCCTCTGACCTATTCCCAGGTAAACGAGATGTCTTAGGGAATCGTGGCAGGTTAGGGGTAGGGAATAGTTTCAGAAAGCATGGTCCTAATGCCACCCCTACCCTCTACTTCATTTCTTCTCCCCCTTCACTACTTACCCAGTGCTCCAAACCCTTCTGTAGGAAGACCTCTGCTCTACCTCTGCCAGCCAGGATAGTTCTTCCTGCACTATGAGCCTGCCTTCCACCCTCTACCTAGCTCCCAGTGTGGTGCTATCCTGCTTCAGCTTTATGTTCTTAACCTAGAATTTCCCCCCAACATCTAGGGTAGCAGAGGCCTCAGAGTACCCTAAATAGGGTTTCTGTTTATGCACTGTTGTGCAGAGAATAAGAGCAAGCTGAGACTTGGGTTCAAGATAAATTTAGGTGTGGATTTATTGATTAAGCACGTGACTACCAGAGTGTTCACTCAAATTGGTAGTTGCCACTGGGGGTACAGACTTTGGTTATAAAGACTAAAACCACAAAAACCACAGTCAGGGAGGGGAGCTAGCAGAAGCCATGATGTAGAGAAGCAAAGAACAGCCATTGGTTAGATCTATAGCTCAGGGCTAATTTGGGAATATGGCACAAGGGTACAAAGGGTGCAATTTCCTGTGACATGGGGGTCCCTCCTAGAACAGGGTGGAAGGCAAGGGTAGAGGGGTCATGGGGTAAGGGGGACTGGAATTCCCCAGAAAAGGCCGGGGTCATGTTCTGGGCGAAGGGTGTGAGGACCCTGCTTGGTCAGCGGAACAGGACAGGGTAGTCCCTACATAAGATCCTTGCACCATAATGAACCTTGTACACTATAAGGATTCAAGGAGAATATACGGAATGCTAATTTGAGGAAGGAGGGGGTGAGGGAACTGAGCCTTGGGCTATTGCCCAGGCGTGCCTTCTAAACTGTTTCAAGCTATAACAGAGTGTAGGATAGGGACAGAGACAAAAATATAAAGGGGCTTAATGGCGGGCCACAAATCAGGTGGTATGTAGTGACCTGGGATTTGGGTTTGGGTACAACAGTACTAGGGGCCTTCCATCCTAGGCTCTTTGCTTTGAAATGAAGTTGAGGGACCACCATGCCAGGGCCTGGGAGTCAAACAGAGTCTGCTTTGTCAGAAGAGAGCTTCCTTCCCTCCTGTTATCCATTCCCTTCTCTTTTCTCCTCTCCTGTCTTTGATGTTCTCTGCCCCTTTTGTCTTTAAGCTGAAATAGCCTGGTCATTGTCTGGGAACCTGGGGCTGCCCCTGGATCTGGTAGGGCTGATGCTGGAAGAGAAGAATGTCCAGCTGGACTCAGCAGGTCTGCGGCAGCTGGCCCAGGAGGAGGCCCAGGTAACTGGACAGGCCAAGGCCAAGTCACTTCTTCACAGGTTCTCTTGGTCCACTGGGGAAGGAGGGTCCTTTTCACTTATCCTAAGCATCCCTCATGTGAGGGGCTATGGCCAGCAAAGGACAAAGAAGGAGACCTGGTTCCCACCCTCAAAGGGCTCTATTCTGGTACACAGACCTTATCTATGTGCAGTCTAGTCATAAGCCATAGACAGAGAGAAATAAAAGTGAACACAGGATGTAGGGTCCATCAGTGCAGAAGAGATGTAGAGCAAAGAGGGTTAAGGACAGGTTCATTTCTTCCTAAAGCTCTCCCATATAAGTAGAGGTGGGGGTGAGGGGTAGCTTTGGTCCTAAGCACACTGAGATAGTTTCAGCTTTGGGACCTGTTGTATCCTGGGTCAAGGAGTCCCTCAACCATCCTATCACTAGAGGAGCACCCTCTATCCCTTACCGTCCTCTCCGGCCTACCTTTCCAGCATCTGAGCCAAGCCCAACAGGCTAAGCCAATGGAGAAATTGGAATTGCACCTGGACATCCATGCCCTGGGCCACCTGCAGAAGCAAGGGGTTCCCCCAACGGATGATTCCTCCAAGTATAATTACTCATTGCTTCCTAATGGCTGTTATGGTGAGAGTCCATGTGGGAAGAGGGGCGAGGGAGCTGAAGCTCGGGGGCAGAGTTTCTTCCTTCACCTACTACCCACTCACAATTGACTTCATTATGGGAGCTGTCCTGACAAAAGGTACCACTACCATCCTGCTCAATGTCCAAGGTGGGCCACCAGATGTCGCTGTGGACTCATTGCCCATCTGCCTGCCCAGCAGAATGGAAGGGATGGTGATCTCGTAGGGACTAAAATGGAAAGGAACCTTAGAGATCATCCAGTCCAGGGGTTCTTGCCTTTTTTGTATCTTGGGTCCCTCTGACAGTCTGAAACCCATGAAACCCATGGCCCCCTTCTCAAAATAATGTTTTTAAAAGCATAAAATAAAATACATCGGATTATAAAAGAAACCAATTTTACTAAAGTACAGTTATCAAAATATTTTTTATATTATTATTATTTTTTTTTGCTTTTTGGAGGGCAGTTGGGGTTAAGTGACTTGTCCAAAGTCAAACGGCTAGTAAGTGTTAAGTGTCTGAGCTGGATTTGAACTCAGGTCCTCCTGACTCCAGGGCCGGTGCTCTATTCACTGTGCCACCTAGCCACCCCCACAAATATTTTTTAAGAAGTTCACAGACCCAGATTCTGAAGTCCTGATCTAGTCCAGCCACCTCATGAATCAGTAGACTCCCAACAAGCCCAGTGTCCGTCTGGGATTACCTCCCTTCTCCTAGGACTTATCCCGTTCTCCCTTTCCCGCTTGCAGAATTTGCAGCCTGTGATGCGGAGATAATACAGTTGTATAGTCTGGATGGGGTGGCCATAGACTCAGCTAGTGGGGGTCAACGTTGTGGCCTCCTACTGGACAAGACCAGCTTCTATGCTGAGCAAGGGGGCCAGGCTTCTGATCGAGGCTACCTGATACGCAAAGGGCAACAAGTGAGTCGGGTTCTGTTACCCTGCTGATTCCCCCCCTCCCCACTTATGCTTGCTCAGCACACAACATGCACTTAACTTCCCTCTCCCCTCGGAGCTCCTATGACTTGGCTTTCCACCTCCCTTAGGATACTTATAATATCCTGCTTGGTTCTATGATCATGTCCATTTTCTCCTTCCTTCCTTCCAACTTTAGGTTCTTTGAGAACAGAAACTGTCTTATTCATCTTTGTGACCTCCCACAATGCCTTGTCCTCACTAAATATTTACTGAATGGAGGGAGATCTTCTCCACCACCCAGCACCCGCTGATTATCCCTCTGCATATACCTTCATGGCTAGATCCCTGTCTCTTTCCTCTCCCCTGAATCCCAGAGGGGGTCAGCTTGATAGTTTGGTGGGAGCTGCTCTACAGGTAATAGACCTGTGAGGGGAAGAGATGGGCCCATGGAAAATACTAAAAGCAAAGGAACAATACTCTTATCTTTCTGCCTTTCCTCGAGGATGTGCTGTTCCCAGTAATTGGGGCCCAGACTTATGGGGGTTTCATTCTGCATGAGGTGATAGCCCCTGAAACCTTGAAGGTGGGAGACCAGGTACAGCTGTATGTGGATGAGGTAAGGCCCTCCTTCTGCCCCAGCCTATGACTCCACCCTACTTTTCAGGGCTTCTCAGAATGGACTAGGAGTAGAAGGGAGGGAGGATGTCCTAGATCCCTCTGATGCAAGCCATACCCCACCTGTATCCCTGCTTGCCCCTTTCTCTTCGCCTTCCCTTTCCACAGGACTGATAACCCAATGTTCCAGATAAGTATGAGAATTCTTATATTGTAGGAATGGCGTCTGGGCTGCATGAAGAAACACACAGCCACCCATTTGCTGAGTTGGGCACTCCGGCAGGAGCTGGGCCCAGACACGGAGCAGTGCGGCTCCCACCTCAGCCCAGAGAGACTTCGCTTTGATGTGGCCACACTGGTAAGCCGGAAAGGGGTTGGGGAGGCATGTGCAGATCTGGGCAGGCAGGGAAGTACGAAGCACACAAACGTTAAGTAGAAGGAGGGCAGACCAGAGAGGGGCAGGAGCTGATTGGACACATCTGCAAGAGTGCAGCCCCAGGGGGTGAGAGGACTGCCATCCAAGGATCAGTGAAAAGGACTGGGGATGTTTTGCATGGAGGAGAAAAGGCAGGGAGGGGCATTATGACCATCTTGCAAAGCACTGGCAGAGGGACCAGACCGATTTTCCTTCGTCTCAGAGGGAGGAGTGAGTAGTTGGTGGAAACTTCAGAGGAGCAGACTTGGGCTCGATATAAGAACAAACTTCCTGACAATGAGAGCTGTTTGAAAGAAAACTTGCAGGGGAAGCTAGATGGCTCAGTGGATAGAGCACCAGCCCTTAAGTCAGGAGCACCAAAGTTCAAATCTGGCCTTAGATACTTATTGGCTGTGTGACCCTGGGCAAGTCACTTAGTTCTAGTTGCCTCAAAAAAAGAAAACTTCCTGCCTCCAAAGGTTGGGGGCTTCCCCTGGCTGGAGGTCTCCAGACAGAGGCTGGGAAGCCCCTTGTTGTGGGTGGTCCAGAAGGCATTCCTTTTCAAGCCTGGTTGGACTAGATGACCTCTGGTGTTTTTTTTTCTGGCTGTAATTATGTGAGTCGGGAAGAGTATGGAGGGTTGGTGGTATGGCATGATGACGGAGGCAGTGTGGCATGTGATAGGAAGAACACAGACCTGAGTTCTGTCCCCACTCTCTCAGCCACGGATTACTTGTATGGGTCGTTTGCCCCTTAGACCTTTGTTTTCCCTCCTCTGAATTGAGACTGGTAGAATCCATGGTTTCTAAGATCCCTCCTAGCGCTGACATTCTTTATCCCATGAGTTCTTCGTGGGAGATGCGCCAGACCTATCTTTTCCATCTACATAATCTACTTATTTCTGCCACTCCAGAGCACTCCCTTTAAACATCTCTCTGCCCACCTGTGTCCTTCCCCTCTTCCTGTGTCTGAATCAGAACTTACCCTTTCAGGAGTCCTTCTCTGGGTAACCCCCAGATATCTCAGCCTTTCCCTTTGCCCAGCATCCCCTCAGCACTCCTGTTCAGCTTATACTAAGTGTATCCCTTGGCAATTGTTGGCATGTAGTGTTATAGTTGTTGTCTAGGATGAGATTATGAGGAGAACCCCCTCACTTTGTAGAGTGTAAGCCTCCTGAGGGCAGAAATTTGGTCCTTTATTTCTTTAGATCCCCTTATAACAAAGAGTTCAGCTTTTAATTAACAGCTCTCTTACATGATTCACAGTTTAGAGAATTAGATCCAGCAGTCATAGAGCCACCTACTGTAAATGCTCATTTATGAAGAAATAAGTCCAGGGGAGTCACTTTCTTTGCCCCTTATTTCTCCAGGTCCCACTAACGTTGAAGCAGCTTCAGGCAGTGGAGGAAGCTGTCCGAGAGGCTGTGAGGAGGGATGAGCCTGTGTATATGGCTGAGGTGGCCCTGGAGCTAACCACCCAAGTTCCAGGCTTACGCTCCCTTGATGAGGTAAGAAGGAGAAAAAGAAAGGTAGAGATTTGGTAGAAGGCTCAGGAATGCTGCCCCCTTTGAGGGGAGGGTCTGTAATGTACCTTCTCTTCCCCCTGCCACAGATATACCCTGACCCTGTTCGGGTGGTGTCTGTGGGGGTACCTGTAGCCAGTGCCCTGGCCCCCACCTCCCAGGCTGCACTGCATACCTCAGTAGAACTGTGCTGTGGCACGTAAGTCACCCCCCCTCTGCCTCATTGCCCCTTGTGCCTTTTGATGCCTCTCAGTTTTGGTATTCCCATCAACCCTTTCACCACTGCTTCCTCACATTCAAATGTGGGCTGTAGGTTCTGAATTCTTCTCTAAGATGCCCATCCCTCTATGACCTCCCCTTTCCTTTGCCCCTAGGCACCTGCTGCGCACAGGAGCCATAGGGGACCTGACTATTGTGGGGGAACGACAGCTGTCCAAGGGCATCATCCGCTTGGTGGCTGTCACTGGGGAGCAGGCCCAACAGGTCAGTGATCACACAGGAAGAAAGAGAGGGAGAGGGAAAGGCAGGTTGAGCTGAGGGGAAAGTGAAGAAAGTGAAGGCATCCTTAGCAAGGGGAGGCAGGTTGGAGAAAGTACAAATACGCCTGGGATCTTTGGTCTAGGGGAGGCCATAGCCAGGTGAGAGGTAACCTTGGAGTAATTGTGGCTAATAGACTATCCCTTTTTCCACCTGCCAGGCCCGTGACATTGGCCAGAATCTGGCTCAAGAGGTTGAAGCAGCCGTAGCCCGACTGAGCCAGGGGAACGAGGATGTCAGGGAGGCTCATCGATTATCAAAGGACGTGGGACGGCTCAGTGATGTGAGGACCACCTCCTTCCCTCTTCTCTTCCCACTATATCACACCCCTTTTCTTATACCAACCCAAACCCTTCTCAGGTCTCCCTGTCTCATACCAAGCAGGTTACCAGGTTGGCCAGAGAGGAACCAGGCTGGGCATTCTCTGTTGGGAACTTCTGAGTGGGAAGGGGAGGGAGTGGGTGCTTTGGGCCCAGGCCCTGCCTCTGTCCTGGAGCCCTGGGAATGTAGGTGTGATGTTGCCTTCTCTGACCACAGACGGTGGACACAGCTGTGATGCCCCAGTGGCAGCGTCAAGAGCTGCAGGCAGTCCTGAAGAGACTGCAGCGCCGTGCCAACACTGCCGTCCGAAAACTGGAGATAGGGCTGGTAAGGGGGCCAGTCTGTGCTGGGCCCATGGGGGCCCAGCCCTGTCCCATGGCTTGGAACATGCAGTGTGACAGTCACCTAGATGGCATGCCCACCAGCACCAGCCCAGACTAGTCCAGAACAATCATACAGGGAGGGAGTTGGGGAAGTTAGAATTTGGTCATAAGGAAGAATAAGTCATCAGGGAAAACTTCCTGAAAAAGCAGGTCTGGAAGGGTGTGGCATCAGGGCAGAAGGAAGAAAGAGGCCAGGGCTTAGGGCTGTCAAAAGGCAGTGTGCATTTAGGCTTGGAGGAAGACTTTGCTGGAAGTTCTGATTTTGGCAGAACAGTGAGGCCTCTCAGAGTCCTTGCCACACTTCTCAGAACCTGGAGGAGGCAGAGGTTAGAGATGGAAGTACTGCCCTGGGGAGGGCAGAGGTAGAAGTACTGATGCTCAGGCCAGGCTGGGGCACTGGGCTGGGAACTGTTCCCTCACAGCTCAGGAAAGAGGAGTAGGTGGGAAATGATGGATTTTTAGGATCACCCCTCTCCACTTGCCCCACACACTCAGATAGATGCTTTCCTCTCTTTGTTCCCCTGCTCCCGTCTCTGTTCCCCAGGCCACAGCAAAAACACAGGAGCTACTGGAGAGACATCCTGTGGGGCCCTTCATTGTGGACACAGTCCCGGCTGAGACCCTCTCGGTGTGTCATGGGAAGGAATCAGAGAACAGGGGCTCCTAAGGAGAGAGGGAAAGTGGGTGGGCTTCAGCAAAAGGGAAGGAAGTAGTTGAGACAGAGAGACAAGTCATGGAAATGAGAAATGTTACAGTGGGGATCTTATTGAGAGACTGCTTTGTGCTTTAGAGGGGTCAAGAGGATACTGGTGGGAAAAGACCTGTAATTGGTGAAGGAAGCATGGGGCCACTGAGTCCCAGTGGCTCTGGATGACTTTCCTTACCTCTCCAGCTGCTAGTGAAGGTGGCGAAACAGCTGTGTGAGCAAGTTCCTGGCACCTCTGTGTTACTGCTCAGTCCCCAGGCCCCAGGGAAGGTCCTGTGTGCCTGTCAGGTGGCTCAGGTGAGTGGATAGGGGCAACGTATGCTGCCGTCCTTCCTCCCATCTCTCATCCCTTGGTTAAAGTGAAAGACTACCCCGAAGGAGTGCCCCAGAAGGCACAAGCTGACATCTCTTCATTCATTCTCTTCTCCAACAATAGTTGAAATGGGTAGGAGCTACAGGAAAGGGATTCATGGATATCCCAGGGTAGGGAATTTCTCCTGTTATTAAAAACAGTGCTTACCCAAGGGAAAGAGGGTATTCTTTAGTCACCTGTCCCAGTGTGGAACAAGTATTCCCACGTTCTCTTCTACTTTATGATTTGAAGCTCTATGACTACTTAACTTAGCAGGGACAGGGCCTCTGGTCCCTGAAGCTCTGAGCCTTGCAAACCAGCATAAATCACTCCCCCCCCCCCATAGGACTAAGTACAGCTTCCCTTGTCTTCCCTTCCCCATGTGCCTTCCCTTTCTCATCCCCAAGAGCTTTCTCCTTGGCTTCTAACATGATTTCTCTACCAAGACCAGCTACAAATAAGGACTGCTACTGATAAATTCATGACTGGAGCTCCGGTGTCCAAGACTCCCAGGGTGCTGTTTGTTGGTGGTGAGGGGCAGTAGGAAGATCAGTTCCTGTCTGTTCTTTCCCTAGGATGCAGTCCCCACCCTCACTGCTGAAACCTGGGCATCGGTGGTGTGTAGCCATATGGGAGGCAAGGCCTGGGGCTCCCGAGTTGTGGCACAAGGAGCAGGGAATGCTGGTGACATGGAGGCTGTGCTGAACATTGCCCGATCCTTTGCCTTCAACCAGCTTTAACCCAGGACTTTTGGAGTGAAGAGGAGCTGGGCAGCTCAGTAGGGCCAGAGCCAGAGGCCCCAGTACCTAATAACTAAGAAACCAGGGATGGAGACAGAATCAGGAGCATGAGAAAAGCCACAGCATAACTGTCTCTTGGTCCTTCAACTGTGCCAACTTCTGCACTGTGGGCCAAGGCAGGAGAACTTGAACATGACCCTGGGAGGACACCCACCTCCCACCCCCCAGCCCCCACAAGCAAGTAAGGATGAATCTGTCCACCCTGATCCTCAGCCCTGGTTCACAGGAGCTCAGTGCTGATGCTATGGCTACCGGGTAAAAAGGGCTTTATTAGGGGACAGACAGCTTTCCAAAGTTACTAGGAAGGGGAGCGTTCTTTCCTTTCCCCTCCTATCTCATGCTGCTTAGGGGGCTCAGTAGTACCTGCATCCATCACTTGCACTTGTTCCTCAGGCCTGACTGGGGGAAGCATGGGACTTGGGACTGAGCCTGGGATCTGAGACCTCTGTCACCACTGATCCATCATCTCTGCAGATGGCTTCAAACCTGAACAAGCAACAGGGGTGAGCCCAAGCCCCTTGATCTCCAGAACTAAAAATGTAAGGATCTTGAGTCCTTGGTACTCTGGAAGAGCTCAGACCAGATGGAAGGTTAAACAACACTTCTGCCCCAGGGCAAGCCGCTGAGTCCTTCCTCCAGAAACAACCTGGGAGCTAAGACATCTGAAGTCACCACAGGACACCCTGGTGAAATGATACCCTCTTTTCCTCCCTCAGTCTAGGTGTCTTTGGCTTCTGTCTCCTGGCAGCCTTTTCCAGACGCTACCAAAATGCTTGGGAAACTGGGTGTTCTCTGGAGCCTTAATGAGGGAAATGGGAGCCAGCTAGAATGGCTCCCCCTGTAAGGCCAGGATCCCTACAGCTGGATCTAGATTGATGGCTGAGTATCAGAATTTAAAAGGGCCACCTGCCTGCCAGTATCCAAAGATGTAATTTAAAGGTCTCTCTTTCTCAAGTGGAGCTTGGCCCCTCCATGGTGCATTCTACTTGACAGCTGATTTCTCATTTTAATTAAGATGTTACTGATTTATTGATTAATCACTGCTGTGAGCCCATTCGTCTCTAAAGTTACCAGTGCTTGGCCCCTGTGTTGTTTACTCCTGCCCTGCCTATGCCTCTGGGGTTTCTAGGTCTTCCATCAGGGCCAGGCTCCTCCTCCCTCCCAGCCTCATTAAGGATATGAGCTCATTGGGGGAGGGGGAGGGCACTGAAAAAGAAGGAAAAGATGCTAGGGTTTAACACTCCCTCCGCTGTCCAGCCAGATAACCCATCTCATGGGCCACAGCCTTACCCCTTAGAAAATGGGATGGGACTGAGAAGCTGAGACCACAACCTCTTTTCACTCCTGCATCCTGGAGGCTGAGGCTGAGAAGGAGCCTGGGGCTTGGGGTTTGCCACCTGCTTCCCTCTTGTGGGGAAAGGACTGCACAAAGGTGCCAGGGTTTATTGTGACTGCTGAGGCCGGGAGGAGAGATGTACATACACACCTCGTTGAGGGTCCCTGGTTATGGAAATTATTCCACAACTCTCCCTGAGGTTGGCCAGTGGAGACAAGAGCTGGAATTAGGGTTAGTAGGCACAGTCTTCCATCTCATCTGCTAGGAAAAGGGATCCTAAGGGACCCTGGCAACACGTTTTCCTGAACCTTAATCTCATCCTAAAGGACATGGAGAAATGAGATGAGTCCTTCCACAGTCAGCCCCTCACACACAAAAGAATAAATTATATACAGTCCCATAGGGAGAGGGACAAAGCATAGATGTACACACCGCACGTACATGTGTATACATCACACAGTACACTAAGACCAGACTGCGCAAGCGTTCACACACACCTGCACACTCCTCTTGACAACAGCCCGCGTGCATAGCAACCGACGCAGAGAGCCTTCCGGTTGGGGGAAGGGGAGGCATCTCCATGGAGACAGAGCCCGGCA
This sequence comes from Pseudochirops corinnae, assembly GCA_028646515.1. Classification (NCBI taxonomy): domain Eukaryota; kingdom Metazoa; phylum Chordata; class Mammalia; order Diprotodontia; family Pseudocheiridae; genus Pseudochirops; species Pseudochirops corinnae. The sequence goes on from CM053586.1 coordinate 166,361,190, forward strand.
GAGGGTCCCAACTAAACTGAAAGCGACCCAAGCAGCTGGTGAGACCTTGGGGATAGGAGGCCACTTGGTATCCTTGTGCCCTGCTGCCCTCTGTACCCGTGTCCCTGACGTTCACCCTGTCTCCAGATCTTCCGTGTCTCCTCTCTCTTCCCTCCCATGCCCTCCTCCTGCCTACTCTTCTATCTCCCCCTGGATAAAAGAATCCTACTCTGCCCCGTCTCCACCTCTGACTCTCTAGTCTCTTCCCTAGGATAGCCTTTCGTGACTTACTCTCTGTGGCACAGCTTCCCCAAACTGATTCCTCTTCCCTCTTGGGGAGAAAGGGGGAGGAGGAAGGAAAGCCTGGTAGCCCCAGCAGCAGCCACTTGAGATCCCACCCACAGCTGAAGAAAGATACCCAGGTTCCCTTGTCCCCAGGGAGTGGTTATTTACTGAACTGTCACGGGGAGGGCTGGGCTGCCAATGGCTGGAGGAAAGGACCTGGGGACATCATTAATACTCATGCATCTGTCCTGTTGCTGCACTGCTTCTGCATCCCTCGGGACAGAGGCCCCTTGGGGAAACCCAGACTTTCTTTTCCCTGCTTCCCTCCCTGCAGTCTCTTTCCCTTGACTACAGAGGAGGCTGCTGCACCCTTTTTTCCTCACAGGATGGGTGGACAGGCACTGCAGTGACCTTTAGAAAGCTGACAAGAAAAGCCCAGTAGGAGTTAACAGTATTTGAGACAGAGTGAGGAAGGTGAAATAACAGCAAACACCTTTATTCATTTTGGGTCAGTCCTAGATTTGAGCCTGCTCAAGCCAAAGGCAGGTTTGAGCAAGAGCCATAAGCCTAGAGGACAGAGTAAGCTGCATTCACAGTGTAATACGGTAGAAAGGGCCTGGGATGGGAGGCAGAAATCTGAGTGTCTCAGCTGTGTCCATTTCTAGCCTGCGACTTTGGCAGATCATTCAGCTTCCCAGCCTGTGGTCTCATCTTTGTGATGGGAATTACACTTGGACTATAGACACTGTTGTGAGGAAAGCACTTTGTAAATTCTGATGCGTTGCTGTCACTTTTATGCGCAGTTTTGCTAGATTGAGAGAGACCAAGCCCAAGGATTCTGGGGAGTGGGAATAAGGAACAAAGACTCACAGAAAATAACATGACATAATAGTAAAAGCTCTGGATTTGGAGTTGAGTTTCTTACTGGACCAGCTGTGTAACCATCAGAAATTCACTTCCCTTCTCTGCACCTTGGTTTCCTTATCTGTCAAACGGACTAGATGAAGATACCTCCCATTATTCCATATGTTCCTCATTCCTTCCAGCCAGAGATCCCTTTCTACCCCTTGTCCTGTTACTCTAACAAGAGCTAACTTGGTGATAACCCTTAGGCTGCACCCCATGTGCCTTGACTGTCTTTTCATTCACTTCCATCCCCGCACAGCCCTCCCCACAAGTTAGGTTGATTATTTCATCAGATCCCAGCTCTGCCTGATTATAGTGTCTGATGGGAATAGAGGCAACTAATTGGTACAGTGAAGAGTGGTGTGCCTGAACGCAGGAAGTCCCAAGTTCAAATCTGCCCTACCACTTGGTAGCCTACATGACCCTGGACTAATCACTTAGCTTCTGTTTGTTTCCTCAACTATAAAATAACAGCACCTAGGGACAGCTAGGTGGTGCGGTGAATAGAGCACTGGCCCTGGAGTCAGGAGGACCTGAGTTCAAATGCGGCCTCAGACACTTAACACAAAAACTAGCCGTGTGACCATGGGCAAGCCACTTAACCCCAATTGCCCTGCAAAAAGAAAAAAAATATCAGCACCTACCTGGAAGTGTTGGTGTGAGGCTCAAACGAGGCAATAGTTGTAAAACACTTAGCATGGTAGCCAGCGCACAGTAAATACTATAGAAATGCTTATTGTTTCCCTAGTATCAATCCAATTGCAGTCAACCCTAGAATCACCTAAATTTGCCTCTTCTCTTCCATTGCTATGATGATATTTTAGAGCAGCGGCTCTCAACCTGTGGGTTATGTTCAATTTGTAACAATGAAAATACATCCTGCATATCAGATATTTACATTATGATTCATAACAGGAGCAAAATTACAGTTATGAAGTGGCAACAAAAATAATTTTGTGGTTGGGGGTCACCACAACAGGAACTGTATTAAAGGGTCATGGCATTAGGAAGGTTGAGAACCACTGTCTTAGAGGAATTAAGCAAAGACAAAAGGTTAGAGGATGTATTCATTTTTAGCATATCGAGATTGAGAAATAGGTGGAACATCCAAGTAGAGATGTTCAGCAGCACGTTTAAAATGTAGGAATAGGACTTGGGAAAGAGGTCAAGGCTGGAGATAAAGGTTGAGGAGTCATCTGCTCAGAGGTGAGCATATGAGAGATGAGGCAGGAGGAAGAAGAGGAAACAAAGAAGGAGCAATTAATTAGAAAGGTAGGAGAGTTGGGGAAGACTGTAGATTTAGAAGGAAAGGGACCTTAGGGGCCAACAAATCCAACCTTGCATTTTACAGATGAAGAAGCTAAAGATAGGTTAAGTGATTTAACAATGGTCACATAGCCAGGTCTTCCTGACTTCAAGTACAGTGTGCTAGGCATTACGCAGTAGTGTCAGAGAAACCAAGGAAGGAATACTAAGGAAAAAGGCTGTTGGATCTCACAATTAGGAAGTTGTCAGTAACCTTGAAGAAAGCATTTTTAGCAGAGTGTGACAGAGCTCAGATTTCTAGGAGATAAAGTATAAGTGGGTGTTGGGGGCAGCAGAGACATCGATGTTAAAAGGTAGAAAGATTTTAGGGAGATATATGATTGTTTGTAGGCAGAAAGGAATGAACCACTGAAGAGAAAGAATAAAGATATAGTTGAGATACTAGATAGTTGCCTGAGCAAAAGCTACAGGAAAGGCAAGCAAATATGGAGGTCAAAGGCACAGAATTAGCCTTAGAAATGAAGAAGAAATACTTCCTCCTCTGAGCCAGGTGAAAAGTCAGGTAACGAATAGAAAGGGAAGGTGCTCAAGCCTGTTGACTTCTATTGTCCCAGTCAAGCAGGAAGTGAAGTTATCTTGGGGAAAGAGAAAGAAAAAGAAGGAATAATTGGCATTGAAGGTCTAGAATCTCTGTGGGGGTGGGGAGAGAGTACTTGAAAATCAACAAAAGGTTAATATGGGGATTGTCCAGGAACAATAAGTGTGTGGTGGAAGTCAGTCCCACAAATGTAGATTGTGTTGCATCAACCTGATTTTCTGTAGCCACTCCAGCCTAGAAAGAATAGGGAAAGCAAGCAGTGGGAGTGGCCTAGGTTTGAACATTAATTAAGAAGGCACAGGAATGAGGTGTTTTAGAGAGAAGGTACTGTTAAAATTGCTAACCATGGCATCCAAGATAAGCAGAGTCCTATGTCTCAATGAAGACATATATACATTCAAGGGATCCATAGGTTGGCCTCTGTACTCTAGTAGAAGTATATTTAAACTATAAAGAACCTCTTTCATAGCATGAATAACTTTAGCTATGAAACCCACTCAGGGTAAACAGATTGACAACCCTCTTATTATCAGTATAAAGTGAGAATTAAACAGAGGGAGAGATGCTTAGCAAAGTTCGCCAGCATCTTGAAGGAGACCCAGTGTAGAGTCTAAAGAGAAGTATACCTTACAGATGGCAAAGTTCTGTTTGCAAATGACATTGTGTTGATTCCATTAAGACCATCCAGGAAACCACAAGGCCCTCTATGTGAGATCCACAATCCCTCAAAAAAAAATTCCTCTTAATGATCCAGTCAGCAGAAACCAAATGGATGAAGATCATTATCTCCACTATATGCAGATGGATCAACAGCTCATAAAATTGAGCCATCGGATATATCTCAAACAGGAAATTTGGATTAATAGCAAACTGGACCCAAAGAAAGAAAAGAATAGGAGGTGGAAAAAGACCTAGATTACTTTGAAGAAATGGAAAACAATTCTTGTAACAAAGATCTATTATTTCAACATCCTTATTCGTCCAGGAATTACCACAGTCTCTGAAGAGGTAAAGTTGCAGGTCATGCAGAAGACAACAGAAAAACTAATGGTGGGCATGGGTAGGATGCAACTGTGCCTGAGAACTAGCATAGAAAATATTGACAGAAAGATATGATTAGGAAAGGTGGGCCCGTCATTTCATAAGTATGGAGAATAATCTGTGGACAGTGCTTGTGCTCTATTGGTGCCATATCATGTCAAGAAAGGCCCCAGCACATAGAGAGAGTGCTTCTCCCTCAGAAGGATTTATGGGAAGACAAGTGTAAGGGTCACAGAAGATAAGAAGGCATTTTGGGATGACTGTTTGTTAGGAAATCCTTCCTTCTGTGGAAACTAGGCAGGGGAAAATCCCTCCTTGTAAGAAAATACTGCAACATTTGTCAAAACATCTGATGCAAATGATGGTGAGGGCCTGACCTCATGGGGTGGTAACCATGTGAACAGAGAGAAGGGGATGGTCCCCTCCAGTCTTTCCAATGTTCTTATACGTTACTCCCTTCCACAATCATATTAGCCTACTTCCTATTCCTTACATAAGATACATCTGCCATCTTCATACCTTTGCACTGGCCATCCCCTATACCTAGAAGGTTCTCCTTCCTCACCTCTGCCTCTTAGAACCTCAGTTTGCTAACAGTTATATAAAGGACTGAGAGGATGTTTCCTTGGACATCTGTCCATCTAATGCAGGTCATTGAAAATCAGGATCAGCCAAATTAGGACATGTGGTCACCCACATGAGTGAATAACTGCCTATTACAGACAGTAGATACAGACGTGGAACCTTGCAGTTGCTGGGCTGGCATATATGCCTCCCTAAATGGGGGCATCCGTTGGTTCCACCAAATAAAAAGGTATACTCCCTAGAGGAGATTCTAGCCAGGGCTGTGTTAGGAGGAGAGGTTAAATTTGGATAACCTCCACTTAGCCATTCCCTAGAAGGCATTCACATACTGGGAAGGAGTTTGGACCTCAGAGGAAGATTCCAGGCTGGGACAGAACTGCCTTCTGCCTGCTGAGTCAATGGGAAGGAGACTCAAAGCCAGGCACTGATGAGCTCCCTAACCTGCTCTCTGACTCTCCCATCTCCTTGGGAACCACACCCTCCTCCTTGGGCCCTTGACCCAAGCCAGAATAGGTGCCACAGAAGTCTGGAGGCTAGAAGAGCACCCACTTCAAGGATTCCAAGCTTGACCTGAAAAATCTCCATCCCCTTCAAAGACCTCTTCAATCCTTAAAGGACCTATCCTCCCTCAGAGACACCATCCTCCCTTAGAGACCCTATCCCTCTTCATAGACCCTACAAACCCCATTTTCCCTCCACAGACCCTCATCTCTTCATAAATCCCATCCCTCTTCACAGAATTCATCCCACCCTCAAACTCCATCTTCTCAGAGACAGCCTTCTCCTTCAATTACAGATCCCATTCACTGATAAGATTTCATTCTCCTTACACAGACCCAATCTTTCCCCACCCCCACCCCACTACATCCCCACAGTCCTGTCATTCAAATTGTCTAGGCTGGTTAGTTAAACATGTTGTATTCTAATTTGCATCAATCTGAATTTCATTTCCACTCAGCTTCAAAATGCAAAAATCCCTGTTCCTCCCCTTTCTTCCTCCTCTTACAAGATAGATCCTCTGCCTCACAGATAATCATTCCCTCCTATGGGTCTTCCCTATCAGCTCTCCCTCCAGCCTCCTCAGGGCCAATCCCTTTCCTCAGGTGTTTGAGGGCCTGCCTCACCGGGCCACCGAGGAAGGGACTCGTGATGCAGCCAGCACTGAGCGGCTGACTGGGGCTAGACAGGGGGGCAGTACCATCTGCTGCACTCCCTTTGCCAGGGAACACAGTGGCTTGGTTCAAAGGAGCCCTCCCCGCCGTGCAGGAAGCCAAGGAGCAGATTCAAAAAGAGTCCAGGCAAGCAGCCTTGGAGACTTGGGGAAGAGGGCACAGGGATCCTAATTACTCCAGCCCTCGCCTCTGGGATGGGGATCCCCACAAGTGAGACTGGAAAGGTGTCAATGTGTGGGCAGAGAAGGATACCCTTATGTCACAATCACATCCCCCTGAAATTCAGACCCAAATTTACTTCTATTTTCACTGCCAATGCATGCCTTCTGTTGTCTGGAATGTTGAGAGTCTGTAGGAAAAGAAAAGGAAACCAGGGGCTTCCTTTCCTGCCATCTCCCCTCCCCCAACTCCTTCATACCCCTTCTCTCCTCTGACCCATTCTCAAGGAGATCTCAAGCTCAGGACCCAAGCTGACCCAAGGGGTCAGCGAGACAAAGGTGCCCCTTCCTTACTCTTCCTATTCCCCTCTCTTCTCCTCCAAGTCAGAAAACAGAGCTTAGAATGTCAGCTCATTGTGAACAGGAATCATTTCATTCCTTATAAGCATCTAGATCAGTGTCTGTAATGTAGTAGGTGTTAAATAAATACCTGCTGGTTGATTGAGTGAGTGAGTGATTGATTGATTGATTGACTGGGGGTCTTGAGTCAGAGTCTAACTCTAGAAGGATGAAATTGGAGAAAGGAAAGGCCTGGGACCATAACCCATCAAAGAAATGAAGAGAAAATGATTCTGCAGGCCTGACCTAGGCAGCTTCCCTGGCCTGAGCCTAACCTCTGGACTCTGGAGCAGGGACTCTGACCATCCAACCAGAGCATGGGCCCAGCTCTATTCTAACCCATAAAGCCAAGCCCATGCTAAGAGGGAGGAGCTAGACTCAACTTAGGGGGAAGAGGATGTAGGAAGGAGAACCTTCTCTGATTTCCTAAGGGGCTTGGACACAGGGTTGGCAAGAGATTTGTGTGTCTTTGCATGTAGAAAGACTATAGATACACTTATCTCCACAATCACAAGGATGCTCCCATGTACATCCACATTTGCTAATGAAGCAAGGGGATCTGTTGAAGGAGGATAAGGCCTCTGAAGAAGGGTAGGTTCTGTGAAGAAGGATAGAGTTTATGAAGGTAGGAGGTCTACAAAGGGAGTCTATTGAGGGATGATGGGGTTTGTGAGGATGATTAGGGTCTATGAAGAGGGACAGGGCCTCTGATAGAGGATGGTGTCTCTGAAGGAGGATAGGTCCTTTAAGTATTGAAGAGGTGGTCTAATGAGATGCACTCATAAGTGAATAGGATTCTCTCCCAAAGACTATTCTGAAGTGGCTCTCAACTCAATTGCTTGAGGCTTTCCCATCTAGCAGTGCCCAGTTCTGCCCCTCTCCCCATCCCCATCAGTCACACACACCTCCTCCCCAACATCTCCTCCAATCAAGCAAACAAACTTTCTCTAAGGAAACTAAACTCCTAACTAAATCTAAACTCCTAACTAACCTTCTATTAAACTTTAAAATTTAATAACAGTTAAATGTTATCCTTTGGTGATACAACCTCAATTTACCTAAGAATATAGAAATTCCCTTCCTTAATGCTAAGGTGAAAGACAGTATTGCACAGTGAAGAGAGAGCTGTCTTCAGAGTGAGGAAGACTCAGGTTCAAGTCTGATCTGACCCTGGACAAGCTATTTAATCTCTTAGTACCCCCAGGTCAGAGAAGGAATCAGTCTGCATTTGGTAGGGGAAGTTCCTTAGCCCAGCTTCCTATCCTGGTGAAATCACAGACTGAGCCCAAAATGTTAAGATTCACAAACTCCCACCACCCCACCTTTTCCCTCGGTGTGCCCTGGCCCCATAGCCTTTCCTCTGATGGTCTGCTAGCTTCCCTGTTTCCCTCAGTCCCTTTCCCTCTCACCTTGGCTCCCACTCTTCTCCCTTTGGCTCTTCCTGTATCCTGGACTAACCTAAAGAAAACTCCGGGATGGCTTCTAAGCTCTCTGCTTCAGTGCCCCATTGGCCACAGCCCACCTTGATCTCCATCTCCATTATTACCATCAATCATTTTATGGGTACCTACAATGTGCCAGTTACTGATACTAACAATGCCTCTTGCCCTAGGACCTCGGCAGCCACTCGTTTCTGGCTCTTTCTACTTAAGGAGTCTACTGATACAAAACCACTGAACTCTTTGTGTCACAGACCCAGCCTCCTCCCAGGTAACCATGGCAATCCCTCCACCAAAAAATATTTCTGGATCGAATCCAGCCTCCAACACACGCAGGATGCGTCGAATCATTGCAGAGGACCCAGAATGGACTCTGGCCATCGTACCCATGCTCAGTGAACTCTGCTTGGGACATATCATCAGTAACTTTGAAAGTAAGTCCCATCTATCCCTACTTACCCCAGGGAGGCTGCTCTCAAGGCAGTTGGGAGGAGGAGGCCAAGGGGATCAGTGGCAATGGTCAGTGTTCCTGGATATTGTGCCATGACCTCCTAGGGATGTAACCTATCAGGTTAGGTAAGGACAGGTTCTTAACCAGGACATTCAAACACTGTTTCCCTAGCCTTTGGCTCCTGGCCCTGAGACTCTCTGCAAATCTAAGCTTCCTCCAGACCCAGCAGCTAACACATCTTCATTCTCAACAATCCTCATTTCATAACAGCCTCCATTCCCAGACCTAACCATCAAGACTGAAATTAGATGAAACTTCTTTTAGTAGGTCTGTGGATGGCTCAGAAGAAATTTTTGGCCACTCTGGAAAGTTTTCCAGTCCCAGGATAAGCTAAACGGGCTTCAGATAATTCACAGTCTAATGGGAGAGATATAGTCCCTACCTTTAGAGCAGTGGTTCTCAACCTTCCTAATGCCACAACCCTTTAATACTCGTATGTGGGCGTATCTGCATGTTGGCGGACCCACCTGGACATGGATAGAGGAGCAGTGTCTTGGTTCCTAAGACCATGGGAAATATGTGTTTTCTGATGGTCTTAGGCGATCCCTGTGACCCCTGTGAAAGGGTCGTTCGACCCCCAAAGGGGTCGCAACCCACAGGTTGAGAACCGCTGCTTTAGAGAGTTTTCAGTTGGCCAAGAGAGTTAGGCCCTGTTTACAAGGCACTCGCAGTCTGATGTGACAGATACTGTCTCTGCCTTTAAGGAGCTCTCAGGATCATGGAAGAGATAAAATTACTTCCATCTCAGGGCTCCAGGTATCATGAGGAAAAACACGAGTCCTTACAAGCCAATATAGTTAATGGGTGCAAATTAATAAAACATATAGCAAAATAAATATATAAACATCCTCTACTCTGGTCAAGCTAGTGTACTCCCTAGGCCTGGAACATGTCTTAATTGTTGCCTTCACAGCCCTTCCAGCTTGCCTATAATGCCATCCCTTGTGCTCTTGACCAACCCTTGCCCTATCTCCCCTGAAATCTGAGTTTCAAAGGATAAGGAGGCACGAGAAATATTATTAGATGAGGAATGGTCTATGTTGGGAGTAAGGAAAAAAATTTTGATAGCAAAGAATGAGTTGGAGGTGATCTAATAAGATGTACTCCAAAGTGAACTGAGAGTACACTGCCTACTATCTCTGTGACCTTAGACCAGTCTATTAACCTCCCTTGACCTCAGTTTCCTTCTTTGTAAGATGAGGGGGACTGGACTAGCTGGCTTCTAAGGTCTTTTCCACCACTTCCAGCTCTACATCTGGGATCCCATGATCATATGATCCACAATTTGTCATACAATGGAAAGAGCACTGGATTGGAAATAGAAGAACCTGGGTTCAAATCCTGCCCCCATCGCTCAGTTTCCTCAGACGTAAAATGAAGGGAATTGGATTAGATGACTTCTGATGTCCTTCTCGATCTAGATCTATGATCCTAGGATTTCTGTGCTCCTTGAGGGCAATAATTATTTTGACAGGCCCAGACAAGAAAAAGAGAACAGAGTAAACCTTCCATGAAGACCAGTACCAAGTTTGGGCCCCTGCATAGTTACCCTACTCCCAGCCTGGTCCACTTAGGGAGACCCCAGGTCAAAACAAAACAGGTCAAAGTGAGCTTGCTTCTTCCTGGAAGCCTTCCCTGATTAACTATACCCCCACTCTGATATCTTCACTAATCCTCCTTGATGGAGGAGAACTGGAATAAATTAACAAGAAAGAGAGCTACACCTTCTACGATGGGTATATTTCTTCTGTACAGACTTCTGATTTCCAGTGACCTGTTGTGATGTTTCTGAATTTATGTTACCTTTCCCCTGTAAATAAAGAAATTCTAGAAGAAAAGGAGGGGGAAGGTATGCTTAGAGTTGGTTCACACGTCTGGCATAGAAAGTAAGAAGGCAAGAGGAAGACAAAGAGTAATAGGAGATTTAAAATGGAGGTCTGGACAGAATTTCTAGCATGAGGTGGTTCAAGTGTTAATTAAGACCAAAGATGTCAGTATCCTGAGAGAGACAGACTTTGATCTTTTTAGATTAGGGAGGAATCTAGAAGTGTTCCAAATTGGAGACATCCCGATTCAGGGATCAGGTCCCTGAGGCAGCATCTGGCAATAGATAGAATGCTGGACCTGGAGTCAGGAAGACCCGAGTTCAAAAAAGACCTTGGACACATGTGCTGACTGTGAGCCTGGACAGTCTGATTGACCTTGGTTTGCCTCAGGCTCCTCAACTCTGAAATGGAGATAATAATAGCACCTAATTCACGGGGTTGTTGTGAGGATCAAATGAGATATTTGTAAAAGTGTTTAATTGGCACACAGTAGGTATTTTATAAAAGCTTATTCCCTCTGTTCTCTTCCCAGTCTATCACCTATGATCCTCAAACTGGCCTATTTGCTGTCCCCTATACAAGACACTGCATTTTGTACAGACTTTCCCTCCGTTCCTAGAATGTTTTCCTCTTGAAGCGTCTAGCTCCCTTCAAGGCTCAGCCCAAGAAGCCTTTCCAGATTCCCCCAGTGACATCAGAGTACAGATTGAAGTATATATTTTTGGGACATAACCAATTTGGAAATTTGTTTTGCTTGACTGTTCCTATATGTTACAGGGGTTTTGTTTTTCTTCCTCGATGGAATGGGGAAGGACGTGGGAGTGAGAGAAATGGAATTTTTGCTCATTAAAAAAATATAAAATTTAATTTAAAAATAATTATTTTCCTTGGCAGATAAAATAGAAGCAGATTTAATTGAAAAAAAAAATCAGATTCCCCCAGTTGGTAGTGCCCCATGCCAACTACTTTGTTTTTGTTCTATATATACATTTTCTTATCTGTGAACATCTAAGAATATAAGTTCTTTGAAGGCAAAAGCTCTCACTTTTATGGCATCCCCACAGCCTGTAAGAAGAGATAATGTTTCTATTTATAAGTCTGGCAAATCGCTTTAGGGTATAGCACCTCATTCTGTTATTGTTATTATGATTCTAGCACATGGTAGGCGCTATTATTATCCTCAGTTTACAGATGGGGAAACTGAGGCACACAGCAGTTAAATGACTACTCAGGGTTGGATTTGAACTCAGCTCTTCCTGAGTCCAACACTGTCCACTTATTTACTATAACCCTCCCTATGCCACCCCGCCCAGTGTTTTTAGTAGGAGCTTAATAAATGCCTATTGACCCACTGATTACAGATAGGATGGCCTTTGGTTCCACTCTGCCTTTCCTCCCCACAGACAATCCCATAGTCACCCAGCTCAACCCAACCCAGCAGCGGAGGGTGTTGGACCGCCTCTCCATTGACCTGCCCCTGAAGGTGGTCGCCAACCTGATCGCGGATGAAGCCTATTGGCGCCGCCGCTGCAACCAGCGCTGGGCGGTGGGCCATGTGGAGAAATACGGGAACAGCTGGAAACGCATGTTCTTCGAGAGGCATCTCCAGGACCTCTTGAAATTCTTCATCCCGGGGACCACGGACCCCAATGTGATCCTGGAGATGGTGCCTTTGTGCCAGGACTACGTGGTCAGACTCCACGTGGACCAGTTCCTGCCGCCTGTGAAGCTGGAGCAGCCCATCCCGGAAATGGACCAGTCGGACTCGGCCAGCGAGACGGAGCTGGAGGAGTCCAACATGGACCACTATCAGCTGGGCGAGCTGGTGGCCGGGCTCCGGCGGCTGGAAGAGCTGGATCTGGTGTTCGGAGTCAAGGACTGCGGCATGAACTTCGAGTGGAACCTTTTTCTCTTCACGCCCCGAGACTGCCTCTCTTTGGCTTCCACTATTAAGGATTGTCACACCCTCAAGGTGATCAAACCCCATTCCTTTCTCTCCTTTTTTTTACAGAACCACTGAATGTCAGGGCTCAAAAGGCCATGGGCACAAAAGGGTGAAAAGAATGGTGGATTTAGGGGCAGCTAGGTGGTTCAGTCAATAGAGCACAAGCCCTGCAGTCAGAAGGACCTGAGTTCAAATTTGACCTCAGACACTTGACACACTTACTAGCTGTGTGACCTTAGGCAAGTCACTTAATCCCAATTGCCCTGCCTTCCCCCCTCCAAAAAAAGCAAAAAGTAAAATAAAATAATGGTGGGTTTAGACTAAGAAGACCTGGGTTTGAATCCTGACTCTTCCATTAACTATTTGGGACTGGAGAGAAATTATTTCACCTCTCCTGGCCTCAAATGCACTAAAATGCAAGGAGCAGGGGCAGCTAGGTGGCCCAGGGAATAGAGCACCAGCCCTGCAGTCAGAAGGACCTGAGTTCAAATTTGACCTCAGACACTTGACACACTTACTAGCTGTGTGACCTTAGGCAAGTCACTTAACCCCAATTGCTTTGCCTTCCCCCCTTGAAAAAAAAATACTTAAAATGGAAGGATATGTTCTAGCTCTAAATCCCATAGGCTCATGCCTATGACTTCAGAGCTCTTCCATTACAACCCTTCACATGGGAGGGGAAATGACTTGATCTCAAGTTTGATGATACTGTCTATTATTATTATTAATTGTTATTATTACTTATTATTCTCTTCCTTTCTCTCTTTTCCTTATTCAACCACAAACCTTCCTATTCCTCCTTTCCCCCCATATTTCTGTTTTTTGGTTGAGATGCATCAGTGTTAGGGGTAGAGTACTAGACTTGGAATCAGGAAGAGCTGAGTTCGATTTTACCTCAGGTATTCTCTAGCTGTACAACTACAGGCAAGTCACTTAAACTGTCTGAGCCTCAGTGATCTCATCTGTAAAACAGAGTTTGGGGTAGAGGGCCTGTAAGGTCCCTTCCAGCACAAATGCTTCCTTACCATCTGTGTGCAAATCACCTTGCTGCCTGGAGTAGGATGCCCAAGGCATTGACCTCTCTCAACATCCGTTTCCTCACCTGCAAGATGAGGGTAATTATAAGCAGCCAACTAATAGGATTGTTGTAAGAGTCAAATGAGACACAGTATATGTAAGGCCCTTTGTAAAACTGAGAGAGAGAGAGACAGAGAGAGAGATGGGGCCGGGGGGGGGGGGGGGGGGGGGGGGGGAG
>CM053586.1:166374654-166424984 GCA_028646515.1 Pseudochirops corinnae
GACAGAGAGACACAGACAGAGAGACACAAACTGACAAAGGCAGAAATAGAGACAGAGACAGACATAGAGAGACACAGAGAGAGAGGCAGAGACAGAGAGAGAATGGGTGCATGTACGCACACATATATATGTATATAGACAAATAGATGCTCGCTACTATTATTGTAAATCTATGGTCCTATGATCCCTATCTCCTCCTTCCTGCTATCTCCTTTTCTCTTTTTTTCTCTCTCCTATGGGCCTATCCTTTTCCTCCTATTTCTTCCTATTCCCTTCTCTTTCCTTCTTCTTGTCACCTCCTGACTTTTTCACGTTTTCCTACACACACCTGCACATGCACACATGTGTACTACCACACCCACACACAGAGCATACACATATACAACACATGCCCTATACAGACTCACATGTGTGCACATGCATACACACTATACAGGTGTGCCTGTACATACATGCACATGCATGAAGATCAAGATCAAGAGGGAGAAAACTTCCCCCTTAAGGTTGGCTTTAGCATACGAACACTTCAAGAACCTTGATCTTGTCTCCATGTTGCTATTCCTCTCACCACTTCAGACTTCATCCTCATCACAACTTAAGAGATGGTCTTCCATAGTAAGTGTGTTTAAAAAGAAATTCATGAACTTCTTCCAACATAGAGAGGCCACTCCTGAGACAGAAGACATACAACCCAGCACTAGATCCATCACTCAAAGCCTTTTCCCCATGATAAGACCTCCTAGCATTTTCCCAATATCTCACATCTAGAAGGGAACCCAGATGCCAGTTGAGGCATCTAACTCCCTCATATTACAGGAGCCAGGAAGGGAAGATAACTTAACCAAGTTTGTACAGAGAGTAAGCATCAGAAGCGGAATTTGAACTCAGGTCATCTGCTTTCAGAACCAGGGCCCTTTTCACAATATCACCCTGCCTCCCCTCATACAGCCTTCTAGACCTTAAGGTCCTCTCCATACCACAGTGAGGTCTCAGTGGAGAATCATGGTCCTCACTTTTAATAATAATAACTTATATTTGTATCTGCAAAGTACTTTTCAAACATTATCTTATTGGAGTCTCATGACAATCTTGTGAGTAGGCACAATAGGCTACTATCTTTATTTTATAAATGGGGAAATAGATTAAGAGAGGTTGAGACTTACTCATGATCACAGAATTAGTTAAGTGTCCAAGGTGGGATGTGAGCCCAAACCTTCCCAACAGCAAAGCCAATATTCTGTCCACTAAGAATGCTTCCCTTTAACAAGCTAGGGAAATATTTTTTGGAGGGAGGGACAATTGGGGCTAAGTGACACAGCTAGTAAGTGTCTGAGGTTGGATTTGAACACATGTCCTCCTAACTCCAGGGCTGGTGTTCTATCCACTGCATCACTTAGCTGTCTATAAGCTAAGGAAATCTTAACTAGTTCTGGCCATCACCTATCCCCCATCCTGTACCACCATCCTATTCAGGACAGAGGCACCTTCTGCCTGCAGAGCTCAATTTCAGGAAGTCAGATTATGAGACAGAATTGCTAGACCCAAATCACTGTTTCCCTCCTTACCTCTATTTTCTCCAAAGAACAGATAGGACAAGTTCCCACCCAATAACCTCCAGGAAACTCTTCTACTCCATCAGGTCTTCAGACTGACTCGTAGCAAAGTAGATGATGAGAAGGCTCGTGTCCTAATTCGGAGCCTCCTGGACCACCCAGCTCTGATGGAGCTAGACCTGTCACACAACAATATTGGGGACCGAGGTGTTCGAGCTGCGGCCAAACTGATCAACCACAGCCACCTTCAAATCCTCAATCTGGCCAACAACAAAATCAGAGCTGCAGGGGCCCAGGCACTGGCCCATGCTTTGTCCTACAACACCACTCTTCTCTCACTCAACCTTCGCCTCAACTGCATCGAGGATGAGGGTGGGCAGGCCCTGGCCCATGCCCTGCAGAACAACTCAACCCTCACCAATCTGCACCTGGGGGGCAACGAGCTATCTGAGCCCACAGCCTCTCAGTTATCCCAGATGCTGTCTGTCAATACCACCCTAACCTGCATCAATCTCTCCTGCAACCACATTGGTCTGGTGAGTCAGCAAGGAGGGCTTTAGGAAGGGATAATGAGGGGGCAGCTGGTCAAAGGCTCAGTGGTGAGAGGGTACAACATCACTCAGGGCTACAGATACCTTGAATTTGATGCCAACCTGAACAGACCAAACCAACATGATACAAAAAGGGTGGCAGAGGAAGAAAATGATTGGAGAAAGAGAGGAGGCCTGGAGGGCACTTAGTAGATTTATAGTATCATAGAGTCATGAAATTTAGATTGAAAAGGTCTTCAGATATGAATTTCAAATTTCTCACTCTACAGAAAAGAAAACAGGTCCAAAGGGGAAGTATCTTGCCCAAAGTCTCACACTTTGATGGTACCCCCAAGAAGATGGGTAACCCCAAGAACAATGCCTTTCTAATGCATCCTTCTCCTCCTTCCCATCTTCTCTTCCTCACACCTCGTGGCACAGGACGGTGGGAAGCAGCTCTTGGAGGGCATGTCTGACAACAAGACCCTGATGGAGTTTGACCTGAGGATGTCTGAGATTGGCCAGGAGAGTGAATACCTCATAGGCGTGGCCCTCAATGCCAACCAAGAGGCTGCCCGTCTTCGGACCTTGCAGCCTACCTGTTGTCATGTAACAGTTAGCCATATCATCAATAACACTGCAGGTTGAGGGAAGGGTGACTGGCATCTGAGGTGTCCACCTGCTGCTCAGCCCCCTCCTTCCCCTACTCACTGACCCCCCTCACCTTGCCCACTGACCAGCCTCATTCCTAAGATAGTCTTCTAATAAAGCCCCTGTCCTCTTGCTCCCATCTTCAGCTCCCACCCCCAGGCCAGAGTGTTTTGTTGGTGAAGGGTCAAAACAGGAGAAAGGAGCCAAAGAGAGGATGGTTAGAAGAGGAAGAGGCTTGGTAGTAGAAAGAGAAGGGGAAAAATCTGGTAAGGAATTAGGGAAGGGGATTGGGGGTTAAGAACTTGACTCACAGCAAGGATGTGCCCAGCTCTACCAAGGGACAGGAAAGTTGGAGGTACTGGGAAGAAGTAAAATCTTTACAAACCTAGGGTGAGTGGAGAACTCTGGAAGGGAGTTGGGGAATTCAGGAGACATCTATAGGTCATAAATATCACCCTCCTCTGGGCCCCCCCATTCCTGTCAGCTGCCCTCTAATCACCTCTCCTTCCTTGTCACTCTACATCCCTTGCCTCTGTGCTGAGCCCTGATTCCTCACCCTGTTCCTCATAGGAGGCATTGATAAACATGTCTTCCAATCTACATACATACAACCACAGAGTTGGCTCCTTTGGGGCCTGGTGCTTGGCTGCCATCTGCCATCCCTGCCACAGCCAAGGCCACCTTCCTCTCTTCAGCTCTGTCCTTGTCCTGAGTCATTCCCCTGCCTAAGCCACCTCTCATAGACTGTGGGGGAACAGGGCTAGTTGTGGGTAGGGAGACTATCCCTGGGTGATAAATTTGTTGAGGAAAGGATAGTATGGATCAAACCATGATCCCTACACACAGACACACAGACACACACACATACACACACACACACATTCAAAGGGATACCACTGAGAGCAGGGCAGGGTTTAGAAGGGAGAAAATCTTTGAGTGAAGAGGCTTAAGTGTTATCCTGTAAATCTAGACCAAGGTCCCACTTTGCTACCAGTTGCATAGCCAAAAAGTCTGTAAATGGTATATGTGGCACAGGGCAGGGATTTGAGGAGGAAGGAAGGAGGCACCAAGCTGTTGAGGGAAGTCAGTGAGTCATCTGAAAACTTTATTTTTCCACATTTGGTTTGTACAATCTTTTCACTTGGAGATCCTTAACAGAAAGGCCACAGCGTGATGCACCCAATGGACAGAGCACTGTCCTACCCCCATCTCAAAACCCCTAGCCCTCATCCCCACCACACTGAGTTGTACAGATGTTCCCCAAAGTGTGTGGCTAGTAAATGCCTGCATCCCACTATATCTGTCTTCCCAGGGTTGCCACCACCCTGCCTCCCTATGCTAGGCTGTGGAGAGGACTAGGAAACAGACAAATTCTCCTCTTCCTGCCCCTCCTGGTATTTTTCAAAGAAACTAATGGAGAAATGACAATCCTCCCCATCCTGCTACCGTTTCCCCAGTCCTGGAAGCCTAGAGGAGGGGTAAGCTCTCTCCCTGGGACAGAAAGCCACAGAAAGCAAACGTGTCAGTCAGGCAAATCCCTAGGGCAAGGTATTTGGGGAGAGTGCTGGCCAGAGCTGCCTGCCATCCAGTCGATGCCTAGCAGAGCACCAGTGGAGAGTGTGCATGGGTGAGTCCCGCAGCTTGTTGGTGCCCAGCCCATCTGTGCCACTGTGAGTTGGATTCCATCTCTGTGCAAGAGTGTGAATGTGTGGGTGTGCATGTGTGCGCGCTGCTAACAGACTTCCTCATCAGAGGAATGAGAACATTCAGTGTAAGGTTTAATTTTAGAGATTAATTAATTTCACTGGTTTAAATTTCTCCTGCCAATCAGTGGAATCACCAAGCAAGAACCAAAGGATTCATGTCTCTAAGTCTGCCTCTGTGTGTGTGTTTGTGTGTGTGTGTGTGTGTATGTGTGTCTATATGTGACACCCAAGGCAGGGATGGTGAATACAGGTAAGGAATGAGAGGTCCAAATCCTGATCCCCTGATCCCTTTACTTGGCTCATATCCAGACAAATGGCATCCTGCATTTCCACCACAACCACTCAGGACCTTTCTGAGGGCAATGGGCTGTAATGGTTTTCCTTCCTTATGAAGAAACAAAATGTTTTACAAGTTGATGGTAGGAGGAGCAACAGGGAAGGGGATGTGGCTGGCCATGAAGTGGGAGGGGAATCTCCTGCCTTACTACCTAAATCTGACACGTGCCTTTTAGGTGGAGTGAAGAGATGGCTTAGACTAGTCCACAGACAGAAAAGGGAGAGAGGGTACAGACTCGGGAAGGCAGTCAGTTGAGTGTGGGTTGTACAATAGGGGGAGAGATGGGGAGAAGAGTTCCCATAGGAACCTAGTGGACATTCTGGTACCAACTTCCCACAGCCTCCCTCAACCTAGCTAGCTCAGCCCTCCATGC
Source organism: Pseudochirops corinnae (assembly GCA_028646515.1). NCBI lineage: Eukaryota > Metazoa > Chordata > Mammalia > Diprotodontia > Pseudocheiridae > Pseudochirops > Pseudochirops corinnae. Next base: position 166,379,805 of record CM053586.1, read on the forward strand.
GCGTGCACACACACACACACACACACACACACACACACACACAGGCGTACACACGTGCACCAGCTGATCAGAGCCAGGCCCTAACTCCTTGAAAAACAGCTCAGAAGCAGTGCCTCCTAAATCTCCTCTTTCCCCAAACCCCCAAAGAGGACGGATATGGGGACAGAGATGATGTTGCATAGGTGGAGGCCACAATGAGGGGGCACTGACATTGCTGGGCCCAAGGTGGGGGAAGGGGTGTTACTTCTAGGTGTCCTCTGAGGGAAAGCAAGAGAAAATTCTAGATCAAGACTTACAGTAACTCGTCTCTGGATTGCTCTTGCCTTTCTACACTAATTTAGCAGAAGTGAGCTTGAACTAGGGACAGACAGTTGGGAGGAGAGGGTAGCACACAGACATGCAGGCTTAAACAACCAGGGACAGAGAGGAAGTGCTGGGGCCCTTTTGCACCAAAGGACCAGGTTAGTGAATAGAGCTTAGGAGCAGCAGGAATGAAAGGCTGCTAAGCCACAGACAGCAGGAGAATAAAATGGGGGCAGGGCTTGTTCCTGCCTCCCTTAAGGGAACCTAGGATACACAGCAGTGACCCCAAGCTCATGTGGCTAGGGCTGCTGGAGGTTGGGGTATAAATACATCCCTAAAAGTCCCAAAACATTGGAATCCAGAATTTCTCCAGTTTAGTCTTAGGACAAAGCTGTCAGTTCAGGGCATGTGGGGGAGGGGGCAAAAAGAGAAGCCCACTCTCCCCCTCTCAATTCTAGTCAGGTTCTCCCCTCCAAATTACACCACTCCTCTCTCCTGGTTACTCTTCCCCCATCCAGTCCTTTAAGCCCAGATCACTTCGTTCTGTCCTCCTTCCTGGCCTGCATCTCACCCACTCAGCCCCCCTCTACAGAAGGCACACAACCCCAGGCCTAGATGGAGAAACTGAGACCCAAGTGAATTTAGGAAAGGAATTCACTTATTCTGTCTTCCTCCTATGTAGTTTAGGCAACAAGAGAAAGAGATCCAAAGGCAGGTAATGTCTTTGTGAAAAGAGTCATCCCTCTGGAAACCTGGACTCCTGGGACCAGAAAGATAAACAGGAAGCTTAAAGGAGGGATAGAGAAGCAGAAAAGAGACTGATCTGGGAGGGTGGGGAGAGACGCCAGAGAGGGAAGGATCTCAGTATTTTCCACGGAATTGAAGTGGGTCTGTTCAGAATGCTGAACTCATCCAGACACCCACTTAAATTAATGGGTTAACGTTAATTCAGGAATACTTCCCTTCTACCATGTCCCAACACAAATCGGGTGAAGTAGGGGAAGAGGGGAAGCCTTTTACTTCATGCTTCCCCCAGTATCTTTCCTCCACCCAAGATCTTTCTCTCCCCAGCTCTATAAGAAGGGCCTGCCCCTTCCCTGGAGTGGGCTGACAAAAGGGGTGGGGGCAGGGATGCAGAAGAGGGAGATAATAGGACCCCATATAACAGTCGGAAGATCTTGTAAAAGGCTGGGTCCCAAGCCGGGTTAGGTGAGGCTGCGTCCCTTTATGCCCTTAGGAACACAGGATTTGGCTAGGGGCAGAGAAGGAATCGCTTTGGCCTTGATGGTTCTAAATCCCCCAAACCTCTTTCTCTGAAAATTCTGGGCCACTCTCCCGCTCCCCTACCTCCCTCACGCAAACATACACACACACACATACATACATACATACAGACGCGCACACACCACCCTTACTCTTTTTGTACAAGAGAGCCAAGGTCTCAGACCGTGCTGATCTGTCCAATCCCCCTCAAAGCGTGCCCCTTCTGTTTGTGGTCACTCGGACATCCGTGGCTCCCCCGGTTGGGAACAGGGGGCAGAGTTTGACGTGGAGCGGGTTGGTGGTGGGAAGGCCCCCCCAGTCCCCTCAATCCTTGCGACACCTCCCCCTCTGCCGCCCACCCCTTCTCGACAGATGGGGGAGGGAAGGGTCACAGTGAGGTCTCCACGCAGGAGCCGTGGCGGTGCAATGGCCGGTGGCTGTGACCTAAGCACCCCTCCTGCCGGTGGACTATGAGCACGGGAAAGTAAAGCGCGTCGTGGTAGGGTGGAGGGGGCCCCCCCTCTTCATCTTCATCGTCCTCATCGTCGTCGTCGCCGCCCATGCTGGCCTGGCTGGACAGGCGCGTCTGCTCCGTGGGGCAGCTGGCGTCATTAACGCTCCCACTCCGGCTCCTCCACAGGCAGCTCCGGCGGGAGCCGTAGAGGCGACCCAGGGAGAAACGACTCCCTCCACAGCCACCGCTGCCTCCAGGACCCCCGGCCCCACCCGCGCCCCGGGGACTGGCGCAGATGCTGAGCGCACTGCGAGAGAAGATGGACGAGCTGCTGACGGCGCGCTGGCAGTGCTCGCAGCTGCGGCGGTAAGGGGCTGCCCCGGCGGCCCCCGAGCCACCCACGCCACCGTAGCGGCAAGAGGGCGCGTAGCCCCCGCCGGGCCCCCCGCCGCAGCGAGCTCCCAGCCCAGCCAGGTCCATCAACACGGCCTCGGAATAACTGGGCACTAGCTGCTGGTTGGAGCGGATGTGCCACTCCAGCTCCGTGCTGTCCACCGTGTTGACCCGGGGCAGGCGATGGGTGAGCGGAGGCAGGGACTCGTCCCCGCTCGGGGTGGAGCCGCCGCCGCCCTCCAGCCCAAAGAGCTTCTCTACATGGTAATGGGCGTAAGCCGTGCGGTACTCGCTCAGCACCCGCAGCGGCCAGGACAGCGTGAGCAGGGCTGCTGCCCAGAAGGCAGACTGGCAGGCGTACCAGGGAGGGCGCGTTGGGTCGGGGAAGGCCACCATGTACTCGCGGAAGTCCACGTTCTTCAGGTGCATACCCTCGCGCGCTTCCATGTAGTCGTCCAGCCCCTCGTTTTCTGCAAAGAAGCGTGCGCGCTGGCACAGGTACGCATTCTCTGCCTCCACGCTGGCGAAGCTGAAGCACTTGGTGAAGCGCAATCGCGTGGCCGGCGCGCCCTCCAGCCCCACCAGTGCCTTGGACACGTCGCGGACACCACAGCGAGCGTAGTCAAATTCAGCTTCAGCCACGTGGGTGTTCACACGCTCGTGGTAGACCTGAAGCCGTGGGACGGGGTGGGGAAGGTAGAAGGCAAAAAGATTAAAGTGGATCTCAGAAGTTGGAGGATCTATTCTCCTTCCTGCATGAGTCACTTCCGCTATCTGGCCTTGGGATGCTTATAGGTAAAACAAGGAGGTCAGACCAGATGGTCCCTGAGACCCCTTCCAGCTCTGATATTCTATAATCCTTATAATCTTCACTCTCTCCTACATCCAGACTGGAGCCTGTATCTCTTCGTCATTTCCCTATCCAACTCCAAGGGCCTGCCTGCAGTGGATGGGTCCCTAACAGTGCTGTCCTTAAGAAACTCTAGAACTCGCCAACCCGGCAGTCAAGGGCTCTCCACCAGCCTCCCGCCATTCTTTAGCCTTTCCATCACACCCACAGTATTCAAGAGCTCTCCAAACTAATTTGCTTCCTGTTCCTGTACTCGTGACATAACTGTTCCCCATCCTTAACCCTGCCCTTCAATGACTTCTCCACTGCTTTCCTCCAGCCTGCACCAAACTCCATCCCAGAAAGACTTTCCTGACTAAGCCCGCTAACAGTCTGATCTCTACACAGGGAATTCCTTCGGAGTTTAACGCGTGTATTTCCTCATTTCCCTGCCTTTTAAGGATGAATACGTTTTGAGTTTTTTGGGGGGGGAGGGGTGTTCTCTCTGCAATTAGACAGTGAACTCTGGGGAATTGTGGTGGGTGACTGTGTCTGTCCTTCAAATCAGAAAATCCCTCAGTGCGCACCGCATGAGAACAGGAGCATCTAAATTGTTAGGGACAGTCTCCCTCTATTAGAATGGGTACTTTCTAACGTCTCACCATCAGATTAGGGCTCCTTAAAGGGCAATGACTCACTATCAAAAAAGAAACTTTTAGAAGTCAGTAAGTCTTTTCCCCACCAGAATGGGAATGTAAACTCACGGAGGGAAGGAACTGTGTCATTTTTTTAATCTGCAGTACCTAGCAAGGCATCTAGCACACTGCAGTTCCCTAACAAATGATGCTTGAACTTGAACTTCTGAGTTTCCACAGGATAGGATTTATCTTCTCCCTAAGATTGGCTGCCTTCCTAGGGTAGGGACTCCCTCATCAGACTGCAAAGTCTACCCAGGAGAATAGTAGTGTGTTCTCCTTTTTTGTAACCCCCATGATGTCCCAGTAGGAGGAAGTCCTCAAGGGGAAGGCTCTCAGTCGGTCTGATAGGGCTCGCACTGTCACCACATCCAGTGCTCACTCCTCCCAGATCTCTTTCCTCCATCACCTTCTCTGTTCTCCATTACTCCCCTGATCACCGAATAGTGACCTTTCACTCCCTCACGTTGTATCAGCCTCCTCACCCTGAGTCCCTTTAGGCCCATGGCCCTGACCCGATCCCTTACCTGCGTGGTGGTATAGGCGTCCCCATTTCGGTACCGGGTGACCTGTCGGGTGCGGCGGACATAGTGGTAGCTGATGGCCTTCCACCAGATACATGGCGTGGCCTGCTGCATACGACCCACTCTCTCCCGCACACTGCCCACATCCACGCGGTACTGAAGCTCGTGGCGGGCCTGGCAGTGCCAGCATTCCACGAGGTAGACAGCGTAGAGCATGAGCAGAAAGGCCAGAGGGATGTAGACATAGCCATTGGAGCAGGGACTGTCGTGGTACATGAGGCTGTTGCCCTGGTAGGCGCTGCTGAAGGTGAGGCGAGTCACCGTAGTGACATGGCACCAGGCCACAGCCCCCAAGCAGCCGTACATGAGCAGCGATAGCAACAGGCACTTCCAGTGCGATTCACGGCAGAGGGACTTGGTGAAGGAGGGCTGCACTGGGCGCTGCTGCTCGGGGGGGGGGGGGGGAGGGGGGGGAGAAGAGGAAAGGGAGGAATGAAAGAACACAGAAACAACAAACCAAAAAAAAAAAAGCACACAGATACGGAGAGAAGAGAAAGAAAAAGATACCCCTCCCCCCCAAAAATAGCGACATAGAGGCAAAAAAGAGAAAGAAATATAGAGAAGAGAGAGAAACAGCAACAGTAAAGAAAGGAAGCAGTTCAGAAAGGGAGAAGAGTCCAGGGAAAGAGAGAGATAAAGACAAAGGGAAAGATACAGAAATGGAAAGCGGGAGATGGAAATAGTGAGATGAAGAAAGAAACAGACCAAGAAGTCAGAAGCAAATTCACACACAGAGAAAGAAATCAAAGAAACATCAGCAAAAAGAAACAGACAAAAAAAACAGGCAGGAGGAGAGAGATAGAATAGCAAAGACAGACAATGGCCAAAAAAAAAAAAAAGCAGACAAAGAAGATGAAATGGGAGAGGCAGGAGAAAGAAGGAAAAAAACAGGAGAGAAATAATTAGCAATGCCTTCCTTGATGTTCTCCCCACTCCAGCATGGGCACCATGCCCATGCCCTTCCAGGTACCCCAGACTGGAGAAGAAGGAAGAGGAAAGGGAAAATCCTACTGCTCCATTACACACACACACACACACACACACACACACACACACACACACACACACACACACACATACACACACATCACAGAGCAAATAGTTCAGTCCTGTTCTAGGTATATACCTTTCTAAGTGTGCTTCTCCCACCCATCTCCAAATCCTCACCTTATATAGTTGAGTCCTGAGCACTGGGGAGCAGTGAAGGGGCCAGTGAGCGAAACTATATACTAGTAGTTGATGAAAATAGTAGGTGACAGTAAACACTTCCCTTTTTCTTCTCTTTTTTATTTTTTTTGCTGAGGGCAATTGGGGGTTAAGTGACTTGTCCAAGGTCACACGGCTAGTTTTTTTTGTGTTAAGTGTCTGAGGCCAAATTTGAACTCAGGTCTTCCTGACTCCATGGCTGGTGCTCTATTCACTGGGCCACCTAGTCACCCCAAACATTTCCCTTTCCAAATCCTATTTCCTCTCTTAGGCCTCTGTATTTTTAACCTTTTCCTCTCCTCCACTGTATACTTTTTACCAATACTGTCTTCTAATTTAGAGCAAGAGGAAGAAAGCCTGGGGTCCCAAGGCAAATGAGAGCCTCAGAGAATAAGAACACAGGTGAAGGAGTGGAATTAGAGGCCAGAAAATTAGGGAATCCAAAGAGAGCACTGAGAAGGACCTGGAGAAGTAGTCAATGTAGGTGGGACATTCATTTCTCAAGGTGTTTGTCCTGTTCTCCATTTGTCGTTCTTCTACTCATGTTGTGCCGTATGCCTAGAATGGACCAGTCTACCCCTCTGCTTTGAAATTCCTCCCTTAAAGGTCCAACTCCAGTACTACCTCCACTAACAGTCCTCTCTACATCCTCCCCAGTACCCCTCTCCTTCATGGTTGGAAATGTTCTCTCCTCAGACTTTCTCATCAAAACTCATCTGGACACGTCCTTTACATTAACCACATTTTTGCCTTGAATTATTATGCTTAGTCGTGCACACATCCTTTCCCATCTATTAGAATGAAAACTCCTTGAGGGCAGAACTGGGATTTCATCTTTGTATGCCCAGTACCTAGCAGGGTGAGGGTACAAAACTGTAGATGCTTAGAAAACGTCTGCTGAATTGCATAAATGAAGGATTTTTGCCTCTTTTGCATTGCCATGTAGGAGAATGATTGCTTAAACTAAGGTTCATCTTGTGCTTAGGGTCTCCCATCCTTCATTATTAGGTAGTTCTTCCTGACATCTGATCTTAGTTCTTATTTCTGCTGGGATTCTCCCTCATTTGGCTTCCTAGCATGATCCTGAAGTTCTAGCTAATGGGGGAGAAGAGGAGGAGGGAATTTAGAGAAGGTCAAAACAAGAAGGGACATTCTAGGGAAAATAGAAAGGAAGAACCAAGGAGAGTATGAAAAGGGGATGGTATAGGATTCAGAAAGAGTGGGATAAATTTAGGCAAAATCTGGAATGAGGAAGAGCTCATGCCTGAAATTAGAGAAAAGATCTGGACGTGGGAAAAGTATGAGTGACCATGTGTGCATAACTATGTATGTTTGTATGTATGTATGCAAGTGCATGTATGTTTCTGGGACCATATATTCTCAAGAGGGTTGGATGCATGTTTCGTGCCTGAGTGCATAATTATATTGGCAAGTGGGTCTTCGTGTACACATCTATGCACGTGTGTCCATCAGTGTATGTATATGCAAGAATTAACATGTTTGTGTCTGGGAAGGTGGGGGGCTATTGTGGGTGTGTATGTTTCTGCCTTTGTCTCATGAAGCTAGTGATTGTGAATTAGACATTGGAAAGAGACATTTCTTGACCCCCTCATCTCTCTTTACCCCAACCGTAATTGTGGGGCTTATCCCTTCCCCCACTCCCAGTGGCCTGGCCTAAAACTCTCATAGACCCAATACTGAGGTTTGGGAAGAAGGTGTCTGTCCCCAGGGCAGTGGGAACATTGGGAAGGAGGGCTGCCTGCTCCCTCATATATAATTCTAACGACTCCTTCGTGAGATCAGGAGGGAATCTTCAGTCTTCATCTTTTATGTCCCCTTCCCTCCGTAGCACTGTCCAAGGTAACCTGTTACCTAACGGAGTTCCCCAGTACATGACTCCCTCTCTACTACACACCCTTACAATCTTTCTTCCATTGCCATGGACCCTCTGCCCCTTCCCTTCCTGAATGGAATCACCAACTCCAGTTTACCTACCTGTCCCCCACCCAAAACATACAGACACTTTCCACTTCCCGTTCTCCAGCCCCACCAGAGAAACCCCGCCCAGTTGCCCCACCCCCTCCCCAGGACCCCCCAGAGCCCCGCCCCTTGCCGCTTCCCCCTTCTCAATACCACGGACAGCTCTGGAGGGGGGAGGGGAAGGGGGGGCGCAGATGTGCAGGGCTGCGGCTGCAGCCGGCCAGGCTGAGGGAAAGTGGGGGGGGGGGGGCAGAGAGGGCCGCGCTGCGGCGGAACGGGCAGGAAAACCGTATTCAGAGTCAGGTCAGATCCTAGTAGATCGAGTCAAGGTCCTGGGAAAGAAGGGGGACTGGGGGAGAAGTGGTATTCTAGACCACGGCTGAACTCTATAGGGAGTGGGAGCACTTGGGGTGGGAGAGATGGAGAGGAACTTGGACATGGTCCCTCAGAGGATGCGAAAGAAAGTGTGCTGGGGGGAGCAGGGGGCACGGGGAAGGTCCTCACCTCCTCTCGGGCGGTGCCCTCCGCCGCCGCCGCCGCCTCCTCCAGGGGCCCGGGGCCGCCACCGCCGCAGCCGCCGCCGCTGCCGCTCTCTCCTGCAGCCGAGCCGGGGGGAGACATGGCGCAGGGTGGGGGGCGCGGAGCTCGGAGCCTCGCTGGGGGCCACCGGGGGCCGGGGGCATCCTGTGCTGGCCTGGAGGTAGGGGAAAGGGGGGCGGAGGGGGCGGGGCCCTGGCTGCTCCCCACCCCCCCGCGGGGGGTGGAGAGGGAGCCGGTGGAGGGTTCTGGGGTTGGAGAGGCCGGGTTGGGGAGGGAAAGGCACTGAGGGATGTGGGGTGGGACGGAGGGTAAGGACTGGGGGAGCTGGACCGGGGCGGAGGGGCCGGGACCGGGGGCAAGTGTCACCTTGAGGCCCTCCCGGCGCCGCTCCGCCTCCCTCCCGCTCCCGCCGCCGCCTTTTGTCTGAGCCGGGAGCCCGAGCCAGTGCGCCCCCCCTCTTCCTCCCAGCGCAGCTGAGCCCCGCCTCCGCCCCCCCAACTCCGCCTCCCCCTAAGTCCCACCTAATAATTACCCCTAGTAAAGAGGAGATGCGACGGAGGGGGATCCCAAACCCCCATCCTCATCTGCACCAGGCAACCCTGTCTCCTTTCTCTGGTCCCCTTCTCCCAGTCTGAGAGAGCCTTCTCCTTTGCAGCAACCCTTCTTCCCACCGGCCTGGGTCTCCATGAGGATAGGGAGAGGTCACCCTTCTCCTCAATATTTCTAAAAGCTCTTGAAGATTTGAATGGATAAAGACCAGGAGCAAAAAAAGGGGAGGGATGGCAATGGGGGGGTGGGAATCAGATTGGAAAGAGACTAGGAGGCAGCTATAGGCAAAGGATAGAACGACAGTCACATTGTAGGTAGACACCCTAGAGAACATGTCCCCAGCACTGGATCCTAATATAGGGGTAACCAACTAAGAATAGAGACAAACACCCCTTAGAGTTTCTCCTTCACCTCTGCAGGTCCATAAGTCAAGGTGTGAGTGGAGGCAGGTGAAATGAAGGGGAAACAACTGAGAGTCACTTGAGGCCCTAGACATTCTGGCTCTCCAGGAATGTTCCTGGCCCTGTGGGAATAGTAGGAACTACCAAGGAGGGTGGTATCCCAACAGTTCAAGCTGGACTTCACTTTTCTATTCTCCTCCAATCTTCCTCTCTCATTCCCTTGGAGTGGAAAGCACAGCATTTGGAATCAGAAGACTTGGATGATGAGCAAATTCAGACTCTTAGTAGCTGGGTGCTCTTGGACTAGTCACTTCCCCTCTATGGGACTCAGTTTCTTCATCTGTAAAATGAAAGGGTTGAAGTAGATGGTCTCTGAGATCCCTCTCAGCTCTAACATTCTATGGCCCTTTCCAGTTACCCAAGAGAGAGATCAAGTTTTCACTAAGGCAGCCTTTTACAATCTTAGACTGACTCAGTGTCTTTGGCCCTTCCCAAGGTCAACTCACCCAGCCTCCCACCCTTAGCCTAGCCTGACCCAGTATAAATATAGGAAAGATTGTGGACTAAAGAGAGGGGAGAGAAGGAGGGCTGGTGTAGGAGCTGAAAGAGATTAACTTTGGTCCCTTGCTCCAACGTCCGTCATCCCAGCACCTGTAAAGACATCTTTCCTCCCATCCAACCTTGCTCTCTGCTGTTCCACTTTCAGTCTACACTAGCCTGTCCAAGCCTAACTGGGGATGGAGATGGCAATTCTGACTCTAACCCTATACTAGGCTATCTCATACATTAGTCTCTAGGATACTTGAACTCCATCTTTGTCATCAGTAATTGCTCCATCTGCCTTCTTCCCTACTGTCTTCTTCAGTTCAGTGGGGTCCAGGGTTGGGGTATGGCTCGAGGACAGACATCCTGGGTCTCTGTTCTCTAACTTCTTACTGCCTAAAAGACAAGAATACTCTCTCCTCTGCCTTTCCCAACCCTTTGCCCCACAGCCTCAGGAAGAAGGAAGATGGGGGTAGGGGGTTCTGGTTAGAGCTGCCTCTAGGACCTGCTGACCAACTGGTTGTCATGACAACAATGGTGCTTCTTAAGGAGAAGCTAGATGGGGTAGGCGGAGGTATGTATGGGGGGGGGGGGGCGAGCTTCCCCGATGCCAAACTTTCTCTGCCAATATTATGACTTGAGAAAAGGGTCTCCTCTCTCCCCCTTCTCAGGTGACACCCTCTCAGCTTAATAAGACTGATCCCTTAGCCTGATTTTCTATAAGGATTCAAGGCTCCAGAGCTAGAAGACAGAGGGTGGCTCTATGCTGACCTCATGTGGCCAGAGTTGGGGCTATATTCGGTTTCTGTCCTCTAGATGCATTCCTTTTGAAGGAAGAAAGGGAACAGTGCTCAGTCCTGGGTTGCTGTGTCTCAGTTAATAGAGACCAAGGATGTTTGGACACCCTCGGAGGCCTTAAAACCTCCCAGGGGTGGCTAAGTGGTGCAGTGAATAGAGCACCAGCCCTGGAGTCAGGAGGATCTGAGTTCAAATTCGGCCTCAGACACTTAACACCAAAACCAGCCATGTGACCTTGGGCAAGTCACTCAACCCCAAATGCCCTACCTTCCCCTCTCTAAAAAGAAAAAAAAATCTCCCAGCTACAGTTTAAATGTGCTTGGAGGGAGGAAGTGGGAGGGAGGCAGACTGGAATAGAAGGGGTAGAATGATATTGGAATAAAACACCTGGTCTGGAGTCTCAGCTCTTCCACTTGAGACATGTGATTAGGTAAGTCTAAAATGCTATAGAAATGGAAAATATTGAAAACAACAAGGGTGAAACTGAGGTGACACATTTGTATACCCCTGGCAAGATTTAAAAATTATATTCCCCATATGTTAATCTCCACCAGAAGCTTTGGGCCTTTACTTGATTTATCACAAAACAAATACTTCTTCACTACAGAGAATAGGATTTTCTGGCATTAAAAAGATGTACATTTATACAAAGTCATCTTAAATTATCATTACCTCCCCCTTCCTACTTCATGGGAATGGGGCCATTCTTCCAACCTTAATAAAATATGGCATCAGGCAGGGGAGCCAGTCCTCCATTCACCCATAACTTTCCTTTGATCTCATGAGGAAACATCTCATGATGGGTTCTGATCTCAATGCTTCACACCACAGCCTTAGTCCATACCAAAGTTTATTCATCCATGAGGATCCCCTCTGTATACTGCATAATTCCTAGCCCCAATTAGAATGACAGGGGAGAAATTACACCAGGAGAGTAAAGTAAAAGCAATTTATATACCTTCTACATACAGGCTTTCTTGATTCCTCCCAAAATGCTTTTAATTTATTTTGTGGATATATGATCTATGTTCTTGCTTTTATATATACTGTCTCCCCAGCAGAACTGTAAAATCCTTGAGGTCAGTGACTGCTCTCTTTACATTTCCATTTGCCTAGCACAGTGTCTACCCAATGGTAGGTGCTTAATGAAAGTCTGTTGATTGGTTTTCTTCTCACTGTAGACGAAAGAAGAGTTGGGTCAGGATTTGCCAGGAGGGGGCCAACCCCTAGGTGATAATTCTTAGGGATTAGGAGCATAAGAAGAAGAAAAGGAAGAGGCTGATTTCTAGCACTAGAGTTATGACAATAGCTGAGTATTTCTAAATCAGAAAGACTATAACTCTAGTAAGATCAATTTAAAGTTTCCCTAGTTTCAGGCATAAAGAAAGGATGCTGAGTGCTGAGGGTAGTGTACTAAATGCTGGGATGAAACCAGGTACTGAGGATATAAGATACATACTGGAGCAGGGTAGCCAAGTGGTGGTGATAGGGGCTGAGTGCTAAGGTGAGGCTAAAAGCTAGAGATGGGGTCCAAGTTTGGGGGGTGATACTAAGTGTAAGGGATTGGAGCGGAATGATAAGAATAGAAGCACTGGGAATGGAAGCTCAGTTCTAGGGAAATGGCTAAGCAGCTGGTGCAGGGTACTAAACTGGGGGGAACTGAGGCATTGTTTCCCCTTGCCCCTCAGTCAGAGTTCTGTGCAGAGGCATTAGAAGAATTCTGGCTCCTGGGGCAAATTCAGTTTGGGGAAGGGTCTGAGGAGATTCACTTCTGAGAGTAGTTGAAGTAATTTGGAGAAAGAGGCTGTGGGAGCTGAGGGGATTGAGGAAATGAGAGGTCAGCATGTTTGAAGAAGACAGGCAAAGGTAGGGGAGACAAAGTCTGTGAGTTAGGCTTCTTGAGGAGGGAGGGGTAAGTAACCTGATGATCCATAGATGACTCCAACAAGAATCTGAGCTGGGTGAAAATGATATTAAAGGTACTTGCCTACTGATAAGAGAGGCAAGGTCTGAAAATGGCAGTGGACAGATAGAAAGTATGCCAGCTTCCCTGTTGTCACTGTGTGTAAGAGTATTCGAGAGATGAAGGGGCCAGCAACAGAGAAGGTACCAAAAATTGAGATATCTTTAGGAAAAGAGATAGGACCTTCTTTCTTTCCATGCAGAAGCAGGGGAATATTGTGTGAAATAATTCATATACTGTCAGACAAGATCAGTGTGTTAGTTTGATTAACTTTGGGGATTTTTAAAATCTTTGTTATGAGGAACGAAGCCCTAGGGAAGGAGGGAAGAGGTATATGTTTGGAAATTAAGATGATATAAAAAAGAGTATCAATAAAAAAGTAATTCTCTAAATGAGGAAGCTAGGTTTCAGTGAGTGTCAGAAGATGGGAGAAATGTGTGTCAAAGAGAAAAAAATCTAGGATGAAATGGAAATTTTAAAAAATAATAGTGACTTTTGGGGTCTAAGGAGAGCTCAGACTGATATGGATTTAATAGGAGTGGGGAACCTTCAACCTCAAGGCCGCATGTGGCCCTCTTGGTCTTCAAGGGTGGCACTTTGATCAAATCCAAACTTATGAAGATAAAGGACTGCACTTGAGGATCTAGAGGGGCACATGTGGCCTCAAGGCCCCAGGAGGGAAAATTTTACAACAGGATGAGTGTCAGCCTTGGAGGGAAAAGTGTGGCCTATCAGCCTTCCTCATTTGCCATCTTCCAGGACAGCCTTCTCACAAAATCCAGAAGGGGGCCGGAGCTGGTGATCTCTGGATCCACAATGAAGAGGAAGCAGTACCCCCTCCCTATGCAATGCCACCTGTACAAACCTCTGGCTTCTTGACATAGTTGAGCCCTGTCTCAGAGCCTCAGTTTCCTCCCCCATCCTCTTTCAGATAAATAGCCTTTTTAAAGCAGGTGTTTTCAAATGTCTTAGTACACAACCAGAGAGAGAGAGAGAGAGAGAGAGAGAATGTACGTATACAAGCATCTCTCTGAGAATAAAAAAAAAGCAGCTAACCATTTTAAGGAGTTTTCTTTCTTTTGGGATGTAGTATTACAGTTTAAATTTTTCTTTTTATATTTTCTGTTTCTTACATCATTATAGTATCTCATGTATCCCTCCCTCTCCCCAAGGGCTGTCCCACAGGATAAATAGTGTTGATTTTTTGGTAGTTTGTTTTTAAGAGGAAAAAAAGTCTGCATAACTGATTAATACATTGAGAAAGTCCAAAAATATGTGTACCACCTGTGGACCTCCCACCTCCATATAGGGGTATGTTGGGAGTGTCTCCTCACATATCTTCATTTGAGTGTATCATAGTTTTTAAATGATTCGTTTTTATGCTTATTTGTGTAGAGATGCATCAACTGGGGAAAAAATGCACATTAGGAAAATAGAAGCAGATACATACTCGTGATATTGGGGTAAGAAGTCCCAGGGGAGTAAAGTGGGGGCATCCCCTTATGGATTACTATTTTGAGAACTGTTGTCTAAAACATGTTTCCCCCACCTCCAACTAGATTCATGTCCCCAAACCTGAAAATTATCAGACTAGAGAAGAATGGAGGAGGAGGTGGAAAGAAACAGGAAGAGGGGGTGACAAAGGAAAAAATGTGGAGAACTGTTAAGGCTTCCCACTCTAGACTGAGGAAAGGAAGAAGGTTGGTTTACTCCTTGAATGCAGGATGTTACTTATAGACTCTCCATAAACATTTAAGTAAATCAATTTAGTCTCTGAGAGATCAAGAACCTCTTATTTGATCTTTGTGTCTCCTCTATTTCTAAGCACAGTGTTCTATACACAAATATTTAATAAAGTTTGCCCAGTGAACGAATAAAAAGACTGAGGCCTGGGTTCTGGAGTGGATTAAGAACAGGTTTAGTATGATACAATCACAGATGATCTCTCCAGCGCTGTGTGATACAACCTTCGATATGAAATGATTACTGTTTCTCCAAAGTGGGGACCTAGAGCAAATGTTTTTACGTGTTAAATTGCCTCTGTCCAGGGTGCCTCAGTAGAGTACAGTAAAGCCTTCAAAGGAGGGAAGCAGGAACGGAGATATGAAAGACTAGGGTCCCTTTTTCCTCAGGTTAAGACTCTGTTTGGGATAACGAGGGAAGGCAGTCATTCCTGGGGAAGAGAATAACATTCCCAGCTTCGAGGAAGTCTAGAACATTTCCACCTGGTTTGACTGGTTGACTGAGGTTTGTTTTCATCTTGTTAAGGAATGGGGATAGCTTTGTTGAATCACCTCCACCCTTCACGTTTGCTTTGATGTCTTATTCTCCTAACATCAATCAATCAACGAGCATTTTTATTAAGCTCCTGCTTTATGCCAAGTACTGTACTGGGCGCTAGGGATATAAGTACAAAGAAAGACACAATCCATACCCCGCAATGAGCTTGCGCAAGCTGCATGAGAAGTAGGTACCCCCATCTCATCCACACTCTGTATCTCCCACAGCACACAGAGCAGTTGCTCGATGAATATTTATTGTCTTATACTGTGTTGCTTAGGACAGGGTGTTCCTAGGAGCCTAGGTGTTCCCAGGGTATTCCTGGGAGCCCTGCCATTCTTCTTTAGGGTGTTTCTAGGCGTCTTGGGTCCCGAGGGCGGAGCCTAGGTGGGACGGGGCGTGTCATAGGGGTGGGGCTACCTGGGGCGGGGCGTTCCTGGGGTTGGGTGTTCCTAGCAAAGGGCGTTGCTATCTGCGGAGCTTGTATGGGGCGGGGAGTCCCAGTCCCCGCTCAGGTCTCGGACGCTGCCAATGAGTCGATCCGGGGCGGAGCTGGGGCCGGAGCCGGCGGTCTGAGAAGCAGGAAAGGGAAAACGAAGGTATCCCCAGCCTCGAAGCGTTCGCAGCCGCCGCCATCCCGCTCTTCTTGTTCTAGCTACGCGCATCCAAGCCGGAGAGCATCCAGTCTCGAGCCTAGCATCCACATATCTCTCCGGAGCCTCCCTGGCCGGGAAAAACCTCACTCCTCCAGGGTTTCAGGCTTCCCTTGCAACGCGTAGAGCCCGTAGCCTGGGAAGGAGGCCTCGGGAAGCATTCAGGCCCTGCGCCCCAGCAAGCCCAAGAAGAGCGGCGTTCGAGCGAGCCCGGGGATCGTCTCCCTGCATTCGGAGAGGAAGCGCCACCGATATCTAGGGAGCAAGCTATGTCGGAGCCTGGGAAGGGGCCGGACGAGCCCGACGAGGGCCAGTATGACTCGGGCATCGAGTCCTGGCGCTCGCTGCGCTCCCTGTCTGAGCCGCCTCTAACCTCGGGGCCCTCAGACGGCTGCGCTCCGCCCCGGACCGGGACCCGGCCCCCCTTAGGGACCAAGGAGGACCTGAAGGAGGAAGATGGGGAGCGGATGGACTCCGCCTACGGCTCGTCTTCGCTCACCGAGCCTCTGCCCCCACTGGAGGCTCCCGAGGCCGTCGAGGGTGGGGAACCCCGCGAGCCGGAGGCTGGGGTGGGAACACTCAGCTCGCAGCAGCTGGAAGCGCTCACCTACATCTCTGAGGATGGAGACACGTGAGTTTGGGGTCCTGATGACCTGGGTCCCCTTCCACAACTGTGCCTGTCCATCAGGAGGTTCGTGATCGAGGTCTTCCTCTAACGGGTCAGCCCAGTGTTCCACTCAGAAGTTGGGGGGGGGTTATTGTCCCCAAGGCACATTGGTAACCCACCACCCTAGACTTAAGCCCTGTTACCTTCAGGGCTCTCCACCTCCAGCACAGATCTTAGAACCTGACATGGCCCTTCCACTAGTGTCCGTGGGTTTGGGGGGCAGATCAGGCTGAGCTGGCTGGTCAACGTCTGCTTCTCTCGAGATCGCAGAGCAGTTCCACTGACAGAGCCTTATAGATCATACAACGCTATCAATTAAAAATAAGAATGAACCAGTTTACCTGGTTCTTTCTGTGTTGGGGAGGGGGTGAGAGGGAGGAGTCCCTGTTTATTTAATACCTAGAATTATTCCCCTCCCCCAGCCTCTAAACACCCCAGGCCCAGGAAGTAAAGCTTCCCAGGATTTGAATGAGGGGACAGAGAGGAAGGATTATAGAAGTAGGAGTTTCCAAGTACTAGGGGAAGGGGGCTGGGCCTAGGGAAATTGAGAGGGGACAGAGGCCCCTGGAGAGCAAAGATCAGGGTTGAGGGGTGTGTGTAAAGGGGGGAAGGTGGAACACAACCCCTTCACATCAGATAGGCCAGGGCAAGGTCTAGCCCTATTACTGCCCCTTCTTCCTAGGTTGAGAAAGAGGAAGTCAGGGATGAGGTCAGTGTTCTGTGCTCCCCATCCCACCCCCAAACCTCCTTCCATCAAGCCCAGGTGCCTTTTGGGAGTATAAACTATGTATGCGAGTGTGAAGGTCTGGTGGGAATGGGGAGGAAGGAGAACTGGTTGCCTGGGAGGGGAGGGGAAGCTATCTGGGGGCAGAGTGCTTATCCCATCCTAGCTCTTTGAGATTCGGGAATTTTTAGGTCTAATATTCCTTCTTTGGCCTGGGGCCCCCGAGAAGTAGGATTTGCTGGGGTATAAGGCAAGGTGTGCTTTATTAGGAGTAATCGATGGCTGCCCCCACCACCTTTAATTTCCAGATTCGGCAAACCTTTATTAATTGTCTACTAGAAGAAAAGCACCCTACTAGATTCTGAAGGTCACAAGGCAGATAAATCTAACTCAGCCCCTGCCCTCAAGCAAAGGGTAGGGTGGGAGTGGGCAGCAAAATATACATAAGTGGATAAGAGAATAAGGAAAAGGGTAATAAGAGAAGAGTATGATCAGGGCAAAGGAGTGTCTGCTAAGGAGAAATTTGAGGGTTGGGAGATCCTACTTGCTCCTGACCACATGCCTGAAAACTGGTGATCTTGTCTAGGCCTGAGTCCACCTTTGTCTAGGCTGAGTAGCACTGCACCAGGTATCTCAAGGTCCCCTACACCCTACCCCTTTGAGATTAACCCTTAGGCACTCCACTGGACAAATAACTTTCCACTGTTCCAAAGGGTGTGGGTAATGTCCATGAAGTTGGAGAAGGAAGATTAAACCTAAAATTATATATAGGATTGAAAGTCAGATTACTGGAATGAGAGCCTGGGACCAACTTCTGGGGTTTTCAGAAGCATCAGGAAGGAAGAATACAGGATAACAACATTAGCGTGCAGGTCTAGGTGTTGAGAATTCTGGACTTGTTCCCCAGAGGGGTTCCCCTAATGGAGTTGTCACACTGGGGGGAGAAGGGGAGGGTACTTCCCCTCAGAGGTGTCTAGGGTAGGGGAAGTATGAGAAGTGGGAAAAGAGGAAGTCAGAGGAAGGGAGATGAGGGAAGGAGGGAGGTGGCTTCTGGAATGTGACCCAGAGAGCACAGCCCAGAGCAGAAAGGGGATTTCCAGAGCCTGCTCCTCCTCCCAGGACTGTCCCAGCCCCAGCCCTCTCTCCCTGCTGTCAGTCTGAGCCCTGATCCTAGCCTTGGCTCTCTGTGTACCTATCCACCTTGATCACCCACCCCAGCTGTTCTGGTCCAAGCCATCCCCGCCCCCTTCCTTCCACTTCTCCTTTCCCAGCTGTTAGGGGGGAAACCCCAGTCCCTGGGACTTTCCCTCCCATCTGTCTTTCCCCCCCAATCTTATCCTCTCCCATAGTAGAAGGGTGGGCTAAGCCAAGACTTACACCACCACTCTGTGTTTCTTCAAATAGACCATCTGCCCTCTACCTCTATGGGTCTGGTAATGTCAGATGTGTAACCTCAAGGATGGGAGGAGCAGTCATGGGCAAACAAGCCAGATTGCCACCTAGGCAACCTAGACACCTAGCGTCTGTACCAGGCACCAGCAGACTTGGCGCTCCAGTTGTGGGAGTAGACAATCTATAATTAGTGAACAGGGAGTTCCCTCAGTGGATACCCCTTATCCCCTCTTGTCTCTGGGGATGATGTATGTGGGCCTTGTGAGGTGGAGTGAAGTTGGTGCTTCTCTCTTGTCTCTTCTGCATTCTGGGGTGGAGTAAGAACATCAGGGTAGCATTGGTCCTGGAAACCCCACTTCCCCTTTTTACTTTGGTTATGAACTAACTCACAGGGGCAACTTTGGGAGCAGGGACAAAAAGGTCAGGGTAGGGCAACCTACCCCAGCCCTCCAGAATCCCTTAAGGAGGATGGGGAAATCCATTGTCTCCCATCTATTTCCTCTCTCAGACTTTCACTTCCCATCACTACCTGTTGTATAGTTGTTCCACAGATTCCCAGCCCATCCTCCCCTACCTGGGCACTCTGACACTCACTTCCCTCCCCTCAGGTTGTTACACCTGGCTGTGATCCATGAGGCTCCTATGGTGCTGCGCTGCTGCCTAGCTCTGCTGCCCCAGGAAGTCCTAGACATACAAAATGACCTTTTTCAGGTGGGTAGATGAAGTTTGAAGACCAGGCAAGGACACCACCCTATCCCCACCCTGGCCAACAGACTCCCTAAGCAGAGCAGCTTCACTGGTTCTTCCCCTGTGAAAGCCTGGAGCCACAACCTGATTGTTCATTCTGTGAGCATTTATTAAGCCCTATCATCTGGCACTGTATACCAGTCTTTGCCCTCAAGGAGATTATATTATATTAGGAAGAAACAAGATGCACTCAGGAAGGCTAGGGACTGGGCCTGCATGGAAGAAGAGCCTCCCTTTCCCAATGCAGTAAGACATCTCCTGTACAACTTAGGGAAGTCCCTTGCCTTGGTCCCATAGTCTCTGTGGTTGGAGGCAAAGAACTTTCCATATATTAACTCATTTGATCCTCACAACAACCTCGAAGGCAGGTGCTGTTTTTTTTACAGATGAGGAAACTGGCCCAGATAGGCACAAGTTATGTGACTTGCCCAGGGATGAATAATTAGTAAGTCCCTGAGATAGAATTTGAATCTAGGACTTCCTGGCTCATTCATGAGGCTACAGCTACCTCCTGTACATAGAAAAGTAGATATAAAATACAGAACAAAATTATTTCTTTGAGAAGGTTGCTAGTAACTGCATGTGGGTAGGGGATAGGTGGTGGTGGAAATCAGGGTAGGCTTCCTGTAGGAGGTAGCATTTAAACTGAGCTTTGAAGGAAGCTAGGGATTTTATGAGGATTTTGTTATTCGTTTTATGAGCAAGCTAGATGGCTCAGTGGATAGAGTCCTGGGCCTGGAGTCAGAAAGACCTGAGTTCAAATCTAGCCATAGAAACTTATTAGCTGTGTAACCCTGGGAAAGTCACTTAACTTCTGTTTACTTTAACCTACTGGAGAAGGAAATAACAAACCACTTCAGTAGTTTAGGGTAGCTAGGTGGAACAGTAGATAGAGCCCTAGGCCTGGAGACAGGAAGACCTGAGTTCAAAGCACCTTCAAACACTTGGTAGCTGTGTTACCCAGGTAAGTCACTTAACCTCTGTTTGCCTTAATCCACTTGAACAGGGAATGGCAAACCACTCCAGTATCTTTGCTAAAAAAAAACCCCATGGACAGTATGGCCCACAGGGTCAGGAAAAGTTACACGCGATTGAACAACAATAAGGGATTTTTATAAGAAGGAGAAGCGTATAAGGAAGGTGTACATCCCAAGTTTCAGGTGACAGCCTGGACAAAAGTCCTAGAGACAGATGGGTAACAGCAAATAGAGAGTTTAGTTCTCAAAGGAGCTACACAAATAAGCCTGAAAAGGTAGGCCAGATAAATTCAAAATTAAAAAATAAAAAAGCAGGCTAGAGCCCGATTGTGGCAGGAATGAAAGTTCACATTTTATCCTATGGCAGAGTGAAAAAGAGAGCCCCTGTAGCTTCTTGAGCAGGAGAGTAACATGGTATCAGACTTATAATTCAGGTGTATCAAGGTGGCTGCCTTGAGGAACAATTGCTATTGCCTCAGTTTCCTTACTACAAAGTAGAGATACTAACAGCACCTTCCTTCCAGGGTTGACTTGAGGATCCAAGGGGATATTTGTATGGAGAATGGATTGCTTTTGTTGCCTTTGCCTTCCTTACTAATGTCTAGAGTGGCCTGTCCTCCCTCCAAACTCATAATTCTAGTTATCCATAGGGAGGGAGTATCCATTGTTGCCCCTCTTTTACCCCAGGAAAGGAGTAGGGTCTGCTCCCTGTCCTGTGGGGGTTGGTCTCCTTGAGCTTGGAGGTTGAAATGGGGCCTTTGAGCAGGGCCATCTTTGCAATCCAGACTCAGACGCTCAATAGCTTCTCCTCTCTGAGCATCAGCATCATTAACCTGTGTATCAAGTCAAGATAATTCTACCTAGGTTATGTTAGGGGGCTTCAGACACAAATGGAGTAGGAGCTTGACCTCCAAACCCCTGACCCCTTCCTATCTAGGCCTGGCCTGCTGGTACCTCTCCTTTGTGTGCCCACGTTACACAGAGTGCCAAGTGCATTACAAGTATCTGCTTTGACCCCCATATCAAACCTGGGAGGTAGGTGGTGTTTTTAATCCCAATTTTGTAGCTGAGGGAACTGAAGCAAACAGAGGTCATGTGATTTGCCACCAGGATCACACAGCTAGTTTCTGATGAACTCAGGTCTTCCTGACTCCAGGCCTAGGGCTCTGTCCATTGTGCCACCTAGCTTCCCTCTAGTGCCCTAGACAATTCTCAGAAAATAAGCTGTAGGGGCATATAGGTGGCTCAGTGGATAGTGTACCAGCTCTGGAGTCAGGAGGACCTGAATTCAAATACAGCCTCCGACACGTACTAGCTGTGTGACCCTGGGCAAGTCACTTAACCCCTGATTGCCTCCAAAAACAAACAAAAAGTTGTAAAGAAAATATGAATCTGCACTGATCAAGGAAGTTTCCACACTAAGTAGTTCACTCTACCAATGAAATCCCAGGTTTAATCCCTCTCTGTCCTATGTATCTCCCTGGGTTGTTGTGAAAAGTTCTTTGTAAATAATAACACGTGTGTGGGGTAACACTGAGGTGAGAGCTCTGAACGTATGTATGTGATTGTCCCCACCCCTGCCCCAATCTCCAGGGGAGACCTCTAAGTAAGGTTTTGATGAAACGTCTATGGAAAAGAATATATAATATGACCTTTGAGAATGAAAAGGAGACGCTATAGGGGATCTAAGTACTGCCCAGAGGCAGGAAATTGGAGAGAATAACCTCTATAACACCTCCCTGCCCCACCTTTCTTTCCCTAATCTGATGCCTACAGACAGCCCTGCACTTGGCAGTATACCTGGACCAGCCCAACACAGTCCGGGCCCTGGTGCAGAAAGGAGCAAGCCAGACGTTGCAGGACAGGCATGGGGACACAGCCCTGCACCTGGCCTGTCAACACCAGCACCTAGACTGCGCCCGCTACCTCTTGGAAGCCACACCTGATCGAGGTCGGGGCCAACACCATCATCCTGAGCTCCAGCTGCAAAACTGGCAAGGTGGGATGATGGGTCTGCTGAAGGGGATACCATGGAGGTAGGGATGGATTGATCACTCACTTGTGAGACGAGATCAGACAGAGAGGAAACAGAAAGCTCTTAGAGCTCCACCCGAAGACAGCAATACTTGGTTTCCATATGTACTTATTAACTGTGTCACCCTGGACAAAGCATTTTAACTTCCCTCAGCCTCAGTTTCCTCATCTGTAAAGTGGGGATAATGTATCTACTTCCCACTGTTGTTGTGAGGCTAACATAACATAAGTAAAGTGCTTTGCCAGCCTTAAAGAATTATTATTTATTAGGATCAAATCATGTAAGTGCTTTGCAAACCTTAAAACATTATTGTTATTGTTGTTGTGATTCCCTATATGAGCTCCTAACATGATTGGGGTGATAACTTGACTCCCCCCTTTCCTTCCTACCCAGGTTTGGCCTGCCTACACCTTGCTACTTTGCAGAGAAATCGGCAGCTAATGGAATTGCTTCTTCAGAACGGGGCTGACATTGACATCCAGGTGAGGTAGCCAGGCCCATCTCCTTCTCCCGTCAATCTTAGACTCTCATTTAAGTGTCCATAATACCCAGAAAGGTCCCTCTTTCCTCAGTGGCTCCAATGAGGAAACTGTAGCAGAGAGATGGGGGCAGGGTTGGGGAGGGGACATGAATGTAATGAGTTCCTCTCGTGGCTGTCCTCTGGACATCCTCTGCCACCTCTCCCTATCCCCTTCCTCTTACACATCTACCCCCATTATACTGTAAGTTCCTTAAGAGCAGACACTCTTTGTCCTTTGATTTGTCATCTCAGTGCTTTCTAGTTGACCAACTGACTGATCAATGATGCTTGTAATCCCCCATAGGAGGGCACCAGTGGGAAGACGGCCCTTCACCTGGCCGTGGAGACACAAGACAGAGCACTGGTGTGGTTCCTGCTTCGGGCAGGGGCTCGGGTGGATGCCAGAATGCACAACGGCTGTACCCCCCTCCACCTGGCTGCTGGGCGCCACCTGTCAGGCATCGCTGCCACTCTGTGCCAGGCAGGGGCTGACTCCTTGCTTCGGAATGTCGAAGATGAGACACCACAGGACCTAGCTGAAGATGTAAGTACAGCTCCTCTCCCACTCTACACCCCCAGCACACTGAACTCGGAGTAAGAAGACCAAGGTTCTTGTCTCCACTCTTGTCTGAGTCTCCATCATAAAATGAAGGGAGTGGATTAAGTGATTACTAGAGGCCTTTCCAGCTCTGGCCTTTTGCATGTGCTATATGAACCTTAACCTACAGGGGCTGCCCATGGGGCAGGATGTCTATTGGCCAATTTCTTGATTTCACTCAAAAACCCCCAAGAATCCTTCCCAAGAAGGAATTGGGAAGTAGCTGTTGGATTCCTGCCCACTCCAGCAGACTGGGACTTCTATCTTCTTCCCTCTAGCCCATACCCTTGACCCATTTGTGCTTTCCCTACCTCCTGTTTCCCCTAGTCCTCTAACCTCCCTGTCTCTCTCTTCTCTCCCTCCAGCCTCTCACTCTCCTGCCCTTTGATGACTTGAAAATTTCTGGGAAGCCACTGCTATGTACTGACTGAAGCCAGGCCTGGGCCCTTATGGCCTCCTTCCTCAACCCAACCTCCTCAACTGGGCACTGCCTGCACTCCAGCTCACAAGGGTGATCAGCAGCTGCTCTGGGTCTTTCAACTGTCTTCATTGTCCTACCACAGAAGGGGTTGGCATGGGTGCAAGGGCCGCTGAAAGATGGGATTGGCAGCTACAGGCTGAGCAGAGTGTCTATGAGCTGAGAGGACTCAGGATCCCAAGGAACAAAGAAACTATACCACAGAGGCAGTTTGGGAGGAAATCAGCTCTCAGACTTGGTCATCACAGGAAGGAGGAGCGAGATGCTTGCAACAGCAGGGGTCCTCTCTTGCCTTTACAAATGTGGAACCAGAGACTCAACCCATGCTGGTTTACCCAGAAGCTGTAGCCCTGATACTGGGAATACTTCCAGAGCAAGCCTGAAGCCAGGTGGCTGAGGGTAGAGGATGCAGCATCACCAGGAGTTTGTCCTGTAGGAAAACCCCATCTTGTTGTGGAGGATTAGTAGGAAATAGTTGTTTAAGAGACTTCTGTGAGAGAAACCCTGGACTGTGTTTTGAGGAAGGAGAATGACATGACACTAAAAAAGCAGAGTGTTTTCACTGTTTTTCCCTCCCATCTCCTTTTCTCTTGATTTTTAAAAATACCTTCTCAGCAAATCAGACAACAGGTCAGAAGGCTCAGGAATAATCCTAGGTAGAAAAAGGGAAGGGAAGATAAAAGGGATGGAGAGAGCCACATGGTGTAATGGAAAGAGCAATGGATTTGGGGTCAGGGGTCCTGGGCTCCAATCCAAGTTCTGCCACCGTGAGTGTGTGATGTTGGACAAGTCCCTTCATCTCTCTGGGCCTCAGTTTCTTCATCTGTCAAACTCAAGGGGTTGGACTGGAGGTCCAGCTAAGGTCCTTCCCAGCTCTAAAGTCTCTGACCCTGTGACTGACTGAGAACCAGCTGAGCAGCCCTCCTCACTCTTCCTCCCTCTCTGTCTCTGCCAGCACATTGGTACTGTGGGAAAAGAACATTATCCAGGCAGGGCAACAATGTCATTCGAACATTAGCCGCAGAGAGGGGGCAGTGCTGAACTTGGAGGCAGGAAAACCCTAGTTCAAATCCTGCCTCAGACACTGACTGTGTGACTGTCTGCCTCAGTTTCCTCAACTGGAAAATGGGGATAATAATAGCACCTACTTTGCAGGGTTGTGGTTGAGGATCAAAGGAGAGAATACATGTATAAAAGAACTTAAGATGGTGCCTGGCACATAGTAGGTGCTTATATGTTTGCTTTTTTCCCCCTCTCAACTTTCAGATGAAGAAACAGGCTCAGAAGAAATGACTGGGTCAAGGCCCCAAGGATCTTCTGACATCAGAACTAGTTTATTCCATGGGGGCATGAAGAAATGTGTCTGCTAGAAGGGGGAGGGGGGAGTGTATGTGTGTAGCTTTGTGAGGTCAGTGAGTCAGTAAACATTTAAGTACAGATCTCTACTGCTAAACCCTGGGATTGCAAAGAAAGGCTAGAGATGGTGCCTGCCCTCAGGGAGTTTCCAGTCTAGTGGAGATGTGCAAACCACATATATACAGAACATATGGGATGTAAACAGGTGGAAGGTGCCAGAATTAGGTGGAGAGGGACAGGCTTTCAGTGGAGGGTGGGATTTTAGCTGGGACTCGGGAAGGGGGAGAGGGGTGGAGAGGAAGGATCTGTTTAGAGTCTGAAACAGAACAAGGTCTTCAGCCAGTGGAGCAAATGGTGCCTGGAAGTAACAAAATCTTTTAGACCAACTTCCTCATTTTACGGAAGGAAATTGAGGTGGAAGGAGAAAAAAAAACGTCTTTGCCTCTGAGGAAAAATGGGTGTAAAGGGATGAGTCAAGTCTGAAGAAAACGATCTCGGGGCTCCCAGAGGACCGCAGGCGTAGTAGAGGAGAAGGGGGTTGCAAATTTCCAGTGACACTGGGCGACTCAGACTCTCTTGAATGTGCCTCAGAGCTAAAGCTCCCCTCTTAGACCACAAGGTGGCGCTGCGGGGCAGGGCTCTGGTCGCTGAATGCTGTTTCCGCGGCACAGCGGAGCTGAAGTTCCCCTGTAGATCAGGAGGTGGCGCAGCTGGGGCTGAGGCCCGGTCGGCCGAGGCCGACTCTCAGGTGCTGAACGCTGTCTTCCGTGTGCCGCGGAGCTGAAGCTCCTCCATAGACCACGAGGGGGCGCTGCAAGGCCGGGTCCCGGTGGGGCCTCCGAGGCTGCATTCCCCCTCCCATCCGTCGGGCGGCGCTGCAGTGGGGGCGGTGCCTGCTCGAGGCTGTGTTGCGTGGCAGGAGCCGGAGGAGCCCCGGGAGGCGGGGAGCCTAGTGGATGACACTTCCGGCAGCCGCTCAAGTCTAGGGGAGGAGGAAGCGGCTGCGGCGGCGGCTCCCCGGGAACCTCAGAATCCTCCCCCTCTCCCTTTCCCCCCTCCCCCGTGTGCCCCGGATTCCCCTCCCCCTTTCCCCGGCGGCGGCCGAGACTATGGAACGTAGGTGAGCACGAGCGGGCCGGGCCCCCCACGTGACCCACCCCCTCATCCTCCACGTGACCGCCCTCGGAACGGAGCGGTCGTGGAGGAAAGCCGCGGGCGGGGGGCGGAGGAGAAACCGGGAGGAGGAGGAGGAGGAGGAGGAGGAGGATGAAGATGAGGAAGGAGATAAGGAGGGCGTGAGAAGCAGGGCTGAGAATGGGCCGCGGAAAGGTCGCTGACCAGCCGCGGAGGGGACGGATGCTCGGTGAGCCCGAGCAGGGAACAGAGGGGGGTTTGTGTAGCCCGAGGGGCGGGCCCATCCCTGGGGACTAGGGAAGGAGGGGCGCCCCACTGCCAGGGCCGCCCCCACCCCAGCCCCCAAAGAGAGCATCTTTGTTCAGGCTGCAGGGAAAGGAGGCTCTTGGGTGGGCTTCCCATTCCCCCCATGGCCGCTTGGGAGCCTAATCAGAGTGAAGGATGGGAAAGCCCCTTTCACCCATAGGGGCTGTTCCCTGGATTCAGTGGGGGTATAGAGGAAGGTGTCGAGATTCGGGGGTCAGAGGAAGAGATCCCGTGGATTCACTGGTACACATTTTCACCTTTTACCTCGCAGGTGGTGGGCAGTGTTGGTGCTGGTCACTTTTCCCACCCTGGGAATGGGAGGGGAGGCTCCGAAAGCTGCCCCGGAACACTGGACCGAGTTCTGGTTCGTCAGATTCCTAGTGAATGCTGCTGGCTATGCTAGCCTTATGGTGCCTGGCTACTTCCTGGTTCAGTACTTCAAGCGAAGGAATTATCTAGAAACAGGTGTGTTTGAAATAAGGATTGGAGATCTGGGGCAGAGGCTAGGAGCAGGGGTATTTGGGTCCTGTGGAGTCATAATATGGGGGAGGGGGGAGACTCTGGCAGTGATCCTGACCCTACTAAACCCCTTCACCAGGCCGGGGCCTTTGCTTCCCTGTTATACGGGACTGTGTTTTTGGCAATGAGCTCAAGCCTTCAGATGAACCCCCAGCAGTTCCCCGGCCAGAGCTGACAGAAACCACCAGAACTCGACAGCTCCTCAAGCTGCTTTTCTGTACTGGGGGGCTTCAGGTAGGTCGATTTAACTGTTTCCAACATGTATGGGGTGAAGGTGAAGGTGCTGATTGCTTGGCTTTCTTTGAATGATTTGTTAACCAATAGTTGACTGGTTGTACCATTAGCATGGGCCTCAAAACCCCTGGATTGTGTTCTACTTTCCAACAAATGTTTTGCAGCATCATACTGGGATATAGCACCAACAAAGTTGGGCTAGGAAGAAAGGAAAAATTTATTCTTGTAGCAGGTATTATGTGGTAGGCACTGCATGGATAGGTGTGCGTAGGATCTCCCTTGATCTTCAGCTACAACCTTGCAAAGTAGATACTATTATTATCCCCATCTTGCAGTTGAAGAAACTGAGGCAGACAGCATTACACAGCTAGTCATTGTCTGAGGCAGGATTTGAACTGAGGTCTTCCTGCCTCCAAGTTTAGCACTGTATGTTCTCTGACACTAGTTGCCCTCTCAGATAATACTGTTGGCCTACTTGCATAGTGAAGAGCAGGGGCACTCTTTCACTCTTGCTCCGTTCTTTTTCCCTAGTATCAGTGTGCTGTACAGAGTGTTTAGGCTGGTATAGACAGAGAGAGAGAAAGAGTGAGGAGGGCTGGTCAGCTGATTCTCAGTCAGTCACAGGGTCAGAGACTTTAGAGCTAGGAAGGACCTTAGATGTCATCTAGTCCAACTCCTTGAGTTTGACAGATGAAGAAACTGAGGCCCAGAGAGATGAAGGGACTTGTCCAACATCACACACTCACGGTGGCAGAACTTGGATTGGAGCCCAGGACCCCTGATTCCAACTCATTCTTTCTGTACCACCATGGTGCTAGGAGTGGTAGGTTTAATGTGCCATATCTCATTGGTGAGGAGATGTGGCATTATCTACACCTTCTCTTTAGTAATCTGTGCTTTAGTTGGGCTGTGGGGTGAGCGTTTGTGTAGCTCCTCAGTGAACATGTCTTTATTAAATGTCTATAGTATTCCAGACACTGTAATAAGTGCTGGGCTTGTAAGGCAAAAGACAGTTCCTGCCCTCAAGGAGTTGCAGGAGAGACAACATGCAAACAACTGTGTGTAAACTGTATACAGAATAAATTGGGAGATAATTAACATAGTCAAGGTGCTAGAATTGAAAGGGATCAGGAAAGATTTCTTGGAGAAGATGGCAGAATTTTGGCCAGGACTTGAAAGAAGGCAGGAGGAAATGGGGGGGAGAGCACTCCAGGCATGAGTGATAGTCTGTGAAAATGCCCCGTGTTGGGAAGGGGAGAGTCTTATTTGACAATAGCAAGGAAGGTAGTGTCAGTGGATCACAGAGCAAGTGTAGGGGTGTGAGGTGAAAGAAGACTGGACAAGTTATGAAGGCATTGAATGCTAAACAGAGTATTTGATATTCGATCCTAGGGATGCACTAAAGTTTATTGAACAAGGGGGTGATGTGGTCAATCAGACCTGCACTTTAAGAAGATCAGTTTAGCAGCTAAATGGAAGATGGACTGGAGTGGTCAGACTTGAGGCAGGGTGTGAGGTCACCAGGGCCTGCACTAGGTGGTTGTAGTATCAGAGGAGAGAAAGGACTAGTGAGATCCCAAAATGAAATAATATAAAGGGAGAAGAGGACACAGTATAGAGCCCTGGAGACCACCTATCATTAATGGACATAACTTGGGCAAAGATCTAGCAAAGGAGGCTGGGAAGGAACAGTCAGGCAGGAGGGAGAACTGGGAAAGAGTGATGTCATGAAGACTCAAGGAAAAGAGGGTGATGGATATTGTCATCTTGTGCTGACAGCCACCCCATCCTTGTGCTCCCCTTAAAGATCTATTTTCCCATATATGATGCTGGCCTTGGATGGTAGGCAGAAGACCTAGATTCTATTGATCCTGTTTTGTGACCTTAGGGCAGGCAGTGTTTAGAAAAGAGGTGGGTGTGATTCCTGTTCTTTCTGCCTGCCACATTTGGATTAAGTGTTAGATAATAAACGAATATGTCTGTTTCAGAAGTACTGTTAATTCACTTACCTATACTGATTAACAACTGTTTGTCTTGGGGATACAGGGAGTGTGTGTGTGTGTGTGTGTGTGTGTGTGTGTGTACGTACGTGTACATACACACACGTACACTTTCTCTGTACAGAACTTCTGCATTGACAAATTAACTCAGAGCATTATTTCACCTTTATCAAGGCAAACTAGGCAGGCTTAAACATTTGAAGAATCAAAAATCAAATGCAAGTATTAGCTGAGATACACAAAATTGGAAATAATAGAGGACAAAGTCATGAAGTCACAATAACCAAGCATTGATTGGAACATTCTCAGAACAAGTCCTTCAGATGGAGCCTGTGCTTTTCCAGTTTCCTGTAGTTCAGGCTAGCTATTGTTCTTTGTAGTCATGCAAGGCTCTCTGGAATCACAACCAAAGAAGACAGGCCGAGCTGATTCTACATGTCAGTTAATTTCTGACTTGAATGGGAGTGACTGTCTAGTCCCTGTAAGCATTTATAAAGATAAGAGTGTACTATAAAGCAAGAGATAATTGAGTTTTAATAGTAGTATTGACTTTTCTCTGGAAAGGGAGGATTGTCATCGGTTTTGCTCTCTAGACTCACCTCACCTATTTTCTCTCTCCCCTTTGTATCTTCCTCCCCACTTTTGGCCTCTTCTTCTACTCCACCCTGTTAATGGGTCCCTAATTTCTCTCTCCCATTTCTCCCAGGCATCATACCTGACTTGGGGTGTACTACAGGAGCGAGTAATGACACGAAACTATGGGGCTACAGATAAAATGCCTGGAGAGCGTTTCACTGACTCCCAGTTCCTGGTGTTGATGAACAGAGTGCTAGCCCTGACGGTGGCTGGCTTGTGCTGTGTGCTCTGCAAACAGCCCCGGCATGGGGCACCCATGTACCAATACTCTTTTGCCAGCCTCTCCAACATCCTTAGCAGCTGGTGCCAGTATGAGGCCCTCAAGTTCGTCAGCTTCCCCACACAGGTGCTGGCAAAGGCCTCAAAAGTGATCCCTGTAATGTTAATGGGGAAACTGGTATCCCATCGCAGCTATGAGCACTGGGAATACCTGACTGCAGGCCTCATTTCTATTGGGGTAAGCATGTTCCTGCTGTCCAATGGGCCTGAGCACTATTTTTCCCCAGCCACCACACTCTCAGGCTTCATCCTGCTTGCTGGCTACATCCTTTTTGACAGCTTTACCTCCAACTGGCAAGACGCCCTATTTGCTTATAAGATGTCCTCAGTGCAGATGATGTTTGGGGTCAACCTCTTTTCTTGCCTCCTCACAGTGGGCTCACTGATACAGCAAGGGGCTTTGGTGGAGGCAATGAGGTTTATGGGGCGACACGGAGAGTTTGCTGCCCACGCCCTGTTGCTATCCATCTGTTCAGCCTTTGGTCAGCTCTTCATTTTCTATACCATCGGGCAGTTTGGTGCTGCCACTTTCACTATTATCATGACCCTGCGCCAGGCTTTTGCTATTTTTCTCTCTTGTATCCTTTATGGCCACACAGTCACTGTGGTAGGGGGTCTGGGCATGGCTGTTGTCTTTTTTGCCCTCTTCCTTCGAGTGTATGCCAAAGGGCGCCTGAAACAGCGGGGAAAGAAGGTACCTCCAAATGAGGCTCCAATACAAAAGGTCTAAGAGAAAATGGTGTTTAGGAAGAAGTAACCCTTTACTTTGTATTTTCTTCCTTTTGTGGCTGGAGAGCAGTGTTTCTTCTAAGGTCACACACCAGCTCCCACAAATGTTGGAGTCTGGGGGCAACCTCCACCTTTGCCTTAAGAATCATTGAAATGGTCCTGATTTCAAGGTACTGGTTTTCTTATGAACCCAGCCCTCCCTATCCCATTCAGTATTCAGTTTGTTAAAAACTGCTATTACCCCATGCTGACTGGTTTCTACTGTTCTTTCCATTCCAACCCCTTCCATAGTGCCAGGCCAGCACAACCTCATCACCTAGCTCTGGCTCTAATTAATCCCTCCTGATCTCTTGAGAGCTATATATTCCTTCCCTGGTGAGAAAAGCACAAGGGTTCAAAGCTGCTGCTGGTCCCCAGTGGGGATGGAGAAAGGCTGCTGGAGATGGCCTCACCAAAGCAGTTCATAAGCTCTCCTTATTGGGCCAAGCCCAAGTTTTGGTACTTCAAAGTGTAACTTTTACTCAATTAAAAAATGCTGCAAGGGGTATGGACCCTGTGTATGCATTGGGAACAGGGTGGGAGTATATGGATAAGGGTGGAGACCAGCTTACCACAGTTAACCTCACTGCCAAGCAGACTTTGTACTGCATCTGTTTCCCAAAACTGCCAACAAACTTGAATTGTGGTGATTGTGGGTAAATATATTAAATCTTCCCAGGAGAAATAAACTCAGGTTTAAAATAATAGTGGGGTCTTCCCTTTCTTAACTCAAGATTATCTCCTCCTACCCCCTAAAACATTTGCCCAGTAAATCAAGTGCACCAGGCTGCAAGAGTTCCATGTAAAAACTGCATTCTCTTTATTCTGCATACTTTAATTTCAGAATAAAATAAACATTAACAGCCCACAATACACAACATCCTACTCCCCAAGATCAGGAGAGGGGGAACAGGGACCCTGTAAGCCCTGCCCAAAAACACTGGAAAACAGGAGGAAAAAAAAACCACTAGACACTGGCAGATGGAGCCAGGCAAGGACAGGGCCTCTACTGCTGCTGTGGGAAAACACAAGGAACTATACAGAGAGTGGGGGTCTGATGCAGAGGTTCAGTCTAATCCACCTCCTCCATGCGGGATGCATCTTCATCTCCTTCAAGTGGAGGAATTTCATCAGGAACAGCAGCACTGGGTTCTTCTGCTGTCACCTCATCCTCATCAATGCCTGAGGGGAAAAGGTTAGAATAATATATTCCGTGTTATTGAATAAACTTTCCAACCATCATAAATACCATTTTCCCCCAAATCCCCTACCAGGAAAGATCCAAAGAGCAGTCACAAATTAGCAATATATCCTTTGCTTAATTATATCCAATGAAGTCATTCAGCCGCCCCTCTACTTTCAAATTATTGAAATCCTTATTAAGACTTCATCTAGGGACAGCTAGGTGGCACAATGAATAGAGCACCAGCCCTGGAATCAGGAGAACCTGAATTCAAATCCAGCCTCAGCCACTTAACACTTACTAGCCCTGTGACCTTGGGCAAATCACTTAACCCCAACTACCTTGCCTCTCCCCCTCCAAAAAGCAAAAAAAAGACCACCTGCCTTCATGTAGCTGACCTGCAAAGTTTACAATATGCTTTAGTTTTATCCTTACAACTTCAGATGAGGAAATTAGGGCTGACAAATTAAGTGAGCTGCCCTAAGGCTCAAAAGGTTAAGTCTCAGGCAGAATTCAAACTCATGTCTTTCTCAACATAGGCCAAGTATTGCCCTTCCACCCATCTTTTCAAACTGTCATGACTGCAAGAACACATACTCACCAAGACCTAGCTTAATCATGCGGTAAATTCGATTTGAATGAGTCTGGGGATCTTCAAGAGAGAAACCTGAAGACAGCAGAGCTGTCTCAAAAAGCAGCACTACCAGGTCTTTCACAGCCTTATCATTCTTGTCAGCCTCAGCCTTCTGCCTGAGAGTCTCCACAATGGGGTGATCTGGGTTTATTTCCAGGTGCTTCTTGGCCATCATGTAACCCATTGTGGAGTTGTCTCTCAATGCCTGGGCCTTCATGATGCGTTCCATGTTGGCTGTCCAGCCGTATGTGCTAGTCACAATGCAACACGGTGAAGACACCAGCCGATTCGAGATTGTCACCTAGGAACATCCTTAAATTTTAATTTCTAAATAGTGGTGCACATGAAACAGCAGCACTCTTTACACCATTAGGCTTATACTAAATTATGGAAATTGCTCTTTCTTCCCAGTACACAAAAACATTTAGAAAAACCCACATGGTCAAGCACTGGCTACTATGATTCCCTAAAGGACATAAATCTAGGATAAAAACAGTGAAAGGCCATTCTCCCCCTACCCCAGACTCTTATTAAGAATTCAACCTTTTAAAAAAATCCATTATCATCCCCAAATTTCACTTACTTTCTCAACCTTCTTATCCAGAATTTCCTTCATTAGCTTGCACAAGTTCTCAAATTTTGCCTTGCTCTCCTCCATTTTTTTCTTTTCTTCTTCATCCTCTGGAAGTTCTAACCCTTCCTTAGTAACAGAGACAAGGGTCTTCCCATCAAATTCCTTTAGTTGCTGCACACAGTACTCATCAATGGGTTCTGTCATGTATACTACTTCAAAACCCCGTTTCCGTACCCGTTCCACAAAAGCAGAGTTAGCCACTTGTTCTTTGCTCTCACCTGCAGGTTATAAAGTGATTAGCGACCGCATACCATGCCAATGTCAGAACACCACTAGGGTGCCAATATCCCAACATCCCCACAAAGCCCAAGCTGGGAAGATTCAGTCTCAGCTTACCAGTGATATAGTAGATACATTTCTGGGTTTCCTTCATTCTAGACACATATTCAGACAAGGAAGTCATCTCATCTCCTGACTGAGATGTATGATAACGTAACAGCTCAGATAGACGGCGCCTGTTGGTTGAGTCCTCATGGATTCCAAGCTTTAAGAGAAAACATTAGATACAAATTAGTATATAAGCTTAGCTAAGGACCACTATCCTGTCTGGCAACCACCTCTGCTCAATGTAGACAAGTATTCCAAAACCCCCAAGAAAGGTATTTTAACAATCTAGAAATGCTCACTTTCAGATTTTTTGAAAAGGCCTCATAGAACTTTTTGTAATTCTCTTTGTCTTCTGCCAGTTCAGAGAAGAGCTCTAGACACTTCTTGACAATGTTCTTACGGATGACCTTCAAGATCTTACTCTGTTGCAGCATCTCTCTGGAAATGTTGAGGGGCAGATCCTCAGAGTCTACCACACCCCGGATAAAATCTAGGAAAAAATCAGGATAAAAACCAATCATTACCTGTTCTATATGCTTACACATCTAGAAAGTTAAAATCTTCACAAAGGAAACAGTGGTAAGCCCATTAAAGAGCACCATGAACAGGAACACTTACTAAGATACTCAGGAATAAGCTCATCACAACTGTCCATGATGAACACACGGCGTACATACAGCTTAATGTTGTTCTTCTTCTTCTTGTTTTCAAAGAGATCAAAAGGAGCCCGTCGAGGGATGAAGAGCAGAGCTCTGAATTCCAGTTGACCTTCCACAGAGAAATGCTAAAGAGACAAAGAACAATTTTTATCACCTTGGTTCAGAAAACTGCTGCCCTAGAGTTCAATGTTTCTCCAAGGAGAAAAACCCTGCAGGATGACATTTCTGAGACCAAGACAGAATCAAGTATGACGGCTGCAAGTTCCACTGACATTCCACTTGGTATTTTTTAAATAATGCAGTTAAGTCCATTTTGTATTTCATCTGGTCTGCACCAAACGTACTACTATCTACCTTTTCCACAATAATTTGGCCCTCAAGATTTTCTTACCTTTACTGCCAAGTGATCTTCCCAATCATTGGTGAGGCTCTTATAAAACTCGCCATATTCCTCTTGGCTGATGTCATCAGGGTTACGTGTCCAGATGGGCTTAGTCTTGTTCAGCTCTTCCTGATCAATGTATTTCTCCTTGATCTTCTTGGTTTTCTTCTTCTTGTCCTTGCCTTCATCTTCTTCATCAGATCCTACATCTTCAATCTTGGGTTTCTCCTCATCTTTAGCTGGCTCTTCCTCTTCTTTCTCTTTGTCTTCCTCTGTCTCATCATCACTGATTTCCTTCTCCCGTTCTTTCTCCAACTAAGGGCAGCCAGAAACATACAGTTCAGTTTGAATTAGTTCTGCACACTTTTAAAAGCAAAAGTAATCTGAACAGTTTAAAAAAAAGTGTTCCCCCCTCATCATTAATATAACTCATGTTTAGAAAGAAAAAAATAAAGGGTTAGTTTGTACTCACATAAAGCGTGATGGGATAGCCAATGAACTGAGAGTGCTTCTTCACAACCTCCTTGACCCTCCTCTCTTCCAGATACTCTGTCTGGTCTTCTTTCAGATGTAAGATCACCTTGGTGCCCCTACCAATAGGCTCACCTTAAATGAGAAATTTAACCACTGTCATATTAGTTGGAACAGAAACAAGACCAACACAAAGCAAGCCTCTTAATTTTCTTAACCTACACATCCCAATTCAAAGAAGTTTCATCCAACCCAACTAAATACAAACTAAGCTACATACATACCATGATCAGCGCGGACTGTGAAAGAGCCACCAGCAGAAGACTCCCAGGCATACTGTTCATCATCGTTGTGCTTGGTGATGACAACTACTTTCTCTGCCACCAAGTAAGCAGAATAGAAGCCCACACCAAACTGACCAATCATGGAGATGTCTGCTCCGGCCTATAAGAATAGAAAGAAAAGTGGGGATACAGAGGAGAAAAGGTTCATATCAGGGAACCCTAGTGATACATACAAGGACAGATGTCATACCTGCAAAGCCTCCATGAAAGCCTTGGTGCCAGACTTGGCAATGGTTCCCAAGTTATTGATCAAATCAGCTTTTGTCATGCCAATTCCAGTATCCACCAGAGTCAGAGTACGCTCCTGAGGGTTGGGGATGATGTCAATCTTGAGCTCTTTACCACTGTCCAATTTGGAAGGATCTGTCAAACTCTCATAGCGGATCTTGTCCAGGGCCTAGAAGAGAGAATATAGGTCTATTAGCTATCCTAGCAAGACAAATCAATTACTTTATCTTGTGTACAACTCAAGAAACTCTAGGTTTCTACCTCTTCCTAAACACCTTCAATGCTGAGTACCTATAATGATGCTGTTCAGTTAGGTTCATATTCAGACCTTATGACAACCTTCTTTTTTTACCTGTGATGCAAACCCTCATAACCCCCTCCATGGGTAACTGCAATTAAGCAACTCACCAGAGGAGTCACAATAGAGAAAACATGACTAAGACCACCGCTCTCCTTCTATTCCCTGCCCAGATTACTATAGTATCAATAACACTACTTACATCAGAGGCATTGGAAATGATCTCTCGAAGGAAGATTTCCTTATTAGAATAAAAGGTGTTGATAATCAAGGACATAAGCTGGGCAATCTCTGCCTGGAAGGCAAAGGTCTCCACCTCCTCCTCTCCATGCTGTACTTCCTCAGGCATCTTTAAATATAAAGGGATATATTAATTCAGAGTTGATCATCTGACCTCCCCTTCATCTCCCATAAGAATTTATTATCTGAGAAAAACCAGTGATTCCTACCCATATGCCAGGTTCAGTTACCCAAAAATTAAGCAGTTAAAAAACAACCAAAACACCAGACGTGGTGTTTTGAGACAGTCCAAGGACCCTGAGATTAAAGGCAAATGCCCTGAACACTATTTTAAATACTAGAGAAATGCTTCTGTACTCTACAGAAGCCACTAAATCTGACATCTGGGGAAGAAATGAACTTTAAAAATTCCATTACTGCTTCACAACAGCCTAGTAAGTCTACTGATGATGTCTTGGAAAAAAGCCCAAGCTAAGATTCCCCAGAATTAGAGAAATCCAATGAGAAGTCTTACCAACCCATAGCTTAAAAAGGCAAGCTAATTAATAGCGGGGACCCCCCCCACCCCCAACATTCTCAATTTACGCTAAAATAGAAGGCCTTCAGCACAGCTCGCTGTTTCGAGAAAAGCAAAAACTAAGCACTGAAACCTGAATCAGCATCCCTGCTGCCCTGTTCTGCTCTGCTCCCCCGGGGAAGGCTCAGTGTAGCTAGACCAGAGCAGCCTCTCCAGGAGGCTCACGGGGCGGGGCCTGCCTGCCTCGTGTCATTTTAACACAAGGTAACCAAATATAAGGGCAGCAGCCCCCGCTCCACACGCGGGTGAGGGTGAACCAGGATAACGGCCAAGTCTAGTAAGAGGGATGACAAAGGATGCAGACAAAGAGCCACAGCATCTGGGTCTTCAACCCCTTTGAATGAAACGAGACACCCCAGGGAGGGAGGAGTTCCCGCCCCGGGCCGATGGCGGAGGCTCTCCCTAAAGACATCCCCCACCCCTGCCAAAGGGGCACGATGTCCCCGCCATCTCCGCTTGGGGGCTCGGGCGCCATCCCAGCATCCGGGCACCTGGGCGGGGCGCGCGGTTCCAGAAGCTTCCAGAACAATCTGGGCCCCTATGCGGGGGAGGGGTAGGAAGCCCCGGGAATGTTCCAGAATCTGCTCCTCCCTTCTTGAACCAGCCGCCGCCGCCACCCCCCCGACTATTGAAAAAATGAGGCCATCGTGGCCAAGAAAAGCTTAGAAAAAATACCTAAATGTCTAAAACAGACACAATGATGTAACCCCTAATACAAGAACGAGACCTAGCGAGCGAAGCGGATCGCCCCCCCTCCCAACGCCCGTGCTGAGTCACCCCTGCCTGCCCCCCCCACTCGCACGCTAAATGCTCCTCTCGCTCCCCGTAGCCACCGGAAGTGGAGGCACGAGCCCAACATGGCAGCGTCCCGCGGGGACCGGCGCGGCCACCACGTGCTAACCCGTTCCCACCGGGAACGCGGCTCGCGACCAACCGGCCCCTACGCGTCTGTCACTCCCTCCTCAAACTCTCCCGCGGCTACAAAAAAAAGACTGTGTGATGGGAAGGGTTAAGTACCTTGCCTAGAAAAACTGAAGTCTGAACAGTTGATGGGGATGGGAGAGATATCAAAGGGCCTTTTCGGTGGGGAAAAAATGAAAGCAGTCGAAAAGGAGAAAAAAGGCACAGAATGGCGGAGGGGGTGGGGGGGGGGGGGGGGGGGGAATACATCACCTTGAATGGTTGCAGATAAGAAAACCGGTTCAGGGAAGTGCTGAGTCCAGCGGCACCAAAGACACGGTACCGTGAAGAGCTTGGCACAAGAGAAACTGGCGGCCGCCCCCACCCGCTCTATATATTGGCAGTGCACCGCCGGCGTCGGAGCTTCCCAAGCGAATCCCTCCGCCTTAAAGGGGCCGCCTCAAAGGCCGCGCACCTGCAGCATCTGAGGTTTCACCCGGCTTTCTCCTCCAACTTCTCTCCTTTCCCCCCTCCCTCTAACCACATATACGCATACACAGATTTTAGAAACGAAACCACTGGAATCAGAAGGAACGTTCCTCAGAAATCATCTAGTTATGTTACATATGAGGAAACTGAGGCACGGGCCTGGGAAACGAATTGCCCAAGGTCACCCATTCCGTATTTAGCCTGTCTGGGCATTGTCTGCTCGCGGTTCCCCCCCACCCCCATCAGCCTGCCAGCTCCCAGCAAGCAAGGCCCGAGCTGCCTTGCCTTCCCCTCAGATCCCCAGCACTCAGAAGGGCCTGACCCCTTAGCAAGGCTTTAAAAAAGGTTCACTGACTGACTCACTAACGTAACCGGTGAAGGGTCAGGACGGGGGAAGCCCCTCTCATTCCGAACCTGCTCTCTCAGCTGCACGGGGACAGAACTAGGGTCTCTGGGGTGAGACGGGGAGACTGGGGGGAGGAGGTTTGGTCTAGGGGTCGCGAGACCCTCGGCCTGATCTGCCTTTGAGAAAGATTCTGGGACCTTGCCTACGACACGCAGCCATCCTCTTAAGCAAGTATCAACCCCCCCCCCCCCCCGCCCATACTTCTGTGGGGGAAGGGCTAAGCCACGAGAT
The DNA here is from genome assembly GCA_028646515.1 of Pseudochirops corinnae. NCBI lineage: Eukaryota > Metazoa > Chordata > Mammalia > Diprotodontia > Pseudocheiridae > Pseudochirops > Pseudochirops corinnae. The sequence goes on from CM053586.1 coordinate 166,418,612, forward strand.
AGCCTTGACCTAAAGCCCACCCGGGACCTGCGTTGGGGAGAGAAGCCAGGGGTCGTGCGGGAGAACAGTCCAGGGGCTTTATCTGAACGGGGTTTGAGCAGCTGGGAGGGGCACACGGAGGGGAAGGGACATCATGGCTGAGGTGCATCTTTGGAGGGTAGGGGGCTGCACTTCATTTGTAACCTACCCCCAAAAAAGGTCGCCCCCACAAAGAAAGTGGAAGAGGAATAAAGCCCTGGCTAGCTCCATCCGCCCCCAGCAGAACGGGAAGATGGGGCTGGGGGAAGGGCGAGTTGTCCGGGACTCTTTGCCGAGGAGCTCGGCGGCGGAAGCCGCCTTTCTGCAGTGCTTCGACAATTTCCAGCAGTTTCCACGCCAGTCTAGTCGCGTTGTCCCCGCCCCCTCCTCTCCCGCGAGCCCCGGCCCCTCCCCCTTCCCTGTCCTCCTCTCCTCTTCCCCCCTCTCCACGCGCCGCCGCCTTCGAGTCCCCCCACCCTTGGACTGGGCTTGGGTTTGGGCCCTTCTTAGCGCGAGCCTAGGCGCCAATGCGGATCTGGACCGGCCGGGCTCCCTGCAGGCCGGGGGCCCAAACCCCACGCTTGGGCCCTGCATCTTCTGCATCCTCTGTATCTCTCTGGCCGCATCGCATCTCCACTCTGCCCCATTTTCTATCACACACACCCCCACCCCGGTAAAGTACTTCGCAAGGTGCTCGGTCCCATAATGTTTGCTTGTCGTTCTTTTCTCCCTCCCTCACTCAGCCAATCCTTCTATTCCGTTTTCAATAACCTCAACATCCATAACCCCATCTAATGCCCCTCTCACAGCTCTCCATCCCTACCTGATGAGAATTAGAGCTGGTTCTTCCGTGCCCACCCTCAGATCCATACCAACCCCTCCTTCCCCTCCCCCACTAAACCCATCTTTTTCTTCCTTCCACCTCTCATCCTTGAGGCTCCCACAGACGGAGGGGGCAGGTCTCCTGAATGCTTTTTGCCCCATCCTTGACTCTCTCCCTTCCCTTCTCCTTTTGGATGGACTGTGCCTGGAAACTAAACCCAAGACAGCCCCCAGGCTTCAACCGCACTCACACACTGCGCAAGGGCAGCGAAGATTAGTTTAGAAGTCTCTGTTCCTTCCGGACTAATTTAGAAGAAGCTGTTAGTCTTTCCCTTTCTGGTTCTTCCCACACCCCTGTTTCACTGGGAAGGAGAGGGAAGACTGTCTCCTCAAGGAGTGCACGTTTTCCAGCCGGTCTGAAGGGACTCCTCTGGCCTGTCTCTGGCCTTTCCCAGAGTGAGTGAAGAAGGAACTATCTGCAAAGTCATTCCATGCACAAGCTGGCACACACACCTTTTTGACCTCTCCTCCACACCACAAAGTTGTTAGAAGAGCTTATGCAATTGCCTCAGGCCTTCATAACATATTTTTAAAAGACCTGAGGTGTTCGATTGAGGGAACATACTCTAGAGTGAAACCCCACCTCCCCACACCAGCAGGGCGGTCCACCCACATACACAGTGTGGCAACATTGTTTGTCAGGAGGGGATTGGTATGGCCAGATATGTTACTAGTTTGGGGACTAAAATAGATTTTAGAGAATGATTTTAAAAATTCCAATAACACTCATGTCCACGGTTTGCTTTTCTTTTTCGTAGGGTCAGGACTGGGTAACAACGATGGGGAAGTCTGTGTACCCTGAGTTCTCCAACTCCTAACAGACCGAAATAGGGGAATGGGGCCCTCTGGGCTAGAATTTAAGATGGTGTTGAGCCGTGGTCCTTGAGTAGCCAAATCTAGTCAAGGCAAGTGCCCATTTATTAAATGTGCCAGACATTGTGCTAACTGCTGGGAATACAAAGAAAGGCAAGAAAACGCAAAACAAAAAACCAATTTCTGCCTTCAAGGAGCCAGCTCCCAATCTAATGGGGGAGACGGCTTGTAAATAAACAGGTACATAAGATGGAGGGTGACTTCAGAGGGGAAGGCTTTAGACCTGGGGGATCAACCAGCTAGGGCATTCTGCTTTAAGGAAACCCAGAAAGTTAAGAGGCAGAGGCAGGAGATGGAGTTTAGTTCTGGCACAGGGGATAGAGCGCCAGGCTTGGAATCACTGGGAAGACTTGGAATCACTAGGAAGTTGAGTCTTCCCGAGTTCAAATCTGGCCTCAGACACTGTGTTACCCTGGGCAAATCACTTACCCGTGTGCCTCCATTTCCTCATCTGTAAAATGATCAGGAGAAGGAAATGGCAAACCACTTCAGGATCTTTCCCAAGAAAACACAAAAATGGGATCATGAAGTCAGATGTGACTGAAATGATGGAACAACAGCAATCTCCTGTGTGAGGAACAGCAAGGAAGTCAATGTTGCTGGATAATTGAATTTGTGGAGGGGAATAAAGTGTAAGAAGACTAGGAAGGGGCCAGTTTATGTGGAGCTTTAAATGTAAAAATACTTTATATTTTATTCTGGGTGTAATTAAGGCATACCGATCTAGGGATTCTGGAGGCTTCCCAGACGGAGCCACTGGAGTTTATTGTGTAGGGAGGTGACGTGGTCAAACTTACACTTTAGAAAAATTGACTTTGACAGGTGTATATGGAATGGATAGAGTGAGGAGAAATGAGACAGAGAGACCAGTTTAGAAGATTATTGCTATAAGAATCCAGGTGTGAGTTTATAGGATTACACAAGTATCTGAGCAAGTTTTGACCTCTCAGGTCTCCCAGACTCAGGCCTGATATCCACAGGGCAGTAGCTCCGTGAGTGAAAGGAACAGGACATATTTACAAGAGATGCGAAGGTAGAAATGATAAGATTTGGCAATGGATTAGATGTGTGAGATGAGGCAGATCGAGAGCCTGGGTGATTGGGAGGATGGTGGCATCCTCTACATTTGGAAAAGGGGAAGGTTTCAGGGTTGGGGGATGGATAAGGAGTTCCTCTGAACTCATTTTTGAACATTTTGAATTCCAAATACTTATGAGACCTCCAATTCAAGATTTCTAAAAGGCAGTTGTTGATATGAGACTGGAACTCGGGAGAGAAGCTAGGTCTGGATATACAGCTCTATACATCTTTGTAGAGATGATTGTTTAATCCATGAGAGCTGATGAGAGAGAAGAGAGCCCAAGACAGTCCCACAATTGGTGGACATTACATGGATGATGAACCAGCAAGGGATGCTGAGGAGCAATCAGGAAGAAAGAGAATCAGGAGATTGCAGGGTCACAAAAGCCCAGAGAAGATTGAATATCGAGGAAGTAAAAGTGATTAATAATGTCAAATGCTGTGAGGCAGTCAGGCAGAATAAGAAAAGATCATTATATTTGTCAGCTAAAAGAAGAATAATTTCAGTTGAGTGATGGAGTCAGGAGCCAGACTGCCAAGGGTATAGCAGAGAACAAGAAAAGAGGGAACGAAAGCAGAAGCAAGGAGTGTAGATGGTTTCTTTTTTTCTTTCTTTTCCCACAGACTTTAGCTATGAAGGGAAGCTCTAGATACTAACTAGAGGATAGCTAGGGACAGCTCAGCGGTGGCACAGTGAATAGAGTACCAGCCCTGGAGTCAGGAGGACCTGAGTTCAAATCCAGCCTCAGATGCTTACTAGCAGTGTGACCTTGAGCAAGTCACTTAACCCCAATTGCTTTGGCTTCCCCCCTCCAAAAGAAAAAAAAGGATAGCTAGCAGGGATGGTGGGATCAAGTAAAGACTGTCTAAGAATGGAGGAGACATGGTAGTGTTTATGGGCAACAGGGAAGGAGGAGAATGGGGAGAAGAGAGAGAAAGGAAGAGATAGAAGGCAAGGTAAAAAAGGAGAGGAGAAATAGAAAAAAAGGAAGAGAAAGGGAGAAGAGAGGAAGAGATCAAGAAAGGAGAGGCAAAGAGGAAGAGAGAGAAAAAATTGGGGAAAAGAGGAAGAGATAGAGAAAGAGGGAGAGGAGAGAGAGAAATTGGTCATAAGGAGTAGGGATGGTGAGAATAGGGGCAAAAATACGCTGGGGAAGACTAGAAGTGATAGATTCAAGGAGAAGGGTTGCCTCTTCATTAGTGACTAGACTCTAGTGGTTCTCAACCTCCCTAATGCCATGACCCTTTAATACAGTTCCTCACGTTGTGGTGACCCCCAACCATAAAATTATTTTCGTTGCTACTTCATAACTAATTTTGCTGCTGTTATGAATCCATCTGATATGCAGGATGTATTTTCATTGTTACAAATTGAAACATAACCCACAGGTTGAGAACTGCTAGAGTGAAGGAATTAGAGCAAGATATTTCAAGGAGACAAGATGAGGAGTTCACAGGAAATGGCCTTAATTTTTTTCAGTAAAGTTGCAGTTCTGTGGCCATGAGGGTAGGACTAGGGGTGCTCTGGGAGACTGGAGGAGTGAGGAGAAGGTTTGCAACAGCTGCTGCAGAGATTGGGTTTCTGATTTGTGTAGGGAGGAGTAGATTGATTGTCTTGCTGCAGTTTGGGACCTGTTGAGCTTAGATAACATATCTGTAGTGGACCTAGTCTGCAAGGTTTAGTGATTTCCCCCAGCTTCACGGAGCTGCAAGTAAACGGTAGTAGAGAAGACCCACAGTGGGAGTGATTAATTGAGGAGGAGCTTGTGAGATGAGATCATGGATAGGACAAGGAAGTAGAGTATAGAGTTAAGCTGGTTCACCGGAGGGGTCAAGATAAGGAAGGGAAGAAAGTGTTGCCAGTACGAGGCAGCAGGCCTGGAAATGAACTGAGAGGTGAAGAAGCTAGAGGCCACAGTGAGAACAAAGAAGAGGGTTAAGGGTCGTATGGGGCAGGGAAAGATAGACTGACAAAACATTATGATCAGATATGGGAGATTTTGGAATTTCGAACATGGAAATGGAACAATTTTTTTTAATAAATTAGAGGTAGAAGTACCCATAGGAACGATGATGATGATAAAAATAAACATTTATATAGCGATGTAAGATTTGCAAAATGTTTTACATTTATTATATCATTTGATCCTCCTGACATCCATGAGAGGTAGGTGCTGTCATTATCTCCATTTTACAAATGGGAAAACCAAGGCTGTTTTGTTTTGGGTACTTTTGGTGGTGGTGATGTTTTGGTTTTTTTCCCATTGTTATGTGGGTGAGCAGAATTTTAACTTAGGTCTTTCCAACTCTAAGTCAGGGCTGCCGTTCACCATGTCACTTAATTGCCCCACCAAAGTTTCAAATCCAGGTTATTCCTAGGAGAGGCTTAAGGCTAGGAAAAGAGGTTGTTGAAAAGAGGATAATTTTATAGGTCTTTCCTCTCCAGAGTATTTCAATGACTCTTTGATGGCTAAGTCATCTCATCAGACTGGGTATGCTGCCCCACTGTGCTGGTAAAGATCATAACGAGCCGTATATTCTTTAGCTAGTTGGATTAGTGGATAGCACTGGGCCTGGAACCTGAAAAACAATGAGTTCAGATTTGGCCTTCCAAAATCCAGACTCTTCCTAGCCAGACCAAGTCATTTAATTTCAGTCTGCCTCAGTCTCCTTGTCTGCAAAACAGGGATGATAATAGCACCTACCTCCCATGGCTGTTATGAGAACCAAATGAGATAATATTTGTAAAGTGCTTTGCAAAATGTAAAGTACTAAATAAAGACCAGCTTTTATTATCATAAAGCAACTTGTGGCCCTGACTTTTCATAAAACCTGTATAAACTTGCACAGGTCTCCATATAGAACTGAGTGCCTTCCCCTAGGGCAGTGGCTCTCAAAGTATGGTATAGGGACCTTCAGGAGACTTCAAGACTTTTTAGGGGTCTGTGGAATCAAAAATATTTTCATAATTATACGGAGACATTTTAATTTCTAATATGGTAATTATTGATAGGTAATCTACTGTTTGAGGTTAGCTCTTTAGGGGGTCCTCAGCAATTTTTAGGAGTGTCGTCAGACCCTTTTTAGAGTTTGGAAGGACCTGACATTGCTTGAGGATGAATTGAGGCTCTCATAATCTGATCATGAAGTAGAGGTCAGAAAGGCCATTTGCTTAGCTCAAAGACCTCAAATTTAACAAACTTACTGATAGTAAAAAAAATAACCTGTTTAATATAGTCCTTTAAAGTTTATAAAGTACTTTGTATTATCTCACTTTGGTTTTTTATAAAGTTTAATTCATGTACTTTTAAAATAATGGATTGATTTCCAAATATATCCTTGCCTCCATTTCCTACCCAGTGTAACAGCAAGCACCCTAGCATACCTAGGGCGGCTACTAGCACAGGTTCTTAGATCTGCTTTTCTAAAGGAAAGCAACTCAAAATGGGTTAACGGTTTCACTTTAATCAATCAAACATATCGTTTACCTAGTTCAGGGGGAAAAGTCAGCACCCTGAAC
>CM053586.1:166425484-166489208 GCA_028646515.1 Pseudochirops corinnae
GGGGGTGGGTGGGGGGGGGTGGCCATCAATTGGAGAATGGCCAAACTAATTGGGGTATATGAATGGAATATTACTGTGCCACAAACATAGAAAGACTGTTTACACAAGTTGATATAAATTGAGGTAATCAGACTAAGAAAACAATATATACAACGATATGTGCCACAATATAAATGGAGAGAACAATAACTACCAGTCAAAAATGAATGTTGCAAAGCTACAAAGAACAAGTTTGACCCCAAAAAAAGAGATCAAAAGACATTTCCCCTAAAGCCTATACAAAGGTAGTAGGGGTCCACAGAAGTGGAATATTGCATATATTTGTTAGATTTTTTTTTTTTTAATGGACTGATTTTTGATGATTTTTTCTTTTGTAAGAGATGGCTGAGAGGGATGATGGATTAGGATATATGTGAGAATTTAAGTAATATCAAAGAAAAAATTTTAAAGCTATAATGGGTATTTTGGGAGAGGGGAGGTTTTAGTTGAATGATAAGATCAGAAGGCAAACTTCAGAGGATTTAGAAAATAGGAGAGGAGAAGAAATGGAATCTTTAGCTCTGTAGACAACTTTATCAAGTTTAGGTGAGAGCAAAAGCAAAAAAGGACAACAGCTAACGGGGAAGATAGAACCAAGGGAGGCTTTTGTTTTGTTTTGTTTTGTTTCCTTAAGAATGAAGGAGACATGGTAGTGATTATAGGGAGCAGAGAAGGAGCCAGTAGAGAGACACTGAAAATAAGAGAGTGGGAATGATGGTGAGGCAAATCTGCTGTAGAAGATAGAAGGGGATAGGTTCAGGGGTGCTTCATAGGGGGGTTGGTTTTGGGAAGAAGACAGCGGAAGAAGATTTCTGAGTGGTGAACGATGAGAAGGGGAGGGGGGTGCTTATAGGAATGGTCTTAATTTTTTCAGCGACTGTCCTCAGTTATGAGGGTAAGGGAAGGTGTTACTATGGTAGACTTGAGAGATGAAAAGTTTTGGAACATTTGCAATGTAGAGTGTGTTTTCAAAGCAAGCAGAAAGTGGTAGAATGAATGATTACCTTGATGCTGTTTGGTTCCTTTTAAGATTAGATTATAGATTGATTGATTCCTGTATGAAATAAATTTCTGTATGAAGCTAAGCTCCATAAATGAAGCTAGGAATAGAAGTAAATAAATCAGCTAAATAAATTCACAAATTTCTTTATAAAACTAAGCTAGAGTAGAGTAGGTCCTAGGAATTGAGTAGATTTGAGAACTGGAGAAGTCTGTTTGTCGGATTCAGTCAATGAGTCCGTTGGTTTTCACATGGGATAGTATATTTTAAATATGAAAGGGACCTGGGAGGTCATCTTGTCCAATGTGCTTATTTTATAGATGAGACAACTGAGGCCCAGGAAAATTGAATACCCTGCACAAAGTCACACATGCAATATCCTACAGAGCTGGGAATTATAATCCAAGTCTTCTGACTCCAAATGCAATGTTTCCCTCTCCCATTGCACCCCCTCCCCCTTATTCTTTTTACAAAGGAAGGCTCTCAGGCTAGGTTGGATTAGGGTGCAATGAGAATATACAGAGGAATAGAAATATACTGAGAAACTGGCAAAGATGACAGAAGATTGGAATAGTCAAGGTTGGAGTATTTGGCAGACACATTAACGAATGACTTGCTGATAGAGCTTTCCCATCATTCAGGAAAGCAATCTGGAATTGTTCTAAGAAATTAATCAAAATGTCTGTACCCTTTTTACAAATTCAATTTTATTTTCAGTTTTGAATTCTCTTTCTCCTCCCCCTCCTCTAACCATTGAGAAAGCAAGAAAACAAAACTACTATAAATACATATTTGCTGTTTTATCATGTCCAACTCTTGGTAACCCCATTTGGAGTTTTCTTTTCTTTTCTCTTCTTTTCTTTTCTTTTCTTTTCTTGTCTTGTCTTGTCTTGTCTTTTCTTTTCTTTTCTTGTCTTTTCGTCTCTTTGGAAGGGAGAAGGCAGGACAATTTCCTAGTCCAGGGTTACACAGGTAGTAAGTGTTAAGTGTTGGAGGTCAGAATTTGAACTCAGGTCCTCCTGACTCCAAGACCAGAGCTCTATTCATTGTGTTGCCTAGCTGCCCCATCTGGAGTTTTCTTGGCAAAGATAGTGGAGCAGTTTGCCATTTCCTTCTCCAGCTCATTTTACAGATAAAGAAACTAAGGCAAACAGGGTTTAGTGACTTGCCCAGGGTCACACAGCTAGTAAATGTCTGAGGCCAGATTGGAACTCAGGAAGACTCATCTTCCTGATTCCAAGACCAGTGCACTATCTGCTGTACCACCTAGCTGCCCTACAAATATATCTATATCTACATATCTATATCTATATATGTATATCTATGTCAATATCTATATATCTATATCCAGTTAAAGCAAAACAAACTCCCATGTTAGGCATGAACCTCCTTTCCCAAATATCCTTCAGTCTGAGTTGTTCAGCTCTCTACCTGGAAGTGGGTAGCATTTTTCATAATGAAGCCTCTGGAATTGTGGTTGGTTCCATTGTGTTGATCAATTTTTAAGTTTTTTGGAGTTGTTTGCTTTATAATATTGTTACTAAATTAAAATTTCTCCTGTGTTTATATCCTTTGACTCAGAAATTTGATATCTGGGCATTCTCCAAGGAGGTTAATGACAAAAAGAAAGGCCCTATACACACCAAAATATGTATAATTGGTATTAGCAGATGTCCAGCGCTTAGAGAATAGCTAAACAAGTTGTGATACATGAATGAAATAGAATATTACCGTCCTGTAAGAAACAATGACTAAGACTATAAAGAAACATAGGAAGACAAGAAATGATACTGAGTAAAATTAGAAAAAATAAGAAAACAACATACACAGTGAAGATGACAACGTAAATGGAAAGAATGAAACAATTAAATCCAAATTCTCCAAAATGATAATGACCAAACTTGGCCACAAAGAAGAAAGATAAGAAGGTACTTCCTCCTCCCTTCCTGGTAGAAGTAGGTGAGAAACACGCTGCCTGTGTTGTCAGACTTTTTTGATATGTTAATTTTATTGAACTGTTTTTTCCCCATATTTTTCCTCTTGTAATAAGGAATGGTTCTGTCTGGGAGGGAAGAGGGCAGGGATACACTGGGAAATGTAGAGGATATAAAAACAAAAGATATCCATAAAATTTGTTTTTAAAACCAAAAGGCATTAAAAACACATTACAATAATAATTTCAGAGGGCCATTGAATGGGAGAATACATAGCTAATATTGACAGACAGAATGCAATTGGACATAAAAAGCTTTTCGCCTAGATATCTAGGCTCTTCTCTTGGTTCTGTCCCTGATTGCTGAGACCTGAGGATAATGCCCCAATCTGGCTCTCTGCTTCTTCATCCGTAATATTAAAAAGTTTGATTAAATAATCTCTAAAGTCTTTCTCATGCCTATGTGATAGATTAAATCCTGCCAGAAATTTATACCAAATAATTAAATTAATAGATTATTTTTTAAATCAGATCTTATTGATGGCTTTTGTTTTCATATCTGTTTCAATCCTACCCAAAAGGGATCCCCATTACTCAACATGTAGACATCCAACCTGTACTTGACTAGTTACATTGAGGGGGTCTCTTCTCAAGGCATCCTATTCCATTTTTGTACAGATAACTCTCATTATTGGGAATTTTTTTTCTGACATCAACCTAAATTTGCCTCTTTGAGATTTCCTCCCACTTTTCCTGGTTCTGTCTTCTGGGGCCAAACAAACAAACAAACAAAATCATAGATTTCACCTGGGAAGGGAAACTGTAACCCCCTCAGAGCTCAGGGAGATTAAGGGACTTCTTTAGTGTCTCACAGCTAGTATATCTCTTAATTGGGATTTTTGTAGGGTATGGGGACCCCAAAAATCCCCTACCCAAGAAAAATCAAAAGTCAGACGTATCTTGAGGAAGGAACAGGAAGTTTTATTCTCTTCCCTGGCAAGAAGATGGCGTCAAGGAGAGGAAGTGTGTTACAAAAGACAGAACAAGAATTTATACCCTAACCAGTCAAGCCCCCTACCCCTGTCCCTTCTCCCATTGGCTGGGAGGCAGGCTTTCAGTCTTGGCTCGAAATCTAACCCAATGGCGGATAACAAAGAAGCCCTCTGCTATCTCCTGTTGGCTGGGAGGTAGGACAGGAAGCCAAGGTATCATGCATGTCCTTATTTGGTAAATGCCAAAGCGAGGTTGGCGAAAAGGTCACAAGCAAGGGTAGAAGTGAAAAACTCCTGAAAGGGGCCTAATGCTGATGACAACAAGGGAAGGGGGGAAGGGTCCTTATGTAAACCCAGGACTCAGGTCGGTCCAGTCTCACCAAAATCTATCTCTGATTTCCAGATAGTTTCTCTTCCTTCTCATTCTGAGAAGTCTTCACAGAGGGTGCAGAGAGTGTACCCCACTCACAGTCAAACCCAGGTCTTTCTGACTCCAACTCTGACACTATGGTTGTCTCTCTTAACGTCTAATTCTTTCTCTTGAAGACAACTATCATGTCCTAAATGGCTACCCTCTCTTCATGAGGCTAAATACCACCAATTCCTTCAAATGAGCCTCACGGGTGGGGCCAGCTGCAGTTGTCCCGATCCATATCTGGCCCCTAGACCCAGATGGCTCTGAAGGGGAAAGGGAGGCTGGCGACCTTGCACAGACCTCCCTCACTTAAATCCAATTCACTTGCAAGTTCTGGCATCATGTTCCTGATGTCATGGTCCTTTTTGAGAACAAAGGACAAACAGCAATGCATCATGGACTCCAGGACCTTCAATGTACATATACATATACATACACATACACATACACATACACATACACATACAAACATATATTTCATTCATATACGTATAATGTAAAATATAATAGCATTTACATAGTGCTTTAAGTTTGTAAAGTGCTTTACAGCTATCTCATTTAATCCTTACAACAGCCCTGGGAGGGAGGTGCTACTGTTATTCTTCTTTTTCAAATGAAAAAACTAAGGCCTCAGAGTTTAAGTGACTTGCCCAAGGTTGTAGTTAAAACCTGGATTCAAAACCAGGTCCTCAGACTCCAAATCTATCATCCTTTCCATCTGTACCACATTGTCTTCCAAATGAAAAGTCATTCTTTGGAGTGATTGCTATAGGACTGCATTTAAGTAGCATCTCCTCCAATTGACTTTTCATTCCACAATGAAATTTGTTCCATTTTCCTAGCTGAAATATCATACCAATTATTAAGGTGTTATTATTATTATTACCTCTGTATCTAGGTGTAAAGTCCACCTAGGACAACTAGGTGAGAGGTTCAGTGGATAGGGTGCTGGACCTGCAGTCAGGAAGACTCATCAACCCGAGTTCCAACCAGGCCTCAGACATTTACTAGCTGTGTGACCCTGAGCAAGTCATTTTCCCTGTTTGCCTCAGTTTCCTCATCTGTAAAATGAGCTGGAGAAGGAAATGGCCAACCACTCCAATGGTTTTCACTGAGTGACTTTCACCCAAAAAATCCCAAATGAAGAGTCAGACGCAGCTAAAAACTAATAAACAACAAACAGGGATTATGGGAATTTAGCAGTAGAAGGTAACTTAGAAATAATGTAGGTCAACATCCTCAGTTTTATTAAATGGATATTTTCTTTTTCTTTTTTCTTTCTTTCTTTTTGGTCTTGTTTTGGAGAGGAGAAGGCAGGGCAATTGAGGTTAAGTGACTTGCCCAAGGTCCCATAGCTAGTAAGTGTTAAGTGTCACATTTGAACTCAGGTCCTCCTGACTCCAGGGCTGGGGCTCTACTCACTGTGCCACCAAGCCGCCCCAAATTAATATTTTCAGTGTTATTATTCTTACTTGTCTTTTCTCCCTTTATTGTTTTGTTTTCAGCTGTATTGGCCCTATTGGGGGTTACTTGGCAAAGATACTGGAACAATTTGCTATTTCCTTCTCCAGCTTGTTTTACAGATGAGGGAACTGAGGCAGTTAAGTGACTTGTCCAACATCACACAGCTAGGAAGTGTCTAAGGCTAGCATTGAACTCAGGGAGACGAATATTCCTGACTCCAAGCTCAGCACTCTATCTACTACACCACCCCTCCCCTCCCACTCTTGTGAGGCTCTAAATTACTTGAGAGCATGGACATGCTTCTTATATCTCTATATCCAGCACTAAATACTCTGTACACAAGTGCCTAGAAAATATTTGGACTGGATTGGCTCTCCAGAGTAGGGGAGGGGTGACAGGAAATACAAGAAACAGTTATCTTGCCTCTGAGATTCTGTTTCTCTCTGGCCTATATCTCCAGAATTTCTATGGTCAGCCCTGGGATAGAACCAAAAACTATTATCCAACTTATCAGGTGGTTAGCCCATATTCACCAAAAATCAGAGAAGAATTTGGAGTCTAGCCAACAATTTTGTAGCCATTTCAGGAATTGACTCTGAGGAAACGGCAAAGTCAAAGAATCTAGAAAGAATCTCAGAAGTCATCGAGGGCAACCTCTTCTTTTTACAAAAAGATGAGAAAATGGAAGCCCAGGGAGATTATGGCCTTGCCTTGTCCAAGGTTATCCATGGAATGAGCATCAGAGGTAGGATTTAAATCTAGGTCCCCTCACTAGGGCCTATCATCTTTCTACTGTACTATCAGCCTTCCACCTCTCCTCTTAAATTTTGCGGCAGGACCAGCTAGACCAAAAAACCCAAAAGATCTTTAGGATAATAGATTTTTAAGTTATGGCTATAGAAAGGAAGAATGGGAACCTCTGACTTCAAATCCATCTTTCTTTCCACCTTCCTAGCTATCTCAGAGGTGGCCCAGAGGTAGGCTAGCCGGCCATTAGCTTCCAGTTGAAAATAAAGAAGCCACATCATAGTGAATGGTTGAGCAAATTATGATATGTGGATATAATGAAATTTTATTGTGCCATAAGAAATGATAAAGGGGAGAGTTTCAGAGAAACCTGAGAAGATGTGTATGAAATGGCCAACAGTGAAGTGAACAGAGCCAGCAGAACAATTTTTACTGTAATCACAGCATTGTAAAGCTAAATAACTTTGAGAGACTTAAGGACTCTGATCGAGAATGATGATCAACCGTGATTTACAAGGGCCTGACCTTGGAAGCATATGACCCATTGATGGGCTCACAGTGCAGAATAAGACAAACATTTTTGGATGTGACCACTGTATAAATTTGTTTTACTAAGAATTTTCTTTTTTTCCCCCTAGTGGGGCTAAAGGAGATGGGAAGGAGAGAAAAATGGATTTCTATTCATTGAAAAAGTAAAATTCATTGTGGTACATAATTGTAATGGAATACTATTGTGCTATAAGAAATGATGAGCAAGATGCTCTCAGAAAAACCTAAAAAGACTTGCATGAACTGATACAAAGTGAAATGAGCAGAATCAAAAGAATATTGTACATAGTAACAACAATATTATACAATGATCAACTGCAAATGACTTAGCTATTCTCAGCAATACAACAACCTAAGACAATTCCAAAGGACTCATGAAAAATCCTATCCGTTTCCAGAGAAAGAACTGATGAAGTCTGAATACAGATTGAAACATACTTTTTTTTTAACTTTATTTTTTCTTGGTTTTTTTTTTTTGCCTGTGTTTTCCTTCACAATATGACTAACTTGGAAATGTGTTTTGCAAGACTGCACATGTATAGCCTAAATGAAATTGCTTGCCTTCTCATTGAAAGGGTTGGGGAGGGAGGGAGAGAATTCAGGACTCAATTTTTTTTTTAAGTTGATTTCTTTTTAGTTTTCAACATTCACTTCCATAAGTTTCCTCCCTCCCTAAGATGGCATGCAATCTGATACAGGCTCTATTTATACATTCATATTAAACATATTTTCCCATTAGTTGTGTTGTATAGAAGAATTATAATGAATGGGAGAAACCATGAGAAAGTAAAAACAAAACAAAACAAGAAAAAAAAAAGAAAATAGTCTGCTTTCCTCTGCATTCAGACTCCATAGTTCTTTCTCTGAGGACTCAGATTTTTTTAAAAGATAAATGGTAGAGATGGTTTTTACATGTAATCAGGAGAAAATAAAACATTAAGTTTTTTTTTTAAAGAAAAAGTAAAATTCAATAAAAAACTTAATGGAGGGCTGGTGTATGCAAGCCAAAGTAATGCTTTTTTACAAAAGTAAGCCACATTAGTGGGTACCAGGCCAGGGAGCCAGGAATCAGCTTACACATGGGACAGGAGACTGGCTTCATCCAGGTTAGTTATTTACCAGCACTGACTGAACCTGGTCCCCCTGCCAGCCAGAGCTCAACCCAACAGCTTGCAAGTACATGCACAAGGCACACACACACACACACACACACACACACACACACACACACACTCAGAGGGAGAAGGGAGGAGCCCCTATATTAAATCAAATCCATCAATCTCTAGTATGAAAACTTGGGAAGGAGAAACAATTGCAGCATGGTTGCCAAGGGACAGTTGTTATCTTGGTGGAAATGGAGGAAACTCACGTGCTTAGCTGCCAGGTCTATGTTCTGAACACCATGTAAGCCTAGAAATGGAGAGATTGGTGAAGGTTTAGACTAAGGTATGCTGAGAGTTTATTAGCCCCTCTAGCTGCAGCCCCTAAGTCTCCATAGTTCCATAGAGTTCCATTACAATCATATACCACAACAAATTTTACTTTTTCCAATGAACAAAAATATATTTTCTCTCCTTCCCACCTCCTTTGGTCCTATTGTGTATATGTGTTGTTTTTTTGTGGGGGGGAAGAGGGGAAGAAAACCCTCCGTTAAGCAAAACAAATCAACACAGTGTCCCAAAAACATATGTCTCATTCTGCGTTCTCTCATTCTCTCATTCTCTCATTCTGTACGTCCCTTTTCTGTCAGGAGGTGAGTCATATGCTTTCTCATCAGGACCCTGTAAATCATTCTTGGCCATTATAATCAATCAGCTTTTTTAAATCTCTCAAAGTCATTTATCTTTCTAGTGTTCTGGTTATTGTATACGTTTTCTCCTGGCTCTCCTGGCCCTACCCAGCTCCAGTCTCCCTTCTCCTGGACACAGACCTCAAGTCTGCTCTCCCTCCCTCTATTGTTCCCAGTACAACATCCTGTTTCCTCTCTTTCCATTAATAATTCTAGATCCCTTAGGGCAGGAATATTTAACCTTTCAATATATCCTGCAACCCTTTGGTAGTCTGGTGAAGCCAATGGATCTCCTCTGAGAATAATGTTTTTAAATGGTTGAAGTCTGTGCTAAATTTCAGTTAGAAGCTAATGGAAATAAAGATGTAGTTTCTTCACCTAAGCTCACAGGTCCCCCAAAATCTTAAACCCTCCAGATAAGAATCTCTCCTGCAGTCTCCTCCATTTACATTAGGGATAAATTAGTGCTAGGCAAGGCCCTGATCTCTAACCTTGCCCTTTTTTTCCTTCATAATCCTTTCCCACCCTCCCCACCCCTATCCAAAGCCCTTGCTCATTCTCTCCACATTCCAGTTGTGTACGCCCACATGTGGGTCTCTGAATTCTTTATGAGTATTTATCTTTTAATAATAATAAAGTGTTAGAGCTGGAATCTCATGAAACATCGTGTTATAGTGGAAAAGGTACAGTAAATCCTGCATCTGACCCTTAACCTCCCTAGGCCTGTAAAATGAGGAATGGACTAGGGAGCTAGACCAACATCCTGGCTTGAATCAGGGATGCAAAAAACTGTGGGACTCTCCACTGCCTGGAAGAGTCAAATTTGAGACAAAGATAGATTCAAGGGCTCCTGGCACCAGTAGCTTTTGAGAACCATATTGCCTCTTGAGATAGAAGGAAGACAAATTCCTTTCTCATAGCAAGTCCTTGGTCCCAATTGACAGAGGACCCTGGCCCCTGATCCCTGAAAAGAGGTCTCTGACATGTAACTCCTTCCCTTAATTCTTCCACTACCAGGAAAGAAAAGCAGAAAGAACAGCAGGAGATTTCCGTTGCTGGAAATAGAAAGAGCTTTTTAAAGCTCCTTTAAAATTCTTTGTCCTGAAGTTCAGAAGCAATAAAATGCATGGGCCGTGGTATAGATGCTTATGTAATAAGAATAAATGCAATATGGATATAGTGTAACATTGTTGTGTGGGAAGAAATAATAAATGTGAGAACTGCACAAAATGTGGAAAGATTTATATGAATTTACACAGAAATAAGTAGAACCAAAATAATATATATATACACATATACATTAATACATATTATATATGTAATATATACTAATATATACACTAACAGATGTACATATAAAAATATATTCTCTCTCTACACACACACACACACACACACACACACACACACACACACTATGTCCAACAGAAGAGGTTTCAAATGCCATTAGACTCCTTTCATGTAGCAAAGCACCTGGTACTGATTCTATCCCAGCTGAGATTTACAAGGTCCATTGCTCATACAAAAACTGAATGAAATTTTCCAAATTATATGGCAAGAGGAGGTTATTCCCCCCAGCAGTTCAAGGATACCTCCATTGTCCATCTCTATAAAGGTAAAGAAAATAGATTATCCTGTGACAATCACAAGGCGGGGGGTGGGGTGGGGGGGTGGGGTCTTTCTCTTAGTCATTGCTGGCAAGATTCTTGCCAAAGGGGCAGCTAGGTAGCACACTGGCCCTAGAGTCAGGAGGACCTGAGTTCAAATCTTGTCTCAGACACTTGACACACTTACTAGCTGTGTGACCTTGGGCGAGTCACTTAACCCCAATTGCCTTGCCTTTCCCCCTGTAAAAGAAAAATTTTTTAAAAAGAGCTGCTGAGATTCTTTTCAGAGTCCTCCTTAATAGGCTGATCCTTCACCTGGAAGATGGTCATCTTCGTGAGAGTAAGTGTGGTTTCAGAAAGGGCCGAGGAACGGTCAATATGGTGTTTGCTGCCCAACAACTCCAGGAGAAATTCCAGAAGCAAAACAGAGGTATATATACAATGTTTGTTGATCTGACCAAGGCCTTTGATACTTTAAGTCACGAAGGCTTATGGAAAGCTATGTCAAAATTTGGTTGCCTGAAGAAGTTCATCAGTATTGTATGTCAAGTCCATGATGGCATGCTTTCCTGGGTTCTGGATAATGGACAATGCTCTTGCGCTTTCCCACTCACAAGTGGAGTGAAGCAAGGCTGTATGCTTGCTCTCATGCTTTTTAGCATGATGTTTTCAGTCATATGCTTTCAATGAGGGTGAATATGGCATCAGGATCAGCTATCAAACCAATGGTAAATTCTTCAACTCGGAAAGGCGACCAGCCCAGACCAAAGTGGAGGAAGTAATGGTGCATGATTTCTGTTTGCAGATGATTGTGCACTCAATGCAGCCTCTGAAGCTGAGATGCAAAAAAGCATGGATCAGTTCTCTGCTGCTTGTGCTAATTTTGGCCTAATAATTTGCACCAAGAAAACACAGGTGCTCCATCAGCCAACACCACACCATCCTTATGTGGAACCGTTGGTTACAGCAAATGGAGAAGTTTTGAATGCTGTGGGTAAATTCACTCACCTTGGTAGCGTACTTTCCAGGAATGTACACATTGATAATGAGGTTGACATAGGCATTGCCAGAGCTAGCTCAGTGTTTGGGAGTCTCCAAAGGAAAGTATAGGAGAGAAGAGGTATTAGATTGCCTACCTGACTGAAGGTCTACAGAGCCATTGTGCTGACCTCATTGTTCTATGCCTGTGAAAACTGGACAGTCTACCAGCACCATGCCAGGAAACTGAATCGCTTCCGTTTGAATTGTCTTAGGAAGATTTTGAAGATCCCCTGGCAGGATAAGGTACCAGACACTGAGGTCTTTTCTTGAACTGAACTGCCAAGTTTTCTCGAAACTAAACTAAAATAATGTAAACAAGATTAAGAGGAAGTTGAACTCTGAGCAATAGAAAAAACATTGACAGTACTGGAGAAGAGATAATGAAATGTACTTTCTCCCAAGGAGCAGATAGATGGAAAGAGGGCAGAAGACGTGATCTCAGTATCAGATGTTTTTGTTTAACAGCTTTTTCTTTGTCATAAGGGAAAACTAAATTGGAAGGAAGTTGAAATGACTCTGATATACAGACAAAATTTAATCAATAAAATATTTTAAAGTAATGTAGATAATATCATTAACGAATAGTTATTCAAAAATTTTAAATAACGATCTATCAATTAGGCTATTCATCCAAACAAACAAACAAACAACATGTGTCATGATCAAATTGAATTTGTATCAGGGATGTGAGGATGATTCTACATTAGGAAAATAATCAACACGATCATTTTTTGAAACCACATTATTTCCTTAACAGATGTATAAAAAGTCTGAAACAATATACAACCTTCATTCATGCTTTACAAAAAGAAAGAAGGAAAGAAACCTATAAAGTTGGTATCTTTTTAAAAATTATTATTCCCACTTTACAGATGAGGAAACTGAACCTAAAAGAATTTAAGTGAGTATTTTCCTAGGGTCACATAGCTAGTAAACTTATCTGAGGCAGAATTTGAACTCATGTCTTCCTTAATCTGATGTTTTGTTTGCTACAACACTTAGCTACTGGTTCAAGCCCTGGCTCTGCCATCTGCTACCTGCATGACCCTTGGCAAATCCCTATCCTCTCCGGGACTCAGTTTTCTAATCTGTAATCGCCTTGAAAGTAGGGATGGTTTTATTCTAGAACAGTCAAATCAAGAAGTATTTATTAAGCATTTGCTAGGTGCTAACCACTGGAATTTTGAAATTTTGGAAATTTGGAAAATTTTGGAATTTGGAAATTCCAAATTGAAAATTTTGGAAAACAAATATAAACAGAAAGAAAAACAGACCCTGACCTCAAGTAGCTTATATTCTAAATAAGAAGATGCCACAGAAAAGAATCTGAAAAAAAAAAAAGGGGGGGGGGAGATGAAGGCATCCAGCATGAGGGCACGGTAGAGAAAGTCCTGTGGGCAGCTTGGCAGGGAATGAAGGATTTCTTGGTCTGTGTATCCCCAGTGCATCACATAGTGCTTGGCACTAGTCTGTGACTAGTAACAGCTTGTGCATTGGTTGGTTTTTCTATTAAAGGAGAGTGTGATGGGCTGGTTGACCTCTAAGGCTCCTCCTACCTTAGAAGCAGAACTTATCAGTGAGTGAATCAGGAATCTGCCCAAGGGCATGGGAATAGCCCGCCCAAATCTTTTCTTGGTCCTTCAGTTGGGTAATATCTAAAGGAGTCAGGTGGTTGGGGAAAAAAGGGTTCCCAGAGGGTGCTAAAAATGGCTCAACTCAAATGTTTCACTGATACACTAGGCCAAAGTGACTTCCCCTCCCCCTGTGATCTTTCAGATCCTCCTTTTTAGACTAATAGTCCAATATATTTACATATTGTGTGTTGTGATTTGTTGTTGTGGAGTCATTTCACTCATGTCCAACTCTTTGGGACCCCATCTGGGGTTTTCTTGGCAAAGATACTGGAGTGGTTTGCCATTTCCTTCTCCAGCTCATTTTACAGATGAGGAAACTGAGGCAGAGTGAAGTGACTTGCCCAGGGTCACACAGCTAGTAAGCGCCTGAGGCCAGGTTTGAACTCAGGAAGATAAGGAACAACACTATCCATTTCACCACCTAGCTGCCCCTGTGTTGTGATGTAGCTACCTTATCTTCTTTACTAAATATAACCCTTTCTAGTGAGCCCATAGCAGGCAATTAATAAGTAACTGCAGAATGAATGATTTGCTGCACTTCTGATTCTTCCTTTCAAGCTGTAGGCTGCCTTGGTGAGATTCCAGTTTTTCTTCAGGGCTGCTCCACTTTAACCTGATCTCACCTGCATAAAGATGAGAGGAAGAAGTGGGAGGAACACAATGTGATCTGTACTCGGCTCTGCATTCCTCTACGAAGGGCCCTAACTCCATAGGTGGGGATGCCGTGTGCCTAGGAAAAGCGAAGGAAGATTACCCTATCACTGGATGTTACTACGGGGAAGGACCTTAGAGAGGGCAGCTGCCAGGACGGTACTCTTTCTGTACTTGTCTAGGCAAACCAACTCCCTCCTAGTGGGGTATGGAAATATCTCTAGGCTAGGAAACTGAGGCCCAGAGAAGGGAAACAAATTTGCCCAGATAAACAAGTGAAATAAGCTTCATTTTCTGCACTAAAGCCCAGCCACTTCTAGCAAATCATAGGAGTATAAGAACTAGTGAGGACCTCAGACAAAGCCCATTGATTCCACCCGTCTTCATTTTACAGTTGGTGAATCAGAGGCCTGAGATTACAAGTGACTTACCCAGTAACACATAGCTAGTAACTGTCTGAGGCAGGATTCGAACTTTGATCTTTCAGACTAAAAGTTCAGCGCTTTATCCAATCCACCAATGGCAATCACTAAACCTTGCCTGCTCTCAAATTTCCTTAGCTATAAAAAAAAGTGTATGTTTGGTGGAGAAGGAAGGACGATCTCTAAAGTAGCATCCACCTTGAAATACTTTGAGTATGGTGACTTGCCCAAGGTCACACAATCTATATGACTCCAGAGTCCATATTTTTTTTTGGAAGGTAAGTAGATAAGGGCTGTGACTAGCATCTATGTTTCTTGACTTTCTAATATAAATATTTTATTGTTTTTAGTTTTGTAAGAAGTTTATTCAATTCTATAGCTTTCTTTTGTTTATCCTTTTTTGTCTGGTAGGTTTATTTTTAAAAAATTTATATTTATATACATGTAATATATGTAAAATTTACATACATGTAAAAACAATTTTTAATTCAATTTTTAAAATTTTGAGTTGCAAATTTGTTTATTCCCTTCCTTTCTTCTCTTCTCCC
Organism: Pseudochirops corinnae; assembly: GCA_028646515.1. Lineage (NCBI taxonomy): Eukaryota > Metazoa > Chordata > Mammalia > Diprotodontia > Pseudocheiridae > Pseudochirops > Pseudochirops corinnae. Next base: position 166,440,316 of record CM053586.1, read on the forward strand.
TCAAGAAGGGAAGCAATTTGATATAGATTATATATGTTCAGTCATGCAAAACATATTTCCATATTGTTGTTTGTCCTTCATTTTCAAAGAGGCCCAATGACATCATGTGTGATGACTTGAGTGAATTGCATTTAAATGAAGTAGAGTTGCACAAAGTCATCAGGCCTATTTTCTCTTCCAGAGTCAGGACGGTGGCAGGACGAAAGTCAAGATGACTGATGATGGCCTAGGATGCAATGGATGACCTTGGAGTCTTCCATGTCTGACCAAGCTCTAAGCCACATTAGTCATGTTTTGAAAAAAAATACAGACAAAAAAAAAAAAAGAAAAATGTAAAAAGTTTTAAAAGTATGTTTCCATCTGCATTCAGACTCTATCAGTTCTTTCTCTGTAGGCAAATAGCATTTTTCATCATAAGTCCTTTGGAATTGTCTTGAATCCTTGTATTGCTAAGAATAACTAAGTCATATATAGTTGAACATTGTACAATATTGCTGTTACTGTGTACAACATTCTCCTGGTTCTGCTCACTTCATTTTGTATGTGTTTGAAGAAGTCTATTAAAGTTATTTAAAAAAAAAAAGATCTATCATTTTCCAATGAAGATCCTGCCACTGCCATAAAACCCTCCTTTGACATAAAGGACAGTTAAATAAAACAATTTAAGACATTGACCATATCTGATAAGGAATGCCTCATTCTATGCCTATGGTCCACAACTTCTCTGTGGGAACAGCAGGCATTCGTGCCTCACCATGGGTCCTCTAAAGTTGGCAGTGATGGTTGCTATTGTGATCCTAAAGTAAATTGTTTCCCTTTACTCTGTACCAGTTCATACAAGTTCTCTCCTTTCCCTGAATTCTTATTCGTCATAAGGTTCCATTACGTTCATATCTTGCTTACAACTTGTTTAGCCACTCCCCAAATGATGAGCATCCAATTCATTCCCTATTTTTTGTTAAGACAAGAAGTGTGGCTATAAACATTTGGAGTGTATATTGTACCTTTCCTCCATCTTTGACCTCCTTAGAATATCTGACTAGAAGCAGGATTGACGGGGTCAGAAGATACACACACTGCACTACACTCACTACACTAAGTTGAGCTGTATTTCACTAAGTTCAAATATTTCTTCACCTGCCTTTCCTCTGAACAAACGATTATCCTGTTCAGGTCCCTTGGGGAATTTAAGAGGATATTAACACTTAGATTCTACTTCAACCCCAGGGCATTCTTTGTGGGAATGGCCTAATACAATACAAGGCCTAAAGGCCAGGTAGACTAGGAAGGAAGTAAAGGAAACAAGATGAGCAAAGACAGAAGACTATCCCTTACTCTCCCTAAGACTGAAGAGTGGTATCCAACCCAGTCCAGCTGGATCCCCTCCTCTCATAATGCCAGCTGCCACCTCAGTTGGGCCTCCCTATTACTCCCCACTCCCCCCAGCTGTCTCCTCTCCATTAATCCCCTCCCTGTCAAGTTTGTCCCAGCTGTTGTGGGTGGGGCAAGCCTGGTTGGTGAGCTCTCTGCATCCATCCTCCATCCCCTAAATAGAAATTATTTTCTGCCAAGGAGAGAGTTGAGAGCAACAAGTACTAGATACAAGACCCTTCATCATTTTTCAGAGGAAAGACAGGTGCAGAAATACATGAACTTTGTGAAATACAGCTCAACTTGGTGTAGTGGACTGAACATTGAACACTTATTCTTTGACGGCATCAATACCACTACTAGACAGGTGAGAGCCCACCCTGACTTGCTGGGGTTGGAAATGTTGGGAGGGGGTCAATGCCTGGAGATTTGGAGGGAAAGGACCAAAAATGAGGGCTAGTCATTGAAGGGTCTTCTGTCTACACCAACCCAACCACAGGAAATGTGGTTCAACAAGAGAACGGGGACTAGAGAGGGAGCTAAAATGCATCTGAAGAGGGAAGATGGGGCTAGTTGATATTAAGGAGGGTTTAATAGAACGAGCCCTGAGTTGAGAAGACAGAAAAGCCCTAGGGTTTTGTCCTTTTTAAAAAAAATATTTCCTGATCTCAGGCAAGTCACTGAGAGATCTTTGGGTCTCAAGTTTTCTCTTCTACACAACAGGGAGAAAATTGCTTGTCCTTATGAAAAACCAAAGAAGGGAAGTGAAGGAATGTGTTCTGAAAGTATAAAAAATAGAAAAGAGTAAGAATTGGCAACCAATTACACATTACGGGAAGGGGCAAGGGGTTATGGAGGAGATGACAAGCCCTTTCCCCTCACTCCCCCAAAAACCCCCAAACGGATCCCTTTCTGTAAAACGGAGGTGCTAGAGATCGAGCCATAAGGGAGGAAAGGCCTGGGAGGAGTGGCCTTGGTAGATGCCTCTGCAGTGCCTTGCTCCCCTTCCCCATTCCACAGTGCCGAGTCCGGCTGGCCCTTCTACCATGCCTGTTCCATTGCTCCCGCTGCTGCTAAGAACTCTGCTGTCTCGCCTGCTGCTGCCCACTGCCCGCCTTGCTCGAAAGCACCTCGTGCCCTTGCTTCGCCGCCTGGCCCAACGCCTGGGCTCTCAGGAGACTCGCCAAGCTCTCCTGGGCTGTCTTCTTTATGCCCTCAGCCTCCGGCACCAGCCTGATGCACAGAGAAATGGAGTAGAGAGCAAGGGAGGTTAGATTTGGGGTGGGGGCAACAAAGACTGAAAACCCTAAGGGAAGCCCTTTTCTACCATTGGGCTTAAGAGGAGGAGGAGGGGGAGGAGGAGGAGTTGAAGGAGGAGATCTTTCCAGGAATGAGACCGTGGAGTCCTGGGATGTCTCTTTTTTGAGGTGGGGATGGGGTGGGGAGGGTACAAGGGAAGACTTCCAGCACTACTGGCTATTTTTTCTGGACTCTAGCTTCCCCCAGAGCAGAAAACACTAAACCCTTTTCTCCATCCTTACTCTGCTCCAAGGGGATGTCACCAAGAACAGGATTGTCCTGCTTTATCTTGCCCAATTGATTGGGGAGGAGGGGAGACCACAGCATGACAAGAAAGGTGTCTAATTGGGGATTTTCCTTACCTGGACCTCTATTTTCAGACAATTCCTACTCCCAATCCCCTCTGGAACAGGCGTGTTGTGGTGGGCTGAGTGTGTGCCTGGTCCTAATGATATCTGTCTGGTTCTGAGTGCTGCCTTATCTGTCCAGTGGAAAATGAAAAAAACTAATTAATTCTGAATCTTCCATGCCTCTTCCTTCTCTAACTTTTTATATCTGTCTTTTTTCTGAATATGCTCCCTTTACACCTACTGGCCGAAGGAAGAAGGAAGAATTCTCTCTTTTGTCCAAGGGGAGAAACCAAAGCCCAGAGTGGGCACGATCCCTTGCCCAGGTTCAAAGAGTATAGCCAAGAGGGAGTCTGAAATGAGAACTCAGAGCACCTGGCTTTGTACTTGTCCCCAGCTCCCAGCAAAGCAATCTCTTAACCCTGCACAGATAAATAGCAAGGAAGGTGGTGCTTCCACCCTCTTTATCCACCGCCATCCTTGCCAGGAGTTTTATTGTGTTTAACCTTATTCTCTCTGCTTCTCTATGAATCTTTTGCCTCTGAGGGTTGATCAGCCTGACTGGGAGATCACTGTTTTAATCCTCCATCCCAAGTTTTCACTCAGAGGACTGGGGACTAGTGATAACCTTGAGTAGAGATCAAAACAAGTCTGCTCTGTGGGAGGGGGAGTGGTGTCTTTCCAAGGAGTCTATAAGGATTGGGAGATATGGTTCAAGTGACTTTCTCAACATCAACTCCGGAGAAGGTCTCAGAACCTTGTCAGATTGGAAGACAGCTCAGACTTAGGGTAAGATTTGGAAGACAAAGAAGATTTTCCCAAGCAGAAAGGGAGACCAGGAATTCCTTTCCTAAAAATAAGAAAAGTAAAAAATAAAAAGTCAGTCAACAAACATTTATCAAGAGTTTCCAGTATTCCAGGTACAGTGATAAGCTCTGGGAAGACAAAGAAAGATAAAAACACAGACTCTGCCCTCAAGAAATTCACATTCTAATGGAGGGAGGGGAATAATATGCAAACAACTATGTACATACAAAAACATATGTAATCTATACACGTGAGATAATCACTGGGGGAATGCACTCGAGGTAGGGGGGGGGTCTGTGTATTGGAGCAGGAAAGGCCTTAGAGCTGAGTCTCTAAGGAAGCCAGGAAGTAGAAGTGAGGAAGGAAAGCATTTGAGGAATGGGAGACAAGCAGGGAAAAGGAAAAGTTTGGTCCTTCAAGAAGTGGGGAAGTTAGACTAGGGTGAGTCAAGGACTTTGGATTCTGATAGGAAGCACTCTAATGCCAATGGACATAGGAGACGGAGGAGGAAGAAGAAGCTAACTTTTCTTTTCTAGGAATAGGGACCCTGGAGTCTTGCGTTCTGACACAGGATGCAGGTGTCTCTTGGGCTGGGGTGGTAGGGGTAGGGGAGGAACATCAAGAAGTCAAAACAAGATTGATTTCCACATGAATTTCAATAATTCGTTGAATTCAAAAATCCTTCTCTCCAACTTGCTCTACAACACAGTGTAGAGTCCCAATCTATTTTGTATGGCAGATACAAAGGAAAGGAGATCAATGCTCCTTACTCTTCCTTCTCTAGCCACACCCTTCCTATGGCATAGCTTCTGCCACTCAGGCCCACTCTATGGGCTGGAGGGGGCTCCTAACCAGAAATGGGCATCTTCCTAACTTCCCCTCAAAGGAGCACTTCATCTATGTTCTTAGCCCCACTGGCACTGCAGGACAAGCACCATGGATGAAGACTGCCAACCTTACCCTGGGGTAGTAGCAACTCTTTCTGACTGTACCCTGGTCAGGCTGATCCCCTGCCCCACACCCTCCGGACACTTCTTACCAGGGTAACCATTGTCCCCACAACCTCAGAACCTCAGAAAACCCCAGAGTTTGGATCTCTTCCTCTCCTGGGCCCCTAATCCCATTTTCCCACCGGTTGGGGTGCCCGGTTTGACTGGCAGTACCGCTTCCATTGACAGATGGACACCTTTCCCAGACACCCAAGGTCAGCTTGGACCTGCGAGCTGCAATCTTGCTTCCAGTTCCCTCATCCCCTTCGATACACAACGCACCGGGGAGGGTTGGGGGTACAAATGAGAATCCCTGCCTCGAAATTCATGTTCTGGCAGGCGGTCCGGACCCGTCCGGTTCATGACCTACCCTTCCCCCCCCTCCCCGAATTGTGCAGTGATCACGGCTGCCGTTCTGGCTCTGAGGTAAGGCAGCCTGGAATCTGGGAAGAGGGGGTGAAAAGGACCGGTTCCCTCCCGGCTGCGACCAGAGCCCGGCTGGGAGGCGGGGCGAGGGGTGTTGGCTGCATGCCGGGCGGGGCTCCAGCGGTTCTCACGCTGCTGGGGACCAGCTGGGAGCGCAGGAAAGCGCAATTGACAGAAAAGGAAGTGGAGATGGACATGCAAGGATCTAGGAGAGCAGAATGAGTGGGTGTCCGGGGAATGTGAACCCGGGTAACCAGGGGAGAGATTTGAGGGGATTTATGAAAATGTATATGAGAAACGACATTCTGGAAGAGACGGGGGGCGGGGCGGCAAGTGGAATGATGATCATGGGGAAATTGGGGCTAAGGAAGCAAGGGGGCCAGTCTTGTTCTTTAGGAAGAGGAGGGGAAGGCCCTGGGACTTTTAGGGGTGCTGACTTTTACTAATGCAGGGTTGGAGTCAAGGGGGAGGACGTCAAGGGGGTAGAGAAGGGACCCCTTACGCATCAGTGTACACACACACCCCCCCCCCCCATCTCCAATGGTCCTGAGCTTGGGGGTGGGGTGGCGAGAGAGGTCTGAGAAATGGAGTAGGGTGGGGTTGGCTAGCCTAGGGAAGGGGGGTGGTAGAGGAGAGGGAGGGAGGTGAGATGAAGGAGTAGACTAGCAGAAGAATCACCTCCCCCTGACCCCCTGGATGTACACACATATGCCCACCAGGAATATCACGTAAACACTCAAGAATACTCAACAGTCTCAGCACCCTTAATATAAACAGAACAAACACATTCTTCACAGAAAAACTTGCCTGTGGTGTGCAAATATACAAGAGCCTAGGACTTAAAGGAACAAACAGAGACACTTTAAGCCATACATTCTCAAACGGTGGTGACTTGTTTAACTACAAAGAAAGGTTTATAGTATTGATTATTTAGAGGGAAGGCTGCCGGAGGAACCCGGGAGGACAAAGAAAGGTTCAGAGATAATCTGAGTCCCATCAGAGTTAGAGATCTAAGGCTTTGGGGCTAGATAAGAGACTTTGGAGATAATCTATAACCCCCACCCCTAGCCTATCTTCAAGACTGGCCAAACTAATTTACCCAAAGTCCTCTGATTACTAAGTGTTCTTCTCGGCCTCCAACCTCCAGAGAACCCACTGCTAGGCACCAAGGGTGAGCCCATGGTGGGATGATTTGAGCAGTGTCCAGGTAGGGTTGATTTAGAAGAGACCTATGGGGGCCAAGGACATATGATTCTTAGACATGGTGGACACAGGCTAGCATAGCAACACAAGGTTTCCACTTCGGACAGCCTATAGCCTCCCAGGGATGCCCACCAGAGGGCACCTGTGTCCAAAAACCACCTCTGCAGGAGTCCGGTTTCCTGGGGAGGCAATGGAGGGGGAGGAATTGCTGGCTGGGTGCCTAGGTAGCAGAGCTGGGTTAGTGCCCGGGTTGGGCGGGATGATGGGCGGCCCTCCAGCAATAACAGCCAGGGCTCTTGCCAACCACCCAGCCCTAGAGGAATTGGGGGGGAGGAAGGAGTTGGTTTACAAAAGAATAAACCTCCTCTAGTCTGACCCAAGACACTGACCACTTCCCTCTCCTTCCCTTCCCACGATGGGCCTCCTTTAGACACAACACCAGAGATCGATGGCCACACTTATTTGCACTGAAGTCTAAGGAGGGTGTCCAGGCCTAGGTGTTCCCTGGGAAGACAAAACTATTCCTTTCTTGGGCTTCCCATCCAGGTGGAGGCTAGAGCAGTTGACTTTTAAGGTCAAGGGCATGGTGACCTTGATAATATATTAGGGAGAATCTGGGGTATTTGTGAATGTATATCCATACAGGTCTTGTGTGTCCTGGACTCTGGGCCTGTATGTGTGAGAGAAAACATTTGGGACAAAAGCCTAGGATTGAGAGACTGGAGTCCCCCTTCCTTTCTTTGGTCTAAATGTGTATATGTTGAGGGAGAGGGGGTTGGGAAAAATGAGAGTTTATCTCCCCATCTTGGTCTGCCTATCTCTGAGGAATTCTTCATTGTAATTATTATTAATTGTTAATTAGCCTTATCTTGCCTCCCTAAAGGGCAGGGTGCTTGGGTAGAGGCAGCAGGGTGATGGTAGTGAAGTGAGCCCTAGAGGTTTCTTACAGACTTCCATCTCTGTAATAAAAAATAATAGCTCTAATTTACATTGTACTTTAAGGTTTGCAAAGCAATTCCACACACATTATCTTATTTGATTTCCCCCCAACAACCTTCAGCAGAAGGTACAATTATTGTCCCCTTTTTACTGGTGCAGAAAATGAGGCTGATAAGTGTGTTAATTTAGGCTTGGCAGTTCCTAATAAATGCTGAAGACAGGATTTGAACTCAGGTCTTTCTGACTCCATACTTTATTAGCTATACCTCCTTCTTATGCTCTTGCCAAGAAGTTGGAAATTGTCTTCTTAGAAATGTCCCTTCTAGAATTACCCCCAATCAAACCCCTATTGTCTGCTGGCTGAATCCAGCTTAATTGATAATTCACTACCAGTGAGACGTGAGGCCAAGCAAAGGGACCTTGGATTTTCTTAAAACTTCGGGAAATAGACACTGAGATTCATTTTAGGGATGTGACCTCTGAAAGACACCCCAACCTCTTTTCACTTTCATTCCCTCAGAGGTAGTCTTGGATATAGATAGGGTGGATGTGCTGATGGGATCTAACTTAGGATATAGCGTGAGTCCAGAGCAGTGGGGAAAGACTGTAACCTAGAGACAAACTACGACCTTCGCCCAATGCATAAGTGTGGAGGAAGAATGTGAACAAAGGGAATTGGAGGTAGTGGAGGGAGAGACCAGTTTCATGTGAATAAAGAACCAATATGGTTTGAAAGGAGTAATCCTGCTCTGGAAATGAGACAGGGGAAATATAAATAAGGGAGTTCAGGTTTGAGGGTCCAAGAGAATCGTGGGAGAGAAAACAACTAGAAAGGAGGCAGTACACTTGGGGAGAACTTGGAGTCGGTGGGAACAAAAAGGGTTGGATCTGGAGAATAAGGGTGACTGGGGCGAAGGAAGTAGCAGAGAAGGTCAAGTCTGTTAAGTCATGTTGCTTATATGCCTGCTGTGTGCCAAACACTGGGCTAAGAGTTGGGGATGCAACAAAAAAAAGAGCCCCCCCCCCCCCAAAAAAAAGCAGAGCCCCTGTTCTCAAGGTTGTAGACCTAGCCCTGTCTGATTTTTCCTTCTGAAAGTAGTGAAATTATTGTTAGAATAAAGGTAGTAGTATTTAGGGTTTTAGAGTTTGGGAGGTGAAAGGAGAACCCTGGCTGGGAGGTTCTGTGGCCCAAGATGGGGTTATCATGGGGGAAGTTACGCCAATAGAAGGAGCATAGCAATACGGAGATAAACCAGTTGAAGGGGTCCCCATGGAATATGGGTTTGGGAGAGGCCTGAAGTGGTGTAAAAACAGGATATTTTTGTGGGGTGTGGAAAGAACAATTTGCAATTAAGTAGAGGTGGGGGAGAGCAATCCCAGGGTTTTGGAGTGGGGTTATCGGTTGTCGTTGGGCGGGGGGTTTGGGGGGATGGCTCCCCGGGATGAGGAAAGTAGTATTTGAAGAGGAGGAGGAGTTGGGCTTGGGGGAGCGGAGGAGGCGGGCATGAAAGAGGGCTGGAGGTTGGGGCGGTGTTTCTCGGTTGTGGGCGGGATCTCAAGAGGGCTTTGAAGGGGGCCGTGCGGGAGGGAGAAGCGGGAATCGAGCTGAGCAGGAGCTGAGAGCCAGAGGAGCTGAACCCCGAGCAGGTGCGATCCTCGATGTGCACGTGGGGAGGGGGGAGGTAGAGGACCCCGCAGGGTGAGAGGTTTGAGCTTCGCCATCCCTCAACGGCCCGTGATCTCTTGAACTCGGATCTGCTGCTGGCCATTCCCACTTGGCGCTGAGCCTTTCCACTTTGCGCTGTCCCAGCGCGTGCAGGAGGCAAGGTGGGGTTCCCTGGCACGGGCCACCCTGGCGTCCCCGGGGATTTAGGGGTGCGCGCGCACGCTCTTAGGGCACAGCGCGGGAATTTCCAGGGTCCCTGGGCGGAGCACCCCGGGGTGTTTCCCGCGTCTCCGGGTCGCGCCGTTGCTCCCTTGTCATCCTCCAGGTCCCTGGCGGGGGAGAGGGCAGAGAACAGCCGAGCACGTGGCGGCAGAGGAAGGGTTGGGAACCCGGAGAGGGGAACTCATGGTGCTCTGGGAGGGGCTGGAGTTTCGGTAGGGTCCGCTGTCTGGCCCACGGAGTTTGTCTTCGGACCGAGCTGAGGGGCCGCAGGGAGAGGGAAGGAGCTGGCAATTGACTGACTAGTTAATGGCTTCAGTGGATTGGTTAGAACAGCCCAGATCCTGCTATTTAAGGACGGTCTGTGATCTGATAGTTCTTATGCCAGTTTATATAATTCCTATCCTCACTTGTCGGATCCACAAGGGCAAGGACTACCTTGCCAAGAGATTTATCGATGAGGAAGGAAACAGAGGCTCTGGGATGAGGGGATTTGCCGTTTAGCACCTAGTTAATAAAGTGAGAACAGGTGGAATTGAACTCTCCCCATCTCTGCTTCGCATCTTCTCGAACACGTCTGGCAGTTGCGCCACTTGACCGGGGCTCTATGATGATAAGAGGCGGCCCCCTCCTCTTGTTTCAAACACAGGTAGGAGCATCTATTTCTGAAGCTTCTGTTTCCTGAGTCTTCTTCCCCCCCTTTCCCCCCAGTTCTTGGGTAGGGTTCTCCAGAATGGCTGAACCTCAGAGCTGGGGCACAGACTTTAACAAAAATCAGACAGCTTTTGCATGAAGACCACCGATGAGGTGAACGCATTGCCTCTAGAGGCATCCCAGTTAACTTATGGATAACCAACTATTGGAAATTTTTTCCTCACATTAAGCCTCTGTTTTACTCACTAGGCTCCCCCACTTGCTAGTTCTGCCCTCTGGAAGTGAGCAGTTTGAGTCTATATACCTTTTTGAATAGGACAGCCTTTCAAACACTTGAGGCCAGCTATCTTGTCCCCAAGTACTACCAAGTCTTTATCTATGTTAACACATCTTTATCTAGGCCAGATATTCTTTGAGCCTTCACCTAATTGTCTTATAACTTCAACTCTTGATGCCTTTCAAAATCCTGTTTGTTTTCTCCTTTATACACTGCAGTTTATCAGTGACTTCTTTAAATTACATCTTCTAGACCTGTGCAAGATATAAGGGACTGGGGCAGAGTACAGCCCACCCTTTAGCTTTCCTATCTCTTCCTTGGAAAGCTCTTCTCCAAGATTTCCTTATCACACACAGTGTATTTGCCCTGGTCTGTTTTCGGCTCTTCCTTAGTCTTAATCCTTGTTTTTACTCCTCTCACCAGTTACTGTCACCTCTGGTCCCCATTTCTGCTAATCCCTCCATCAGCATTTCCTACATCACCAGCACTACCCCCAGTTGAGTTCCAAATCCTGGATATAAGACTCTTCCAGGCCTGCATCAGTGTTTCTGTTCATCTCAGCACATGTGCGGGTGTCTTGTGAAAGATCTGAGGTTTCCTTGACAGTCTGGTCTCTGTGGGATTGGAAAGATGGTGCTCTCATCTTTTTTGGGAGTCATGGGGGATTGTTGGGATTTGACGGCAGTGAAGATGGGGGGTCACCTTTCTAGGTACAGTGGATCTAACTCAGGATTCGGCAGGATTCAGGAGAAGAGGGGCTTCTGGGTGTGGGGGTCTGCATCACTAAGGCTTGGCCTGTCCGGTTCAAAGGATGACAGCTTGTGACATCTCCCTTCTGTCAGGTTTCAGGCTGAGGGAGCCCAAATGCTCCTGGCAGCATCTCTATGTTCTTGCTGTCTTGTCTTCCCTACCCCCACCTGCCAGGCTGTTGGTGGTAAGGGCAGATAAAGATACAAACAGCTCCTGGGGCTTAGAAAAACAAGGAGGAAGAGGTAGGGGCAGTTGGAGCCAGTGGATAGTGTGAAGGGCCTGGCAGGACCAAGCTACTACCTTGGGGTGGTCTCTCTAGCCTCAGGGCCTGAATATTTTTAGCTGTTTGTAATATGGGAGAGGAGGGGGGTGAAATTCTAAAATGTCATGTGCCCCCTTCTATACTTCACCTCCCCCCAAAGACAACTTAACTCTGCCCCCAAACCTCTCCCCTTCCTTCCTTTTTGCCTTTGTGGTAGGTGGGGCACAGGGGTTCTTGACTGGGCCTTTCCTCAAGTGGGCCTGAAGTAGACAAGGGATTCTCCCCCTGTGCCAAGTGATGGGAAAATCTTACATCTAAACCTGCCTCTCTAGAGCAGCTGCCCCCCCTCTAAACCTGTTCTGCTCTGGCCAGTTTCACCCTTCTGTAATCTGATAAAAGCGTGCGAGTGTCTCAGATTTGATTCTTCTACCTATTCAGGAATAATAATAATTCTCACAGATAACATTGATAGACCTTACTATATTTCAGGCTAAGCACTTTACAATTATTATATCATTTGATCCTCACAATAACCCTGGGAGGAAGGTACTATTATTTTTCCCATTTTACAAATGAGGAAAGTGAAGTAGAATTGAAGTGACTTGACCAGGGTCCTACAGTTAAGTCTGAATTGGAACTCAGGTATCCCTGACTCCAGGCCCAGTGCATCACCTAGGGGCTGGACCAGGAACTTTGGTCTGAGCAGGCTTTCTAATCAACTCAGTTGATTTTCCGAGATCCGAGGTGGGAGGGATCTGACACCTTGGACAAAAGCAAAAATTATTAAGTGCTTACCATGTGTCCAGGCACTGTGCTGAGTACCAAGGATACCAAAAAAGGGAAAAATCAGTCCCCGCCCTTGAGTAGCTCACAATCTGGGGGTGGAAGAAAGAGAAGATACAAACACAGTTATGCGTAGACAAAATATGGACAGCTTACACTGGAAATAATGTCAGAGACAAAGTGTTAGCATGTTCATGTTACCATGAAAGGCTTTTGAGTTGTCACTTAGCCAGCCGGCAGACATAAGGAGAGAGATCTAGGGGGTCACTTAGTTAAGAACAAAACAAAACAAGAAACCAGACTCTGAAGATGGTGGCTGCTGGATGAACAGCAAGGAAGCCAATACCATTGTATCATAGAATAAATAGAAAGGAAAGTAGACTGGAAATCTAGGAATGTGTCTGGTTGTAAAATGCTTTAAATGCCAAACATAGCATTTTGTATTTGATCCTGGGGGTAATTGGGAACCATTGGAGTTTATTAAGTAGGGAGGTGATACATTCATATCTGCAATTAAGAAAGACTTTGGCAGCTGTTTGGAGGATGAATTGGAATAGGAAGGCACCAGAAGCAGGAAAACTAGTCAACAGGCCATTACAATAATCCAGGCATGAAGTGAAGAGGGTGTTTGTTGCTGCATTCTTTTTCACAATAATAGCTGACACTTATAAGGGATCTACCCTTTGCAAAATGCTTTAAGTAGGTTTTCTCATCAGGTCTGTGAAGGTGGAATGATCATTTGCATGAGAATTGCATATGGGATTTCCCTAGTATATGGTATTTCTTGGCCTTTTACTAATGCAATTCTTTGTACCTTATGGAAGCAGGGAGGTGACTCAGTGGATAGAGCACTGGGCTTGGAATCAGGAACTCCCATCTTCCTGAGTTCCAACCTGGCCTCAGATGTTTATTTGGGTATGTAACCTTAGGCAAGTCACTCAACCCTCAAGTTCCCCATCTCTAAAATGAGTTGGAGAAGGAAGATAATTCGGTGTCTGCCAAAAAGACATAAATGGGGTCAGGAAGAGTCAGACAGGATTGTACAACAGCAATTGCCCCTTATAGTCTGAGCGATTTAAACCACTGAGTTGTGGAATCTCAGATGTGGAAGGACCCTCAAAGGTAGAGGTGAGGAGTGAGAGTATTCCAGGTACAGGGGTCATCTAGTCCACCCTAGACCTGAGCAAGAATCCCCCCTAAAAGTCCCTCAGCAAATGGCTATTCTCCTTTAGTTCAAAGACCTCCAGGGAAGGGGGTACCTGCTATTTCCAGAGGCGTGCACATTTCACTAGTGGATGGCTTTGAAATTTTTCCTTACTCCAGGTCTAAGTGTGTTAATTCATAACTTTGCAACCATTGCTCCTTGTTTTTCTGACCTCTGGGGTCATTCCCTCCTTTTTTTTTTTTAAAGCATTAAATTTTTTAAAGGAATGTTTTTTAAATTTCTTTTTTCTTTGTTAAAATTTCATTCCTTTAACTTACTGTAATTTTTTTGTTTTTTTTGTTGGGGGGGAGGCAAGTGATTTGCTCAGGGTCACACAGCTAGTAAGTAATCTGAGGTTGGATTTGAACTCAGGTCCTTTGGACTCCAAGGCTGGTACTTTCTCCACTGCACGACTTAGCTGCCCCATTTGTATATTTTTTTAGGCAACTAAAAGGATCTTTTCCACCCATGGGTGAAGAATACAATTTAATGCTCTGTTGCAATTCAGGGAACACATTTCTGCCCATTCCCTCTTCCATACGGGAGCCCCAAGTCTCTTTTCCAGGTTAAACATTCCTATTTCCTTCAGTCAGTTCATATCTGGCATTACCTGGAGGCCCTTCACCGTCCTGACTGCCCTCCCCTGGGCACTGTACCTCTCATACTTATAAACTGTATACACTTAAATGCTTATGGAATTGAATCTTATAGATGAGGAAACTGACTGGCCAGGATGTATGGGGGACAGTTAGGGGAAATTGGCAGGAGGTCTAGGGGAAGAAGCTAAGCAACAGTTTGCATTTTTAAAGTGTTTGAGTTTACAAAACGCTTTTCCAATGGCGGGTCCTGTTTGGCAGGTGGTATAAGTATTATCTCCATTTTACTGATCCATCCATCAGTGAGCCTTTATTAAAATACTTCTTTATGTGCCAGGCACTGTATTAGATGCTGGCATGAACTGAAGGTTTTTTGCCATTTTAATTGCCCTCCTCTGGGCACTATCCAGTTTTCCACATTCTAAAATATGGTAATGGGGCAGTTAGATGGCACAGTGGACAGAGTACAGGGCCTGGAGTCAGGAAGACTCATCTTCCTAAGTTCAAAGCCAACTTCAGATACTTAATAGCCGTGTGACCCTGGGCAAATCACTTAACCCTCAGTTACCTTTGCCTCAGTTTCCTCATCTGTAAAATGAGTTGGAGAAGAAAATGGCAAACCACTCCAGTATCTTTGTCATGAAAACCTTAACTGGTGTCAGGAAGAAATACCCAACAAGAACAAAAAACATGGTAATGCAGCGATGAAAGAGAAAAGCTTTCAGGCCCTACTCTGAAGGAGTTTATGTTCTAAGGGTCCTGTGCCAGTGTCTTCCATGTCTTACAGTCAATACCAGTGTTCTTCAGAGATCAGAGAAGGTGCTGTGCTCTGTGAGCAAAGTAGAATTGTAACTCAAAAGAAGCTTGAGATGCACAAATTTAGAGACATCTCCACTTCAAATATTAATATGAACTGCTTCTGCCCTACCTGTGGTGGAGCCTTCTGTTGGCCTGATCAGCCAGTTAGACACACTCTACGCTGACCCTGACTTCTTGGGTGTCCTTTTTGAGTATGAAGGACAACAATAGGTATTCTAATGGTAGGGAGGTGGGGTGAAGAGGGAAAGGACACATGCAAATTCTGTATGTGCAGAATATGTACAAATTGGCTGCAAGGTAATTTGGAGGGGGCAGGCAGCATTAGCAGCCAGGGAGATCTGGAAATGCTTCATGTAAAAGTTGGTGCTTAAGCTAAATTTCAGAGGAAATCAGATTCCGAGAAGTAAGGAAAGAGTGCACACCAGGCACGGGAGACAGTTGGTGCAAAGGCAAGGAGGCAAGAGATGGAGTATTGTGTGTGAAGAACGGATAGTACTACCCTGGTTTGTCTGCATGGGAGAGTGTACAGAAGGGGCCGGGTTATGAAGGGTCTCAAAGGCTAAGGAGAGGAATTTTTATTTGATTCTTGAGGTGACTCAATAGATAGAGAGCTAAGCTTGGAATTAGGAAGACTCATCTTCATGAGTTCAAATTTGGCCGCAGACACTTCCTAGCTCTGTGGCCCTGGACAAGTCACTTAACCTCTGTTTGACTTAATCCACGGGAGAAGGAAATGGCGAACCCCTCCAGGATCTTTGCTGAGAAAACCCCATGGACAGTGTGGTCTACAGGGTCACAAAGAGTTGGAGACAACTGAAAAACAACCACTGGAGGTAATAGGGAGTAGCCGACGGGAGGCAATTAGTAGGGAGTAGCCAACAAGTGGAGGTAATAGGGAGTAACCTGTTAACGCGGTCCCATCTGCGGTTCAGGTTTTAAGTGACTTACATGGAGTCCTCCAGCTAAAAACCACCAGTGATGGGACTCAAACTCAAATTATTTCATTCCCAATCCAGGGTGAATTGCCCCCGGCCCCGACTGTGCCACCTTTCGATGGTGAGAACTTTAGTGTAGTTCCCAGCACATAGTAGGAGCTTGTTATTAATGAATATTGACTGACTGACTGACTGTAACCCTTCTAGAAGGGATGTATTTATTGGCCCCCCCAGCTCTGGTCCCCCTTATCTCTCCTGTGAAGAGTCAGTGTCATTTATCTCTTCTGCACACCTAGTCTTCCAAGAAAGGGGCCTAGTAACTTGTTTTCTCCCTCTCTTTCCCATATTAGGCTAAGTGATTCTGCACTGGCCAAGCTGAGAAAGGCCTTTCTTGGGACATCCTGTGCCCGAGACTCATCCAGGAGGGAGGACAGAGCTGCCGGATCCCAGGCTCCGACCTCAGGTGTGTGCCCAGCACGGGGAATGCTTGGGGCAGGGGGAGGAGGTGCTCCTCTCTCCCTGGGTGGAGGAGACAGGATTCTTTCCCTCAGGACAGTCTGATCTGCACCTCAGAATATCTGACCCTCAGTGTGGGGCAGGCCTTTGCACACACGGCTGAGCACATGTGCTGCCCTTGTTACCCCAGCAGTGGGTTAATGGGTCCATGCCCCCTGCTGCCACCTGTTCATCCCCGTCCTTGGTCCGTTCCAAGGTGGGGGAGGGCAAGGCGAGCTTATAAGGCAGAGAGATAGACCTTTTAGGATCAAGAAAGCAGTGATAGTCCCCCTCCCCCCTTGCTGCTCCTTCTTCCCCTTCACCTCCTAAGGCTCGGGGAGAAAGAGGAAGGGGAGAGGGGCCTGACTCACAAAGGAACTGAGACAGCAGTGGGGGACAGGTGGGGGTGGGGAAAGCCTGCTTTTCACGAAAGGCTTTCTGAGGGCAGGACCTCTGAGGGCAGGACCGCATGGTAGAGTGAGGGTTTGAGGGTCTAGATCATAATCAGGGCATCTGTGAAATGTGTTGATTGGAAAGTGTCTGTGTCTGAGAGAAAATCTCAGGAATGGGGACAAGCAAACCCTAAGGCTGGGGCGTTCGGTGGAGGATGGGAGGGAGATTGGTGCTAGAAAATGAGACAGGGAAATCACAGAGATTTAGATGGGAACTGAAGTGGGACGGAAAGGGGCTGAGGGAAGCCTCAGGCTGGGCATTGATGCCCAGACCCTCTTACCTCCCCCCCACCTCCAGGAGAAGGAGTCTTAGGGACGGGGCCAAGTCCCTCGGAGAGAGGATTGTGGCTGTGTCTTCTCTTTGTCCTCTGGCTGCTCTGTACCTTCCTTCACCCTGTCTTCCCTCCCATATCTGTCCCTCCCTCCCTCTTCTCTATTTCGCTTCCCTCCTTCCCCTCCTCCCCCAGCCTCCTATCTCCTGGTCTCTTGCTGCCCTTCCAGTCTACTCTTTTTTTCTCGTCTGTCTCTTCTCTCTCTTTGCCTTCCAATTACCCCCTCCCTTCTGCTTCCTCCTCTCCTGTTTCCCAGCTACAGACTGCTCCAGAGCTGGATAAAAATAGCGGTGGCAGTGGCGGGGAACCAGGTATTGGCCACAGCCAGGGGAGGAGGTGGTGGGGTGCGGGTGAGCTCCCAGGACTCTTTGGTGTCTGTCTTGGCTGTTCTGAGGACGGGGTCCCTTTTGAAGGGGAGTAAGTCGAGGCATGCTGGGGTCCTTTGGAAGGTGGGGAGGGGGTCAGACAGGGACAATTCCAACAAAAATAGTGAAGTTAGGAGTTAACCTGGTGCTTGGCCACTTTGGGACAAAGAAGGGTCTGGGGTGGGGAGGGAGGGGGACTTAGACCAACTCTGCCCCTTCCCTCTCCAAGGACCCCAGACTGACAGAGCTGGAAGCCACGTGGAGGCAGGGGCAGCACTGCCATGACGACCAGTCACGTGCCACAGGACAGGTATGATGGAGTCCTGAAGGTCGGGGAGGTTTCTGGTAGGGGCTGAGGGTCGGGGCAGGGACAGGAAGCATAGAGGGCCCAAGGAGAGGTATCTGCCTGTGGAGCTGGGGAAGGGGCAGTAGCATAGCTCTCAGGGCCCCCTCTGTCTATAAGCCCTTCCTGCTAGACACCTGTGAGTCAGGCCTAGACCAGCGGATGAGGAGGAAATCCACATCTGAGCTGTTTGCTGGGTGCTCGGTCAGTGAGAGACAGGCATGTAGCATGGCCTGGGCCTCTTCCCATTCCGTCACTGTTTCCACCCTGCTGCTGGCTCCCCTCAGCTAGGCGGCTTTGGCTTCCAGCCTCTCCCCATGGGGAAGGATATTTGGCAGCTCCTGTCTCTCCCTTGCCAGCACATCTGGAAAACTTTGTCACTGCTGCCACTACCACCCTTCTCTCTGGGACCTCTTCCTAGGATAACCCCAGTCAGAGTCTTGCCCTCACTTTTCCCCACTCTGGATTCGTGTCCCCCTTCCCCTATCTTATTCTCTGCTCCCTCTCTTCCTTGTCATTCTCTTTCAGTGCGGGCCTGCCTCATCTCTAGCCTTCCTGCACTCTTTTGGTCTCATTCTTGTCCCAATCTCATCTCCTGTCCCACTCCCAGCATACCTGTCACCGTGTTCCCTGCTCCATCTCTGACCATTCACTGTTCACTCTTTGAGAAATTCATCTTTCCTCTGTTATCCACCCCATCCCTGCATCCCATATGCCCTCAGGGACCTGTGATTCTCTCTCACCCCATCATCCTGCTTGACTCGCTTGACTTCCAAGCCCGGTCTCCCTGCCTCTTGGTTGGGGAAATAGCTCAGACTTTTTTCCCTTGGGATTCTAGCCATGATGCCAACCCTACCCCTGTGGTTCAGCCTGTCCCAGACAGTGGTTGATATGGGGGTGGGTGGTGAGGAGCATTACAGCCCTAATGTGGGTTGGGGAATAGCTCCTTCTTCCTTTCCCCCACAAACAAGGAAAACCCTAACTATTAACTGTGTTTGACCTGGGTGACATCCTGTTGCCTGACACCCATGGTCCCACCCTAGGTACGGTGACCAACAAAGCTGGTTCTGTGTGGAGCAGAAGGCAAACATACACACTGGTACATACACACCCTGGCTTCCCAAGTTCATTTCTCCCACCCACCCTTTCCTGGAAGGGTGGGGCAGAAGCACCAGGGAGCTTGGTTTCCCTGATTTCACATCTTTTAGGGAACCTTAGACATTCCCCTTCCCTCCTACCCCCAAAAGGCAGCACCATAATAATTTCCAGCTGAAAGGGGAAGGACAGATGTTTGCTGTGTATTTTATTTTCTTGCTCCCTAGCCCCCCACCCATTCCTTCCCCCTTTTTCTGTAGAACCGTATGGGATTAAACTGGAGTTCCCAGCCTTAAAGTCCCTATGGATCAGTCAGGGCTGGGAACCCAAGCACGAATATAGTGTCAGCCCTGTGTTTATCCCTTGGAAGAAAGTTGTCTTTCCCTGAGCCTATGACTGTCTCTGCAGCAGCTTCCTGTGACTAGGCAGATAGAGACAGAGCAGGTGAGAGACGCAGGTAACAGGCAGGGTGCATTTAATGGAACACCTTCCCTTCTGAAAGCACCAGAGGCAGAGTTCTCCATATCCCCATCAGACTCAGCACAAAAGCTGTCCAGACGCTTTGTCAGACATTATCTCTTTACCTTTGTTCCCTTCCACAGGAGCCAGGAAGAGTTCCCTTTTTCTCTATCCTTGTCTGTGGGGTTCAGAAGAGGCTCAGTCTTTATTTCCTTTTAATCTTTATCCCTACCCATGGGAGGCAGGAAAGGCTCTCCTCACTGTTCCTTTCCTTGGGAGAGGGCACCTGGGGAGGGGTCACCAAAGCCAAGTGAAGGGTTTGCTCAGGGTCACAGTGGATTGGAGGGGGCTGAGGACGAAATGAGTGAGGGGCAGGCTCCAGACTGAAGGTGGCGCATCCCATTCATCTGTCCCATGTGCCTTTTCTCTCTCTTCCTCCAGGTACAAGGCGGTATGGCTTATCTTCTTCATGCTGGGGCTGGGCACCCTGCTACCATGGAATTTCTTTATGACTGCCACCATGGTGAGACTTGGGAGAGGGGGTCAGAGGGTGGGCACCTTCCCCAGGGGCACCATGGGAAATCAGTGTACAGTAAGGTACCTAGAGGAGGTGCTGGAAGATATGATTTGAGGATGTGGATAGGTAGCATGTCCATCCTGGGAGGAGGGAAGTGTTTCTGTCCATTGGGAAGGGAGGAGGAAGAGGCAGTATTATTGGGTAGTGGAGAGTGCCCTTGACATGGAAATATGGCAATTTGAGTTCTGGTCTTGACTCTGATATCAGAACTTGGTTAAGTTACTACATCTCAGAGCCTTGGTTTCTTCCTCTGAAAATTAGTGGATTAAATTAGATCAGAAAGTGGGGTGGGGGGAGGTAATCAGGGTTAAGTGACTTGCCCAGGGTCACACAGCTAATAAGTGTCTGAGGCCAAATTTGAATTTAGGCCCTCCTGACCCCAGGGCCAGTGCTCTATCTATGCTAGATACTAGCTAGAACAGAGATTCTTAACCTGGGTTCTCAGCATTTTTCAAAATATATATTTTGATGACTGTGTTTCAATATAATTGTTTTCCTTTGTAATCCTATGTATTTTTTCTTATGCATTTAAAAGACATTCTCCTGACAAGGTAGGATAGGACTTACCAGATTGCCAAAGGGGTCCATAGCACACAAAAAGTGACCTAAATGTTCTCTTTAAGGTGCCTTCCCAGTATCGTATTTCTGTGAATGGGGAAGTATGTTCCTGTGCATTTTTCTCAATGCTGATGTGGCAGTGACCCTAGGTTCTTACAGTTCTGGCATGCTCTACTGATTTGGAAAAAGTTGATTTGAGCTCAGTCTGGGTGATAGACTGTACTTGTTGTCCATTGACCACCCTAGTTCCCTTCCAGGAGACTCATCACCAGCCACGTTAGCTATGGCCAAGCACGAAGTTGTGTGTTGTAGTGGACAGAGAACTGAATTTGAAGTCAGGAAGACAGGGATTTGAATCCCATCTCTGACACTTACTCACTGTGTGTGACCCGGGGCAAGTCACCTTACCTGAGAGTGTGACTAACTTCAATTTTCTGTTCCTCTAAAATAGATAAAAATACAGTAGGGCTTGTGGCCTTATCTGCCTAGGGAGAAGAGATTAGAAAAAGAGATGGTGTTCAGAGTCTTATAATTTCTGTACTCTTTTTTTTGTTGTTGTTGTTTTGGAGAGGGGAAAGCAGGGCAATTGGGCTAAGTCACTTGCCCAAGGTCACACAGTTAGTATTGTGTCTGAGGTGGGATTTGAACTCAGGTCCTCCTGACTCCAAGACTGGAGCTCTATTCACTGTGCCACCTAGTGGGCCCTGTCTTTTTTTTTTTTTTTTTAAAACTGGATCCATGATTCATTGATTAAAGGAATCTTTCTCCACCCTTGCAGATCCAGGAACTCATTTATAACTCAGAGTCTTAGAGAACTGCCTGGGCACTGGATCTGAGTTGACTTGCCCCCAGGGTCACACAGGCTGTATGTGTCAGAGGGTGGGACTGGAACCCAAGCCTTTCTGACTCAGCTTCTGTCTCGATACCTCACCATCTGTCTAGAGTGCTAGACTTCCTAGACTGTATTTTTTTATTTTTCTTGCCTTTTTTTTTTTTGGCAACATGGCTAATATGGAAATATGGTTTGCATGGAAAAAAGAAAAGAAAAAACCCAGGTGTCAACTGTTGGTACTCTATATGGGATCCTTGCCCAAAGCCCAGTGTGAATCTGGATGCACTAATGGAAGAAATGAAACACACCTCCATGTTAACCAAGAGGAAGACCTCCCTATATGTTGAGTGGATCATCTTAGAAGGATTTCTGGGAGGACAAAGACAAGAACCAAGAGGGCCCGGGTGGATTATAATCTCTACTAGTGAAAGGAATAACCATGTAGGTGAATGCAGAGCCATCCAAGGAATATTATGGAATCACACATTACAAGCAATCTCCTCATTTTAAACCCAGGAGACTGAGACTCAGAGAGGAAGTGACTTGCTCAGAGTCACCCAGGTAGTAAGTGGCAGAGCCAGGACTTTGTCAAGGTCTTCCTCCGATTCCAAATCTAATACTCTTTCTACTAAAGCATTTAGCCTCCTTCTTTCCTTTTTTTTTTTAACTTTTGGAGGGGGGAAGGCAGGGCAGTTGGGGTTAAGTGACTTGCCCAAGATCACAAGGCTAATAAGTGTTAAGTGTCTGAGATCACATTTGAACTCAGGTCCTCCTGACTCCAGTACTGGTGCTCTATTCACTGCACCACTTAGCCACTCCTCTTCTTCTTTCCTTTATGACTTGTTAGTTTCCAAGATGTCCTTGGGACCAAGGTGCCTTCCTTTTAAAAAATTAGTGAACTTGTGGCAGCCAGGTGGTGCAGTGAATAGAGCACCCACCCTGGAGTCAGGGGAACCTGAGTTGAAATTCAGCCTCAGACACTTAACACGTATTAGCCTTGTGATCTTGGGCAAGTCACTTAACCCCAATTACCCTGCTTCCTAGTGAACAGAGTAGCCTTCTTTTTTACATGTTTTTGCAAACTTCAACATTGTCTGCCTTACTAGAAGACAGCTGGATTCTCATCTGCTTCTGTATTCACTCTGTTGTGAATATGCTGAAAGCTTAGATTTGCTAATGGGTTCATGTATAAATAAGTACCTTAGTACCTGTTGAGTTTTCCTCACCGTCCTCCTCTCTCCCCAGTACTTTAAAAGCCGCCTGGGCCCACCCCAGAATAACTCGGGTGCCTTGACAGAGGAAACCAGGGACCTCCTTAATACCACGTCATCACCCCCACCACAGCCCAGTTTCCTAGACTCCATTTTCAACAATGTCATGACCGTATGTTCCATGCTTCCCCTACTGGTCTTCACCTGTCTCAACTCTTTCCTTCATCAGAGGTAATTGAACCTTTCTATGACTCATCCCCTTTCCCTACTGCCCTTCAGCAAGGATATGGTGATGGCCTGCCCAGGCTCACACACACACACACACACAGGTCGAGTAGCAGCTCTGAGATTTTGGCCCGGGTCTTCTGACGTCCACATCCCTTTCTGTTTTCTATGGGATGGCAGAGAGGTGGGAAGGTTCTAGGGCAGAATGTTGTACACTTTATCCCGTGCTGCTGCTGCAATATTGGATGTTTTTGTTCATTTGTTTTGTCTCAAAAGAGGGTTGTCTTCAAAGAGGGTTAGAGAGTTTTTCTTTTCCCCAGAAATGATTATGATATAAACACAAATTGCAGTTATCCCTTCTACATTACAACTTTTCTTCATCATGATTTCAATATATTGTGGGTTTTACATAAAAAAATAAATGGGAATTTTGGGGCAATTTTGCAGAAGCCACAGAGGACACACAAAGGCCAGCAGATGACACAGAAAAAGTTTAGAAACTCAGAAGTGCATAAAATATATGATTAGTACTAGATAATAGCAATATACTTTATCTTTTAATAGAATAATAATTCAGGCTGCTTCTTTGGTACAAAGGGAGGGCTAAAAATTTTTACACGGGTTTTCTACCATGGCCCTAGCTAGACCCCTTAATATGGAAGGGATAACTGTATATCAATAAGATTTTTTTTTTAGTAAAATGAGGGGATTGGAATCCATAGTAGTCATTCTCATTTTTATAATGGTTTAAAGTTCACAAAATGCCTTACCTACATTATTTTGTTTAATGCTTACAAGAACCCTGTGATGTAGGAGTTATTTCATCCCTATTTTCAGTATGGAGGAAATTAAGAATCAGAGAGTTTTAAGAGATTCACTGTGTATCTGAGGCAGGAGCTGAATATAAGTATTTCTGACCTGCTTAGTGATCTCCAAGGGATCCCTGCCAGTTTGAAATCCTCTGAACTTATTCCTTGACCATTCTTCACTACACCCATTTCTTTCCTGTCTAGCTTGTCCTGAATCTTTTTTATCCCTTTCCTCCCTGCTCCACGCCCTGCCCTCCACTCCCCTGTGTGAGCCTGTAGACCTGTGATTCCCCTGTCTCAGCTTTAGGGAGAGGGAATACAGATTTGACCCACATTCCTTCCTCTTCTTTCTGCAGGATCCCTCAGGCCCTGAGGATATCGGGCAGTCTGGTGATCATCTTGCTGATGTTTGCCTTGACAGCCATCCTCGTGAAAGTGGACCTTGATCCCATGCCCTTCTTCACTATCACCATGATCAAAATTGTTATCATCAACTGTGAGTTCTCTGAGGAGTTTTCAGGGGAGAAGAGAACTGATTGGGGAATCTGGGGGGTTGACAGAGAGCTCGTGGGGAATTTCTCAGCTTGAATTTTTCTCCCTTCCTCATTGGTTAATGTCTCTTCATTTCTCATTCCATACAGAGATAGCTAGGTGAATGAATAGATATATAGGTAGAATATTTATAAAGGGCCTACTGTATGTGCTAAGTCCTCAGAATACAGATACTATCAAGCAAAGTTCCTGCCCTCAAGGAGCTTACATTCTAATGGAGAAGAAGATAGACAAAAGGGGAGCTGGAAAGGATTGGGTGGAGAGGACACCGTGTAGAGTTGGATCAGAAGTGGGATGGAAACTTAGTTCCGGGCAAGAAGAGACAAGAGCTCCCTGGAATCCCAAGGGCTGAATTCCACGGCCCTTATTTCTCTTTGCAAATTAGACCCTGGGGAAAGGAGTGTCTTTGACCGGCCATTTTTGCTTACTTCCTTCTGTTTGTTGTTGTTGAGTCATTTCAGTGCAGTTTGACTCTCCATGACCTCATCTGGGTTTTTCTTGGCAGAGATAGTGGAGGGGTTTGCCATTTTCCTTCTCCAGCTCATTTTACAGATGAGGAAACTGAGGCAAACAAGGTTAAGTGACTTGCCCAAGGTCACACAACTATTAATCTGAGGGAAGATTTGGACTCAGGTCATCCTCCCGACTCTAGGTCTGGCATTATCCACTCCCTACCTACCTGTCCTCCCTACAGTATATCTTCATTTTCCCATCTAATTTGAGTTGGAGCCTCCTTAGTCTCCCAGCCTGAGAGGAAACAGTCAGTCAGCAAGCATTTATTAAATGCTTACTGTTTGTTGGTGTCTCTCCTAAGGGCTGGGAATGCAAATACATGGGGGGGGAAAGGAGGAAAGAGTCTATTCTCAAGGTGTTTACTTTTTTTTCTAATTTAAATTGATATGTTTACTTTTAGTTTACTAGATTCAGTTCCACAATCCCTTGAGTTTCAAATTTTTCCCCTCCCTCTAGTATAGGATCTGCAAATAACCGTCACATCGGACATTAGTCTGGTTGTATAAGGGGGTTTACTTTCTGATGGTGAAGACTGCACTTGAAAGGAAGTTGAAAGACGGGAGTGGGAAGGGCAAGATACTAGGTTCCAGGACATGATGGGGAAGACTTACACCTTATAACAACCTTCTGGGACTTACTTTCCCCCAGTCTCATCTCTACCATTCAATTCAGTTCATTAAATATTTATTAAGAAGCCACAGTGTGCCAGGCACTCTGCTGAGTGCTGGAAAAAGAAAGGCTGGCCCTGCTCTCCAGGAGCTTTCAGTCTTACTTTCTCTCATCTCACCAGCTTGACTCCTTTCCATCCCCGTCCCTTATTCCATGTCCTGTGTTCCCCTTAGCATTTGGAGCCATTCTCCAGGGCAGCCTGTTTGGCCTGGCTGGCCTCCTGCCTGCCAGCTACACAGTCCCCATCATGAGTGGCCAGGGCCTGGCTGGGACCTTTGCTGCTATAGCCATGATCTGCGCCATCGCCAGTGAGTTCTTCACACTTCTTTAATGACTACCTTGGGGTGAAGGGGAGGGGAAATGGCCCTAGGGGATGGGTTAGGGATGGAGGCCTTGCAGGGATCCCTTTTTTTGCCTCCTCCATGAGTAATTTCCTTTCCCTCTGCCTCCCTAGGTGGCTCAGAACTGGAACAAAGTGCTTTTGGATACTTTATCACTGCCTGTGTGGCTATTGTCCTCTCTATCATATGCTACTTAGTCCTGCCTAGACTGGTAAGATAAGGGGAGGAAGTCCATCCTCTGGGGGTGGGAGGAGCTCCTGAACAATGGACACTGTGTAGCATGGGAGAGAAGGAGTTGGGTTTGGAATACTGGCTCTGCTACTCGGATAAATCACTTCTCTCTGGGCATCAGTTTCCTGATCTGTAGTAGTAGTAGTAGTGGTAAAAATAAATAGCTAACATATATATTATTTTAAGGTTTGCAAAGTGCTTTACAAATATACAAATATTATCTTCACAAAACCCTGGGAGATGGGTGTTATTATTATCCCCATCTTACAGATGAGGAAACTGAGGCAAACAGGTTAAGTGACTTGCCCAGGGTCACACAACCAATAAGTATCTGAAGCTGGATTTAAACTCCAGTTTTCCTGACTTCAGACCCAGTGCTGCCTGTAAAATGTGGGGGTTACAGCTGCCTAAGCCCCTCTGTTTTTCTTCCAAGAACTGTATCCCACCAAAAAAAAAAACCACACACATACAATTCTCCCCTTTTAGTACTTTTAGAACCCCTTTCTGCTTCTGAGCCAGTGGTGTCACACTTAAATAGGAAGAGAGGATCTCTGCCAGCTTGGAAAGCTACAAATTAATATTATCTATTATCTATTATCTATGTTGTTTTTTTTTTGTTAAACATTTTTTTAATTGACTTGTTTATTTACTTTTAGTTTACAAGATTCAGTCCCATAATCCCTTGAGTTTCAAATTTTCTCCCCCTCTCCTCCCCATGGCGGCATACAGTCAAGTATAGGATCTGCAAATACTTTCACATTAGACATTAGTCTGGTTGTATAGAAGGGTTGTAACCAATGGAGAGAACAATGTTGTTAAGCATTTTAAATTATTTTTTCTTCTGGTTTGGGCCATGAATTTGACACTTTTGTACTATGTCCTTCCCATCAAAGTAATTGACCAGTAGACAAATGGGACCTGGGGAAAAGCTTGTCCTCCTTTCACCCCTGCCCTTGGGGTTCGAGGGTGTTTGTGGTCTGGCTTTCCTCCCCCATGAATTACTACTTCCCAACTCCTCCAGGTTTTGAGAGAGACAGAGAAGGTATATGGGTCAGTCACTATATTTGTTTCTTTTTCAATGCTTATACATGTAGATAAAATCTTATTCCCTTCTCCCCCTAAAAACACATAACATAAAGGGGTTGGATTAGATCATGGTCCTAGATCTATGACCCTAAGAACAGGTGATTGGAGAGTTAGAAATTGGGGAGAAGAATCTCAGTCTGAGGTGTCCCTTCTCGTTCTTTGTCCCTGCCAGAAATTCTACCAATATTACCAGCAAGCCAAGATGGAGGCTGTTGGGGATCGGGAAACCAAAATGGATTTGATTGGAAGAGGTACCTGGGCCACAGAGGAGTGGGAGGGAGGCTACTCTGAGGGAATACATACTCGAAAGAGGAAGAGAGAAGTCTTTTATGTGCTAGATGCTCTGAAGGATACAGAAAAAATGTGGCCTCTGGGCTAGGTGATTCAGAAAAAATGTAAAATATGATTGGGTATGGCAGCACATGGCTATATTCTCTCCTCCAGGGGAGACTGAGGCTGGTGGATTAGTTGAACTCAAGTAGTGAGCTGCAATGGGACAAAACCCAGTCTAGTGTCTGCCATAAGTACTGCCAATATGATGGGCCTTTAGGGAGAGTGTGCTGGTGGAGAGTTGCATCATGCTGCCCAAGGAGGGGCAAATCCGACCATGTTTGAAAAAGCAGAACAGCAGTTGGGTCAAGCCTGTGAGTTATGGCTGTACCTACAGCCTGGGCAGGATTGGGAGACCAATCTTAAAAACGAAGGAACAAAAAAAATCAGCCTAAGTATGATCTCTGGGCTAACTGCTGTGAGGAAAAATATGTTGCCTGCCCTTGAGGAACTTATATCCTGCCTGGAGACACAGATTTAATAGATGCAAAATAAATTAGGAAAAGCAATTGCAAGCTGAAAATTGCAAGTTTTTGACTGGCCATGCAAGAAATCTTCAGGAGAAACAGATCTGTGTGAGCTAGGGCCCGCTTTGTAAGGTTCAAAGCTTTCTCCTCCAAACCCTTCCTTTGAGCAGATTGCCACCTTCACCCCCAAACTCACACAGTACTTTATTTTATGAGCCCTCTGTAGTGTGGGCTTATCATGTAAAATTGTGTATGAATGCACTTTGTATACATGATACATTCCTGTGCTAGACTGTAACCTTCAGGGATCTTGTGTTGTCTAAACTTGGCATGTTCCCCTGGCACTCCCTTGGAATGGTTCTCTCTGTAAGATAGGCCTTCTTTTAAAAAATGGGACTCCTAGCAGATAGTTGTGGTTTTATTGCCTTCTGAGGTCTCTGGGAATAGGTCAAGCTTGGAAGATTGATAGGGTTTAGTTGGAAGAAAGGAGGAAGGATAGAGGGCCTGAGCTAAAGAAACTGAATGAAGAGGCAGGAATTATTTGTTTTTCAGCATTAAACCCCAACTTTATTTCCCATCCCTGAGAGATGGAGATGAGCAGACAGATGTGGGAACTATGAATGAGAGAGGTCTTAAGGACCCCAAGAGGTGAATCCAGGGCTCCATGAAAACTGAGACTCGAGTCACACATGGCAGCAGGGAATTGAGCTGTGGTTGGGAAAGAAGAGAACCTCTAGAACACTGGCTAGTGAGGAACACCAGAGGGAGAGCAAGGAAGACTGGGTAGATCTGGAAGCTGGGCCCCAGCCTGGGGTGGGGGGCCTCATCTCCATCTGCTCCCTGGGTCCCAGGAGCACCTCCCACAGGACCTTGAGTTGAAGGTAGGCTCTAGGCTAATGGCAATGAGTATGGGTCAGAGTTGAAGAATAGAGGGAAGCTAGAATGGGGGGGAGGGATACTAGAACATTGGTGGGGAACTAGAATTAGGGAGGTAGAATAGGATGAGGCAGGGTGTGCAAGATCCCTCAGGTATCTAGATGTACCAAGTTGGAATTGACATAGATAAAGCCTTGGAATCCATCCTGATTGGTATTAGCCAGGACCTGGTGGTCAGGTGGGTTCAGCTCTAGGGCCTGAAGAAATGAAGAATTTGTCAGCTCTCACCACTGCAGCCACACAGTCATGGCTCCAAGGGAGGGGCAGTCTTTAGCCTCTCAAGGTAGTCTGCCAATCAGTTCAAGAGAAGAAGGTATGTAGATGAATGGCAGCCTCATCACTGGGTCCAGAGCCTATACATTTCCCTGAGTGTTTAGTGAGGAACCCCTGGCATATTACTTCCATCTCCTGGGACAGTGCTTTTGGGGAGGTGAACATCTGCTTCTTACTGGCCTGAAACAGCTTTTCTTCATTCTCTCCATCAAATGGAGGCCATCCCGTCAGCATCTCCTCCAGCAGGACTCCAAAAGACTACCAGCTCACCAACTTCCCATAGGACTGGTAGGCAATAATCTTATAGGTGACATAGTCTGAGGTCTCCCAGAAGGTCCAGGTCGTGGTCCCAGGGGAGATGTTCTCCTTTCACATATTAAAAAAAGTCCATGCTCTTGATGTATCTGTCTGTATTCAGGATCACATCCAGCTTCAGGTCCCTGTAGATGATGCCCTGGTTGTGTGGGAAGATGAGGCCAATGGCAGTTTCCAAAGGACCTGAAGAGCTGCTGAATGTGGTTCATAAGATCCCTGTAAAACTTGTCTAACTGCTGAATTTACATTCAGCAGGAGTGAATGAGGTCTGGAGTCCCCAGCTTCTGAAGTGTGATATAGGAGTCCCTGCCCACCCCTCATTCACTCCATTACAAAGTATAGTCAATAACCTAGAAAATGGAAGGGAGTGTAGCAGCCACCCACCTGCAATGCCCCCTGAGGGCCAGGATGCTTCCTGCGCCATCATATCCTTCTCTAGGATCTTACTGGCAAACAGCTCATCAGAGACCCAGCATCTTCTCATCTAGCATCACCTTGCCAAAGCTACCCTTGATGAGAACCATGAGGATGGTGGAAACAGTTATGTACAAATGGCCCAACTGGGCCAGAGAAGCATCCACTGGAGTTATGGGCCTGGGGGAGGGGCCCAGGCATACCCACTGCCCCTTATATAGCATTTCAAAGGTCAAAAGGGTGATTTCTTCACCACCACAGTGAAAAGTAGGTAGTATTTTTTTTAACTGGATCTGTGATTGCAACAGTGTTCCTGGTGATGAATTTCCTTTACCGAAAGCAGATCCATTCTTGCTCTGAAAATTACCATCTTAGAGATGTTTCACCTGAGGCATGAAGAGATTTAAAGAACTTGCTAAGGGTCACACAGGCATTATGGGTCAGGTATAAGTAGGACTTTAACATAGGTCTTCTTGACTTCAAAGTTATCCGCTAAGTCAGTGGAATCCACTCAAACAGAAAACTGATCATTGACTTAGAAAACCACAAATTAACATTATCTGTGTTGCATTGTATTTTCCAATTAATTTTGTTAAACATTTATCAATTACATTTTTGTCTGGTTCTGGCTCACTCAGGAATTTTGTGGAGGTCCTGCAAGTTTGACACCTCTGCACTAAGCCACATTTCCTCTTGGGTAGTGTTACTGTCTTCGATTTACTTCTGGGGGGCAACGGAAGCCCAGAAAGGAGAAGGGACTTGCCCAAGTTCACAAAAGCAAGGAACCCAAGAACTAGAAGGGACCTCAGTTGGTGGTTAGTCCAACCCCTCCTTGTGCAAGAATCCCCTCCACACCACTCCCTACTTTACCCAGCTAGTGAGTACTAACACACTGTTAATTACACTGTGTACACTCTGAAAAGTGAGTACTAGATAACCTAAGAAGTCCTCATCCAATGAATGATCCTGAGCCTCCTATTCTGTTTTCAAACAGCTCTGATTGTCCTGGTGTCAGATCCAAAACTGACTTCCTGTGACTTCTATCCATTGCTCCTAGTTCCTGCCCTTCGAGTTCAAACAGAACAAGTCTAGCTCTTCACATTGTTGGAAATAGCTATCTTCTATTACCTCTCAGTCTTACTTTCTTCTTATGATAGCCTGGAGGCTATCGACTGATCCTCATAAAGTGTGTTCTCCTTTCCTCTCGACCATCCTCTCCTGGATAGGCTCCAGCTTGTCTATCTCTCTTAAAATAGAGTGCCTGGAGTTGAAATGGCACTCTAGAGATAATGGCCTGACCAGAACAGAATGGACTGGAACCATCACCTCCTTGTTCTGGGCATTAGACTGTGAACTATGTGTCCCTCTCTCCCTTTCCCAACTCCATACATTTTCATTGGCTATGCCTCAAGCCTGAAGCGTGGTTCTCCTTCCTCATCTTGGCCTTCTGACTACTTCAAATCTCAACTAAAATCCCACCTTCTACAAACAAGAAGCCTTTCCTCGACCTCTTTAGTCCCCTCTTAGTGGCTTTCTTCTGTGATTATCTCCAGTTTATCCTCTCTATGGCCTCTTTTACATAGTTGCTTGTATTTGGACTCCCCTGTTAGATGGGGAGTTCTTCAAGGGCAGGAATTGGGCTTTTTTTTTTGTCTTTCTTTATATCCCCAGTGCTTAGTATAGTGCTGTGATAGGTACTTAATAAATGTTTATTGACTTGATTTGGATATTATGCACCTTTTAGTGCCCAGGATAGTATTATCAATCAATAAGCATTTATTATTACAGTTATGCTTTATTATTACCTTTTTATTGTTATATCACACTGTTCAATCATATGGCATTAAAGGATCAAAGATCTTAGAGCTTGAAGGGATAGAAGAGGTGATAAGTTGAAAGCCCTTTTTACAGATGAGGAATCTGAGTCCCAGGGAAGTTGAACAACTTGCTGGGGGTTATACAGCTAGTACATATCTGCGGTGGGATTGGAACTCAGGCCTTTGTGTTTTTGGCAAGGCGGTCAAGGCTAAGTGATTTACGCGGGACAACATGGCTAGTAAATGTCGGTGCTGAGGTCAGGTTTGAACTCAGGTCCTCCTAACTCCAGGGTCAGTGCTCTATCGACTGCTCCACCTAGCTGCCTCAAATTCAGGTCTTTGTGATTCCAAGTCCAGCATTCTATCCACTAGACCCTGGAGTCCTTTGACTCTAAATCCTATTATCTTTTCACTTTCCTACATAGGAATAGGAGTAAGGTAGTTTGTGGGCCACTGAGGAGACTTCTGACTAGAACAGAGGGATTCCCCTTAGGGGGAAGAATAGGAGGATGCTGGATAGGAAGCTCAAGACTGAACTATAGAGGCCATTAAAAAGGAAAAGATTTTGGTTGTAATGAAGTATGGCTTACTTCATGACCATAGTGAATATATGTGTATGGAGAGGGTTTGGGGGTGGGAGGGCCAGGCCTATGATTTCATGTCATTGTAATAGGGAAATTCCTTATCGAAATAATTCCCTGTATTAAGATCAATAACTATACTGCAATGTATAGTCTTAAAGGACTGGTCTAGAGGGAGGTGATTAACCCCTGGATTAGTCAAAGCTAATATGTGTTATGGGGGGGAATTGATCCCAAACTTCTTGACCTAGACCTGCTTTCTCTTCACTACAGTGAACTCCCTCTCTGAGTTATGACAAATGAAAAATTGTGTATTTCCGTTTGCCAAAGGCAAAGGGTAGAGGTGGGAAGCAGGTTCCACTTGGGAGGAGTTGGTGCTAGAAAGTGCAAAGAGCACTTGCCCTGGAGTCAGATGGTCTAGTTTCAAATTCTAGCTCTGACACTATCTATGGTACCTTGTGGAAGGTCCCTGGGCTCCACATTCCTCACTTATAAAATGAGGGGCAGATGTGGTGGGTGGTTAGACTAGATGGCCTCAGAATTCCTTTCCAGCTCTAAATCCATGGTCATAGAACACTATATAAGAAAATAAGTTTATTTTTACCCTAATTTAGGACCTTCTCAAGTGTTTATTTTGTCTTCTTCCCAGTAGATAACTGTGCCAAGAGTGGAGGAGGGAAGTCCAGCACACATGAGAGACCTTCTGTCATAGCTATCCTCAAACAGGTAGAGAGGGGTAGAAAGCCTGGGTCTTCTGCCTCCATATCCTGTCCTTGCCCATTCCTGCTACCCCCTTGGCCTTGACCCTTTCTGTACTCTTCTTCCATCTTCAATCTGACTTTCCCCATTTTTGACCTTGTGTTATTGGTGGCTGGGTCCAGAAGAAGAGAGATTTTTATTCTGCTTTTTCTCCTCCCCTGTCCTTATTATTCCAGCTCCCCACAATACACATCCAAAAATGAGACTGAACTGCCACCCCCACATCCATTCCCCCTACCTGCTCCAGTGCCCTTTAGAGGAAACCATCCCCTTTTCTTCCAATTCCCAGATCTGGGTTCTGGCATTGTCTGTCTGCTTTGTCTTCACCGTCACCATCGGCGTGTTCCCTTCTGTGTCTGCTGAGGTCCAGTCCACCATTGCAGGGACCAGTGACTGGAGTGAGAGCTGGAGGGCAGGGTGGGCAGGGAAGGCTTGGGTATGGAATTGGAGGGGAGGGACTGGAAACTGAAAGAGGTAAAAAGAAGGTACCTTCACTAGAATATGGAGGTCTTTAGGGTGTCGAGTTTATTCCCTTTCCTTTTGAGATGATAGGGAACTGGGTCAGTGGGGGGAAGACTGGGAAACTTGTTTGTGTATGGGTCAGTGACTTCTGGGGGGTTAGGAGGGTATTCCTAACCCTTGACTCCCTGTTCCCATCTTTTTATTCTGTTCTCATATCAGCTCCCTGAAAGTAAAAATCAGGGTGTATTGTACAGTTGGAGAAACAATGAGCTTAGTCTGGGAGCAGTGACTTGTTCCAGGTTACACAGAGATCAGAGTTGAGACTAGAATCTGTGTCCTGCCTCTTAACCCCATCCCCCCCTCCCCACTTTGGTACTCATACCATGTACCTTCCCTAGTTTGAGACTTTTTTCAACACCTTGCTTTCAGAAAAGTATTTCATTCCTGTCTCCTGCTTCTTCACTTTCAATGTCTTTGACTGGGCTGGCCGGAGCCTCACTACTCTTTACATGTGGGTAAGTAGGGCTTGTGAGGGTGGGGATGTTGTCAGAGTCCCCACAGGACTTTATTTGACAATGTAAATAAAGCATGTAGCTATTTATGAGAAGGGGACCT
Organism: Pseudochirops corinnae; assembly: GCA_028646515.1. Lineage (NCBI taxonomy): Eukaryota > Metazoa > Chordata > Mammalia > Diprotodontia > Pseudocheiridae > Pseudochirops > Pseudochirops corinnae. The sequence goes on from CM053586.1 coordinate 166,473,976, forward strand.
AAGCTGCCCTCTCCTGCTTTGAAACTGGCCAACCCAGGAATGTGTGGTGGGTGGGGCTAGGATTTGGGGTTTCTGGTTCAATTTGCTGGACTAGAAGCTTCTTAAAGATGTCCCAGAATAGAGTGCTGTACACACATGTGATCACTTGTCCTTGTCTGTGGGTGGTTAGTGGGCCAGGGACCACATTGTGGTACATGCAGCTCCTCATATCTGGGATACTTCCCTGCCTCATCTCTGCTGTTTAAAATCCCTAACTTCCTTCAAGGTTCAGCTCAGTTGTTGCCTCCTACAGGAAGCCTGTCCTGATTCCTTGATTTCCCCTCCCCAGCTGCCAGTGCCCTACTCCCACAATTATTCCATATTTACTCTTCTTGGGCGGGCACCTGTTGTTTTCACTGCAATAGAAAGCAAACTCCTGGATGGCAGGACAGGAGCTTAACAAATGCTCACTGACTGATAAGTGTAATATGCACGAGTGGTGAGTGTAGGCACCCTGCGTTAGGAGAGGACTCTCCCAGCTCTGTGGGGCAGGCATCGATTCAAAGGATCTTTGGGTGGCCCTTTCTCCACAGCCTAAAAAGGACAGCCGGTGGTTACTGCCTGGCCTGGTGGTGGCGAGGGTTGTGTTTGTGCCGTTGCTGATGCTGTGCAATGTGTATCCGAGGAAGTACCTGCCTGTGGTCTTCTACCATGATGCCTGGTACATCGTCTTCATGGTGCTATTTGCCTTCTCCAACGGCTACCTCGCCAGCCTCTGCATGTGCTTTGGCCCCAAGTGAGTGAGCAGGGCATGAAGAGGGGGAGGGGGAGGACAGGTTCTGGGCACAAGACTTCTGGGGCAGTGCCATTAACCAGCAGCTGGGAGGGCTCAGGAGCTCAGTACGTCCTTTGACCGGTGAATCTGATGTACGTTGCTGTCCTTTGTTCAGAGTTCTGAGTCTGGCATGATGTAGGAGGGGAGGAGAAGGGCCAGGGAGGGGAGCTAATCCTTTTGGCTTGATTAGAAGAGACGAATTCTGTACACCTGAGAACCTCAGTCTCATTGGAGGAAAACAGACTCCTCCCTCTAGGATTAAGTGTGCCTGGAGCCAAGGTCAGGCTGCTGGGAGATAAGGTTGGACAGTCTGAACTTGTGAAATTTGGTGCACAGTTTAGAGAGGTCTGGGTAGCCATTAGCCTCAGCCTGTGGGAGTGCCCACCTCTGTGCTGCCCTGCCCTTCTCACATAGCCCTTCTGGCTACCCTTCCCTAAAGATTTGCCCACTAGCATCCTGCATTTAACTTGCATCCTCAGCGTAGGTTTCCCTGGAGCCTCTGCGGCTCTGGTTGCTAAAAGGCAGGAAGTAAGCTGACTTCCAGCTTGGGATTCTGGGAAGTGTAGTTTGTTTGCTGTAGGACATTTCAGAGGTGATGTTCAGGGTACAGTTTCAGGTGACTGGGGTATCACAGGTCCTTTTCAGCACATGGACTTGAGCAATGAAGGGAGGAGGCTTCATGGGGGAGAGGGGAGAATGATGAAGCAAGAGGCTACAAAGGATGCTGGCAATGAGTAGTGGGAACACTTTGCTGAATGGGCTATGTAAGTATCACCTAGCAAGGGGCCCTGGGTTAGGGACCAAGTGAGAGGGTGTGTCTTCTAGAGTAAGGAAGGGCATCACCTAGGAGAACTGTGGGAGACATGCTGTACACCAGGCCAAGGGGCCAGGAACAGTTATCCTGGATCCTGGGAGTGTACATTTTTGGGAAAGATTACTAGATTTACAATTCCAGGGACCTGGGTGCAGGAGTCTTGGGGTGACCTTGCCTTTTGTCCCATCTCCCCCCAGGAAAGTGGAACCTTCAGAGGCTGAGACTGCAGGTGCAGTCATGGCCTTCTTCCTCTCCCTGGGCCTGGCCCTGGGCGCCTTACTGTCTTTCGGCTTACGGGCTATGGTGTGACCACTTGGAATCTTCCAGCTGCCCTCTCTCATCCACTTCTGACCTCTGTTTTCTCACTACCTGTGCTGGGGATGGAGGAACAGAACTCCTTCTTTGGACACTGGGAGCCAGATAGCTAGAGCTCTCTTATCCTGGGGAAGGGGTCCTAGATGACGGCACAGAGAGGTCAGTAGCTTCCTGCAGTATTTAACTAACTGACCGATGGAACCCATCTATGGGCAAAACAGTGTTTGTTCTCCCCCCCCCCCCCCCCCGTAGCCTGCAGCAATTTGTGTGTGTGTCCATCCCCATGTCCATCCCTCTGTATGTCTGTATCTGGTGTCAGGGGCCAGGTGGATGAGATGAAGCATTTGCTTTAGGTCATATTTTTTCTGGCCATGTTTTTCCATCCATCCAACCCCAGCAGTTTCCCTATCCCTAGCCTTTCCATGTAATGTCTCACGTACAGTGCCATTTATTGCCTTTTTTATATTCAAGAAAGAAACCAGGTGCCCCTCAAAGGCATCCAATAAATCATTTGGGATTTTTTTTTTTTTTGCTCAGTGTTTCTGGTCAACTCCATTCTGTAGGAGGGGAGGGATGGGGGAAGGGGAGAGGACTGAATGGGCCTTTTGTGGTCTCATGGGGTGGGTATCCTAAGGAAGAGAGGGTGTTCCCAGATGATCATGGTAGGAATGGGGCCCAAGCTACACAAAACATATTTTCTGCCTTTATATGTATGTGGGGAGTGGGGCAATAGGGGAGTACCAAAGGGAGAACCGAGGAAATCTACTGCAGTGTGTTAGATTAGCTCAGGACTTACAACTAGGAGACCCGTGTACTAGTCCTGCCTCACCTCTGAATAAGCTGTAGGGTCTGGATGATTGAGGCCCTCTATTCCCCCCTCCATGGGTCTGTTTTCTCCTGTTAAATGACAGAGTTGGACTAGATGACCTTCCAGCTCTAACAGCCTATGAGTTAGTCTCCCCAGCTAGCATTGTAACTGAAGTGCTCCCAGATGATACACGAGGGGAGGGATAAACCTAGAATGCAAGCCACCCCCCACCCCCCATGAAAAGCAAGAGGCTTGAGTCAGTCTACAAGCATCTATTAAGTGTTCCCTCTGTGCTCTGTACTGCCCATTCCCTTAAGGGAATACTTGGAGTGATATCTAGGTCATAGCCTCACAGCATCACAGCTCTAAGAACAGCTAGGTGGCATGGTGGGTAGAGTGCTGGGCCTAGAATCAGGGAGATCCATCTTCCTGAGTTCAAATCTGGCCTCAGACACTACTAAGGTGTGTGACCCTAGGCAAGTCACTTAACCCTGTTTGCCTCAGTTTCCTCATCTATAATATAAGCTGGAGGAAGAAATGGCGAACCACTCCAGTATCTCTGCCAAGAAAATGATGCCACTGAGAGTCAGACACAACTGAACAACAATAGCATCACAGCTCTAGAACTAGAAGGAATCTTAAAAGCCATTCAGTCCAAAACCCTCCTTTTACTGCTGAAGAAACTTTAAAGTGCATTGAAATGAAAGTGATTTACCCCAGGGGCATTCTGAGGTAAAATTTGAACCAAGGTCTTTTCAGTCCAGTGCCCTATCCTTCCCCCCCCCCCCCAAGCCATTCTGCCTCTTAAAAAAGGTACATAGAACCTACTTTTGTCATTTTCAGTGATATCTTACTCCCCCTAACTTCAGATCCAGATTAGCTCTGGCACTTTTCTGTCAGAAATATCATCTGAAATATTTCTGTCTACCTACACACATGTACCCACTTCTTCCCTCTTTCCCTTCCCCATCAGTGCCCCAGGGGTGAGTGAACCCCAGGCAGGATCCCAGACCCCCCAGCTCTTGGCTGGACTCCTAAGATGCCTGTACTGAAGGAGTCAGAGGCTGGGCTCAAGCCTCCAAAAGTTTGGCATCCATCCCTGGCACCTCAGCTCTCACTCCTGCTGGGCTTCCTGGAGAACAAGGGGGCCTGTGTCTCCCCAGAACGAGGGGCTAGCCAGCTTGGCGCCCTAGGGCTCAGCCTTGGACCCTTTCCCCACACCCCAACAGGCTTGTGCCTGGGAGGGAAGGGTCTGAGAGGAGGGAGGCCAGGATTCTGGTGTCAGGGAGTGATTGTAGACAGACAATTTTGGGAGCTCAGGTCTCTTGGGTTTCCTTGAACTTAGGCCTTTCCCCAAAAGGGATTTCCCCCAACTTAATGGAAAAGTCCTGGCAAAGTTTAAGGAAGTTTTGCCATCTACCTCGAAAAGTTGCTGTGTCACAGAGAGTGAGTGGCAGAGACACACAGGCAGGCCCTGCCCTTGGGCAGGCTCCCAATCAGACTCATTGTGCAGACGCAACTATACAGGGCACATGCGCGCGCGTGTGCGCGCACACACACACACACACACACACACACGCCACACACATGCACAGTGGGAGAAAAATACCTAAGACAGGGAAATATTTTTGTTGGCCCTAATTTCAAAGTTGAGCCAGTGACTCAAGAAGACTGCCTCTCAAATGGTGTTTCTGAGCACAGCTGCCAGATCGTTTATTTATCTAATTGAAGGCTCCTGTCCTATTTGCATAGGACTTGACAGTTTACAACCCACTTTTCTCTGCTATTGTCTCTGCATTTCAGAGTGTAGAATGAGCCTGTAAGTCAGACATCCTACTTAGAAATTACATATAAATTTTACATTCTCTTTGGGTCAGAAATAATAGTAGGGGGCCGAGGATTATGAGTTCCTGGATCCCTAGAGCTGGTTAGCCAGATTGGGAGGCTAAAGAAGAAAGATATCACCTATTTCTTCTTACTAGTTCTACAAAATTTCTTGGAGGAAGTTGGGATTTGAAGAGTCGTTCATGGGATATGAGATAATAGAGGAGTGGAGAAGAAATCTGGGCTACCAGATGATCTCTGACTTCACTCTTCCAATCCCCAGTCTCTGCTTCCTCAGAAACACAAGCCCCAACCTCCCCTTCCCCCACCCCAGAAGAAAACCATATAGCCACAATATCCTAGTTCCCTCAGCTGCCATCTGTTCACTCCCTTAGGATCCACCTGGCTAGGTTCTTGTCTTGGACACCAGGTCTGCTGATGATGGGGCAGTGAGAAGAACTCTGGTCTTGATGGCCAGAAGATAGGAGCTGTTATTTCATCCCTAAAACACCAACTATTTTTTCTTATAATTTCTATCTTTTTTTTTCTTCTGTCTTTTGCATTTAATATTAAAAGAAGGAAACTTAGCTGGTTATGCTGTCCCTTATAACAGAGAGCCCTCACTGCACCCTGGGCCATCTCCAGTCATCCTGATCTATAGCTCCCCACTGGACCCAGATTGCTCTGGAGGAGAAAGTAAAGCTGGTGACTTGGCACAGCGCCCCCTCCTTTAAGTCCAGTTCACTTGCACATTATGGCATCACCTCCCTGATGTCACAGTCTTCGAGAACAAAGGACAAAACAGCAGCAGAGAATAAAAAGAGGTAAAAATTAAAAAGAATCAATGCTTGAACCACACCTGACAGTATATGCAAGATTCTACATCCACACAACCCTACCTTGACAATGAGGGGAGGGAGATTTGTTTTCTCAACTTTTCTCTGGGGTCCAAGCTTGATTATAATTAGAATTCAGTTTGAGGTTTCTGTTTGTCATTATGTATATTGCTTTCCTGATTTTGCTTACATCACTCGTCTGCCTATGTTTCTCAGAATTCTTCATAGTCACCATTTCTTTATTTTTGAATATTTTTTGCTTTTACATAAAATTCATTATTCATGTATGAATCCATACCTGCCTCCCCCTCTCCCCAGAGGCCCATCCTTCCTTATAACAAAGAATAACAAAGAGAAGAATAAAAGACAGTTCAGCAAAGCTAACACATCTGCAGTCTGGTGTATACAGTGTTCCGCACCCTTCGCCCTCCACCTCTGTGCCCTTCTCTTTGGGACCAGGCACGGTCATTATCGTTACATCTGATGGGTATTTTATTGTTGTTTTTGTTGTTCCTTTGCACTGTAATTGTTGTTAATGTATTGTTTTCCTGGTTCTGCTGACTTCATCCTGCATCCGTTCACACACACCAGTCAAGGCTTCTCAGAACTTTTAATATTCTTCCACTCCATGTACTATACCTTATAGTCACCCTTTAGGCTAACTGCAAATTTCTGCAGTACTCATTCACAGTATGTCCTTGAGTAAAGGCCCAGGGCCTCAGTTTCCTCATCTGGAAAGGTTTTTTTCATTTTATGTTTTTTCTAGAAAGAATTAAATCGTATTTTGTGTTTTCCAACTATATGTAAAGACAATTTTCAACGTTCATTTTTTGAGAGATTATGAGTTCCATATTTTTCTCCCTTCCCCCTCCCCAAGACAGCAGGCAAACTGATACAGGTTGTACATGTGCAATCATGTAAAACATTTTGGAAAGTTAATTTCAGAAAAAAGTGAAATGTTGCCCATTCTCCTGGGTATTCTCTTGGCTACCAAGCCGCAATTGTGACTTATGGCCACTAGAGGGCACCATGAAGATACCCTGGACTGGAGTTAGTAATAGCTTACATTTTATAGCTTTTCTCATACTTGATCCTCAATTGACAATAAACATGGGAGGTAGATGTTAGTATCATCTCCATTTTACAGATGAGGAAACTGAGGCAAATAGCAGTTAAGTAACCTATCCAGGGTCACCCAGCTTGGAATCAGGGCCTCCCTGACTAGACCTGTGTTCTATGTTAAATGTGTTAGGTCATAGATGTGGTATGAGGTAGCTAGGTGGCACAGTAGATAGTCAGGAAGACCCGAGTTCAAATCCAGCCTCTGACACTGCCCCTTCATCTTGAGTTTTAAAGGATGTGGCGGGACTCAATTTTCATGAAAACTGGATTAATGCATAAATCTAACAAGCACTTATTAATTCCCAGCTATTTGTTGATGCAGTGGTTAGAGTGCCAAGCTCGGAGGCAGAAGGGCTCATCTTCCCGAGTTCAAATACAGCCTCAAGACAATTTCTGGGTGTGTGACCCTGGGCAAATCACTTGGCCCTGTTTGCCAAAGTTTCTTCATCTGTGAAAAGAGCTGGAGACGGAAATGGCAAACCACTTTTTTTTCTTTGCCAAGAAAACCCCAGATGGGGTCATGGAGAGTCAGACATGACAGAAACAACTCGACAAACAACAGTGATATAATTTGTGACTGTCATGGATGAAAATTGAAAGTCTACCTTCAAAGAACCTACAGTCTTAATAGGACAGGGTCTCTTAATTTTTTTTGTACACTGATGGCTTTGGCAGTCTGGTGCAGCCAATGGAACCCTTCTCCGAATTGTTTTTAAAAGTATAGAGTAAATTACACAGGTAGGAAATGCCAGAAGCAGGATTTAAGCTCCTTCCACAGCCCCAGAATTAGGTAACAGAATAACACAAGGGAGAATGTGATTGGTAGATGGTTGCTGTCCATCCACACCCCATATTATAAATATGTTTGGGACAAAACATGATGTAGGTCAGGCACTAGGTGGGAGAGGGCTGGAGATGAGCTTTGCCTCGGATGCATGGTGTGACCCCGGACCATTCATTCACTCACCTGTTTTCCAAATATGGGCAAAGGGGAGGAGACTCTTGGCTCTCTATCCATTAGATTTCAGTTAATGGGGAGATTACACTTGGGTTACCAGGAATGTTCTCAATTTTGTAATCTGTTTATTCAATTATTGCATTCCTTAGGGAGTATTAGCACACTAGGATGTGCCTGCCTGAAAAGTGATATGTTTTCTATGTGTTTACTCTTGTTTTCCAGGTGAACTCAGAGTTGTCACCTTTTTTAAAAGGAACCAACATCTTTTTCAATTAGTCACAGTTAATAAGCACTAATTTTAAATATTTTGTTTTCCCCAGTTACATGTAAAAGCCATTTTAACCTTCATTTTTTTTTACAATTTTGAGTTCCAAATTCTCTCATATCCTCCCTCACCTCCATCAATGAGAAGGTAAGCAACTGAATAAAAGTTATGCATGTGCAGTCATGCAAAACATTTCCTTAATAAACACTTATTAAGCACCTACTATGTGTTAAAATCTGGGGATACAAAAAGAGGCAAAAGACAACCCTTGCCTCCTAACAAGAGAGACAACAAGCAAACAATTATGTATAAACAAGCCGAATACAGGATAAATAAGAAATAATAGAGGGAAGGCACTAGAATTAAGAGACTAGGAAAGGCTTCTGTGGGAAGATGGGATTTGGAATGGGACTTCAGGGAAGCCAGAAAGTAGACATGAGGAGGGGGAACATTCCAGACAGGGAGGACAGTCAGAATGCCCTGACCTGAGACATGGTGTGTCTTGTCCACTAGTAAGGAGGCCAGTGTCACTGGAGAGAAGGTGGAGGAAGTAGGGCGAGGTGACAGAAGGCTTCAAACGCCAAAAATGATTTTGTATTTAATCTTGGCGGTGATAAGGAATCACTGGGGTTAACTGAGTTAGAAGGTGACTTAGTCAAATCTCAATTTAGGAAAACCACTTTGGCAGCTGAATGGAAGATGGATGGGGGTGGGGTGGGGAGAGGAATGTGGCAGGCAGATCCACCTGCTGGCTGTTGCAGCAGTCCAAGGGTGAAATGATAAGGTACCTGCTTCAGAGTGGTGGCAGTGTCAGGAGAAAAGGGCACCTCAGGAGCCAACATGTTGCAAAGGTGAAATCAGAATTCCAAATGGAGAAAGTAATTTCTGTTATCAATAAGTCGATCAATAAAAATGTATTAAGCATTTACTGGTATGTGTCAGGTACTGGTCTAGATGTGTGCTACAGAACAAACTGGTAAAGAACACATCTCCTGATGGCGCAGCTAGGTACTGCAGTGGACAGAGCACCAGGCCCGGAGTCAGGAGGACCCGAGTTCAAATGTGACCTCAGATATTTATTTACTAGCTGTGTGACTCTGAGCAAGTCACAATCCTGTTTGCCTCAGTCCCCTCACCTATTAAACGAGCTGGAGAAGTAAATGGCAAATAGGTCCAGTATCTTTACCAAGAAAACCCTACATGGGGTCACAAAGAGTCAGGCTTGCTGAACAACCCAGCCAGGGCTTTGTTTTTTCTTTTACTGTGCTCTGCCCAAATTACAGAGAGGAGCAGATAGAAGCACAAATGACCCCCAAATACAATGGATCATGCCCAATGTTCTCATTCAATTCTGAAATTGCATCCTCTCCCCACCCTAAACAACTTTCCCTCAGACTGACTCAGAAAGCAGAGAATAATAGAATTGGCTGTCTCTTCCTATCTCTGAGAAGCTTGGAACGGAAGACAGAGAAAAAACAGGAGAGCTGATCAAGGAGATGCAGGGGACATAAGACCATGGATTTAGAGCCAGGAAGAGATCTTACAGACCATTTAGGCCACCCCATACCCTAACTCCCCTTATTTGGCAGATGAGGAAACTGAGGATTAAAGTGATTAACTTTCCCAAGGTCACATAGGTCAGGATTTGAATCGAGGTCCTTTGACTCCAAATCCAGTCCTCAGAGCAGATCTAGTCTGGGAGTTCTTAACCTGGAGTCCACAGACGAGGCCAAGAGTGTTTACGTGATAGATTTCAGGGGGGTCTGTGAACTCAAAAGGGGAAAAAAATCTGAATTTTCATTAACTCTTGTTTTCCTTTGTAATCTTATATATTCTATTATATGCATTTAAATATGTTATTTTGAGAAGGGTTCATAGGCTTAACCAGACTGCAAAAGGTGTTCAGGACACAAAAAAAAAAAAGGTTAAAAAAAAAAACTTCTCTTGTCCAACTCCTTTATTTTAAAAGAATGTCATTGATGTTGTTTGTTCTTATATCCTAAGTCATTTTTGGAAACACCCCGTTCCCCCTTTCCTGGTTACAAAACACAGTTAAGCAAGAACACTTGAGAAGATCCAGGCCAAACAGAGGAAGTGACTTGTTCTCTAGAACCAACCCTAAACCCCAGATCTACTGATAAGCAGATTTATTCCTGTTCTTTCCCCTTGCAGAACATGCTCTGTCCTGGCTCAGGAGAATTTATGTTAGCCCCATCCACCCACCCAGCCTGGGGAGGCTCCTTCCTGGTACCCTATTGATTCATGAGACCTCTGCATGATGTAAAACATGAGGCAAATTTGGTCAATAGTCCCATGATGAAGGAGCAGTTCAGGCCTGAGCAAAAAGAGCCAGAGTGAGAAAGGAAGGTCAAGTTGAATCAACAAGTATTTATTAAGCCTGCTTCTATGCTTCAGACCCTCTGCTAAAAGTAGTAGTCCCTCCCCTCAGAGAGCATCCAATCTATGAGGGGGTGATAACTGTGCAAACAACTATATTTGGATTCACACACACACACACACACACACACACACACAGAGTAGAAGGAAGGTGGGGAAAGTACTTGGCATTAAGGGGGTCCTGGAAAGGCTTCTTGTAAAAGGGATTTCAGCTGAGTTGGAGGAAGCCAGGAGAGATGGGAGACAGAGATGAGGAAGGAGGGCATCCCAGGCATGGGGGCACAAAGAAAAAGTGCCCAGATCCAAGAGATAAGAGTTTCTAGTTTGAGGAGGAGCAAGGAAGTCAAGTGTCACTGGATTATTGGAAGCAAAGTAAAAAGATTGGGAAGGTGGAAGATGAGAGGGCCTTCAACTGGGGAAAGGCTCTTAGGAGTGACCAGCCCATGTCTGGAATACTCTGGTTCAATGCTGGTGATCCCAGCTTTGAAGAAAGGCTGTATTTCATTTAGAATATATTGTCCAATCCTCCTCCACACTGCCCAACCCTAATCTTAGCTCTGCCACCAACTTGTGTGGCCCCTCCTGGGCCTCACTTTCCTCATCTGTAACAAAAAGGGAGTTGGGATGGATGAACTTCCAGCTCTAATATTCTGGGGAGCTGGCTTATTTGTGTAACTGCTTTTGCCTGTATTTCTGGGCTCTTTGCTTCCTCTCTCCCCAATTCTGGGGCTGGAGGCAGTTTAAACTGCTTTCCCAGTGCAGAGAGGACTCTGGAGACAAGACACACGCCCTCGTGCATCATCTTCTCCCATCCCCTATAACCCTTAGTCCTAGGTCATGGACACATCTTCCGGAGCTGTGCCCATACCATTCCCCTGTAACTCCAGCGCCTAGAAACTCCCAGAACTTTGTGTCCTGCAGCTGTCCTTGAGAGAGGGAGGGCAGGAGAGAGCAGAGGAGGAGCCAGCGTCCCTGTCCTCATTTCACTGGGGGGGGGGGGGTTGGAGCTCAGAGGTGCCCTCCCCTGGAACCCCAGCTTTCCTCTATGTCTCTATGACATCAGCCTTAGATTAAATTACAAAGGTCCTGAGGCTCCCCCTCGGGGACATTGGGCCTCACTGCAACAAGTTAAATAGGTCATTTTCATCTCAAATGGCCACTTTAGGGCAGTGTGGTTTCATTACCTCAGGCAGCCTCCCAAGCAGGAAAAGGCGGCTGAGGAGGAAAGATGGCTCAGTTATTCATCTCTGATATCCTTCGGATCCCCGTCTTCTTCCGTTGTGCCCAGCCTCACCCCAATAGGTGCCTTCCCGATGTTCTAATTCCACAGAACCTCATTCTGAGCTGTCTTTTCTGCTCATCTATCCTAAAATGACAATTAAAGTAGACTCCTTTTACCACCTCTTCTCCAGACATCCAGTGCAAGAAGAGGATGGAGATACTTAAGATTTGTGTAGGTCTTGACCTATATATTCAAAAATATTTATAGCTGCTCTTTTCTGGGGGAAAGAATTCAAAATAGTGGGGATGCCCATCAGCTGGGGAATGGCTAAACAAATTGTGGCATGTGACTATGATGGAATAATATTATACTATAAGAAAAGATGAGCAAGATGCTCTCAGAAAAACCTGGAAAGACGTAGGTGAGCTGCTGCAAATGTACAGTGTACAGAGTAACAACATTATTGTAGGATGATCAGCTGTGAATGACTTCGCTATTCTCAGCATCACAACAATCTGAGACAACCCTGAAGGACTTAGCATGAAAAATGCTATCCATCCCCAGAGAAGGGTGCCTGAATACTGAATGAAGGGCACTTTTTTTACTTTCAAAAAAAAAAAAAGATTTGTATAGGTCTTGGCCACCAGGAGCTCAGTATGTGTTTGTTGAATTGTCATTCCCATTTTACAGAGGAATTCAGTGACTTGCCCATTGTTACAGAGTATCAGAGCCAAGACTTCCCTCCAATAAACCCCACGGCCAAGATCTGACCAGAAATAATACAAGAGTGGGGGCTGGGGTGGGACGATGTCACTCCTCCGGAGAAAACTGAATGGGAATAGAGAAGAGTGTGCCTTTCTCACAGATGTACAAGGCACCTTCTCAAAAACTGACCAGAAGTAATAGGCAAAAGCATGAGGCAGGTTGGGATGGTTGGGATGGTGAATGCTGTGACAAAATCATTCTCCAAAACAGGTTTTGGAACTACTGTAGCAAAATTTCAGTTTCTCTCATAACTGAACTAACTCCTAAAAAGTGCTTTCCCCTCTGCTCCCCTCCCCGAGGATGTGAGAATAATAATAATGGCTCACATTTACATAGCATTTTAAGACTGGAAATTCTTCAAGTGCAAACTTTGCAAACCTTAAAGTGCTATATAAATGTGAATGATTATTCTTATCACACCCTGAGGAGATGGCTCTACAGGCTTCTCAGCGGCAAAATACATTTCAGTGTTTCCACACAGTTAATAGGAAAGTCCTTACTCATAAAACTTGGTCTTTCCTCCTTCCCCATCATATCACACTCACATAGACTTCATTAATTCCCCTTTCCTTGGCATGCTGGTCTGGATTCAGTATACGACAAAGACTCGCCACCTCTGGTTGTGGGGTGTGGGAAATGATGATTCTTCAGCCACTCCCACCTAAATACTCTGACAAGCTGATGAGGACACACCTGTCTAGGTAGGGAAGAAATATGAAGGCGATGAGGTTTTGGGTGTGGGGCACCCTCCCACTTCTTCTTTCCCTCCTGTCTCACCCCACTATTGGTACCTCCTCAATGCTCCAATTCCAATTCAGAACCTTGCTCTGAGTTAGCTATAAACTAATCCATGCTACAAATGGTCATTAAAATGTAACTCTTAGGGTGGCTCAGTGAAGCAGTGAATAGAGCACTGGCCCTGGTGTCAGGAGGACCTGAGTTCAAATCCGGCCTCAGACACTTAACACAAAAAACTAGCCGTGTGACCTTGGGCAAGTCACTTAACCCCAACTGCCCTCCCTTCCTCCAAAAAGCAAAAAAATAAAAATAAGGTAACTCTTCTATAGCAGTATTTTTATTTTAATGGAGGGGCTTTGTTTAGATCATTTCAGTTGTATTTGGTATCTTTGTTATCCTGTTATCCCGGCAAAGATACTGGAGCAGTTTGCTATTTCCTTCTCCAGCTAATTTTACAGATGAGGAAACTGAGGTTAACAGGGTTAAGTGACTTGCCCAGGGTCATATAGTTAGTGTCTGAGGCTGGACATCTCCCTGGCTCTAGGTATTCCACTTCGCCACCTTTAAAAGAAGAAAAGCCTTAAAAAGAATAAATCTCTAACGGTAAAATTGAAATTCGAATGGGAGCAACATGGAGAGTGAGGGAGAAGTGGGAAGTTTCTCTTAGAACTCCTCAAATCAGACCCTTTGCACTCTTTTTCAAAACCTTCAATAGCTACTCATTATCTATATGAAAAAATATAAATTTCTCAGCCTGGCATTTAAAGCCTTTTATTATCTGCCTTTCCAGTCTTATTCGATACTATCCCTTTACACAAATTCTGTATATCAAGCCAAACTGGATTACTAGATATTTCTGAAACTGGACATTTTAACTCCAGCCTCTGACCATGATATTCCCCCCAGGCTGGAATATATTATTTCAGTCTACTCAGATTCAGCTCAGCCTAGAATCCTCTGGGAAACCTTCTCTGGCCACCCCCTTCACCCTCATCCCCCATCAATTTAATACATTTTCTCTCCTTAAATTAACTCATATATACTTAAATCTGTACACCTATAACTAGAATTAAAGTTATTTTTTGTTTTAACTTAAAATTTTTTTTAGCATTCTTTTTATTTCTTGGAGCCCAGCACACTGCCTTGTACCTGCAATAGTCATTTAACTGAATTGAACTGAATTCTTGAGGAGAAAGAGACGGTAGTTTTATAAGAAGTTGTTGCCATCATCCATTCAAATCCAGCCTCCCACCCCCTAGCTCAGTTGCACCCGGGCAATTCTCTTCAGACGACTCTCTAGGATTTAGCTACTAGGTCCCAGACAAAGACTGCAGGGAGTACCCATACCAGGCTCCCCAGCTAATGGAATTACTGATCCTTCAGTCATTCCTATACTACAATACAACTGTTGATGACACTTTTGGTAGAGCCATTCAAAAGTAAATGAGAAGCTGGTTGTGGTGTCCCATATTTGTAACTGTCGTCAGGAGTTTTGAGTTGCACTAGGCTAAGTCAATCAGGCATTAATATGGTATGCCCTTGGAAGTGGGGGGCCACCAAGTTGTCTAAAATGAAAAAAAGGAAGGAGGGAGGAAAGGAAGGAAAGAAAATGAAGGAGGAAAGAAGGAAAAAAGGAAGGAACAGTAAGAAAGATGGTGTTAAGATAGCTCTTAAGATAGTTAAGATAGCACATTGTAAGCAGTATCCTGTTATCTATTATCATCCCCCACATCATACTCCTTCCCTTCCCCTCCAATAGATTATCAGCTACTAGAGGGCAGGGATTGTTTTTTTCCTGGTATACCAACCTCTGGTACTATGTCTTATACAATAATAATAGAATATTATTGCCCTGTAACAAACGACAAATATGAGTAATTCAGAGCAGCACAGGAAAATGCATATGAACTAATACAAAGTGAAGTAGGCAGAACTAGGAAAATTATTTCCCCAATAATTAGAGCAATATAAAGAACTGACAATAAAAGGAAACTAAACACTGGAAAATTATAATGATCAGGTTTGACCCCAGAGAAGAAATGTATCTCTCCTTTGCTGAGGAAGTTAAATTTATGTATGTAAGACGTTTCATTTGCTATCTGTTGATCGGTTTTGCTAAATATTTAAAAAAAACAACCTACATCACCAGAAAGTTCTCTGGGTGTTATGGGAATCTGAAGATCTTCCCTGCCCATAGGCCTTTTGCGACTGAGGACCCTTGGATATTTGAAAGTATACTCTGTTCCCTAATAGGCTGAATGTGGTCACGTGGAGCCTGTGGCACCAGGCTTGTTTTCCAGGAATGCCCGTGCCTTGTAGCTTTGTGATTGGGCAGTGGGTCCAGAGGGCTGTGAC
>CM053586.1:166489708-166508188 GCA_028646515.1 Pseudochirops corinnae
TCCTGAACTAGGTAAATGATATGTTTGATTAAAGTAAGATTGTTAACCCATTTTGAGTTGCTTTCCTTTAGAAAAGCAGATCTAAGAACCTGTGCTAGTAGCTGCCCTAGGCATGCTAGGGTGCTTACTGTTACAAAACCCCACACTCATCCAACAACATTTATTTCTCCGTTTTTCTTTGGATACAGAAATGTTCTTGTTAATTTGTATTTGTTAAGTGTAGAATGACCAAAAAAAATTTTTTTAAGTACAACAAACATTTATTGCATATCTACTGTGATAGGTCACTATCACACTGCATTGGGATCAGGAAGGTGAAAAAAATCTCAGACCTTGCCTTCAAGGAGCTTAAAGTTGAATAGAGATTCTTTATGGGAAAAGTAAAGAGATATTTTCTGACATCACTAGAATTTTGACATGGATGGGGAACTTGGAGATCACTATTTTATAAATAAGAATTAGGCCCAAACAAGGAAGAAAGTTTCTTGGCCAAAGACATATAGGCAAAGGCATGAGTCAAACCCATGCCCTCTGACTCCAAATGTAATTTCCACAATTCCATATTGCCTCTTTGAGAATATCCAGGGAGCACTGGCCCCTGTCTGAGATACTACAAGACTCCTCCAGAGGTCTTCTTCCTCTTCTTCCATTTCCCATCCCCCACTCCACCCCCAGCCTATAGTTATTCCATTCTCTTAGCTGGGCCAGGCTTATTTCTTTCTGGGAAGGAAGTGCCTGTTGTCATTGTTCTGATATACAAGATTTATGTAAGGTATGTGTACCTGGCCACTGTCTTTTATTCTTAAACTCCTTGAATCTTAGTTTCCTGCTCTGTAAAATAATGAGATCGGACTGGATCCATTGACCCCCATGGGCTGAGATCTTCAGGAAAGTCTTCTTGGTAACGAGCTGACACTTGAACAGGACCCTGAAAGGTGGCCTGAACACTGAGGGAGTTAGAGGCAAGACTGTTCTAGGAAGAACGAATGCCATTAGCAAAAGTATACAGTGTTTGTTTGGGGAAGGAATAGAGTAGTCTCATTTGCCTGGACTGGAGGTTTATGAATAGTGCGACATATCACTAAGTGGACTGGAGTCAAATTATGACAGGCTTTAGGCAATAGGGAGCTATGGAAGGTAGTCATTGTAGAGTCATGATAAAAGCAGGGTTTTAGAAAGTTTAATTTGGCAATGATTGTGTATCGAATTGACTGCAGGAGAGGAGACAAATTAAGAAGAGGCTACTAGGCTCACATAGATAGTGAATGGTTAACCCAGGTCACCTGTTTCCAAGTCCAATTCCTTTTCTACCTCCTAGAGGTATAGAGGTAAATAGATGGTCTAGTAGAGTTGGACCTGGAGTCAGTAAGACCTGAGCTCAAATCCAGCCTCAGAGTTGTGTGACACTGGGCAAGTCACATCTGTCTGCTATCCCTATCTGTAAAATGAAGATAATAATAGCTTATCTCATCAGGGTTGTTGTGAGGATAAAATGAGATAATATTTGTAAAGTACTTAGCATAGTACTCAGCATATGGTAGGTATTTAATAAATGCTTGTTTCCTTCCTTCTTTATTTAATGTTGACTCATCCTCAGTGCTCAGTACAGTGCATTACATGTAATACACATTTAATGACTGTTGATTTATTGAATGAATGTAAACCACAATTTAAACATTAAAGATCAATGAGAAATAGAAAAAAAAAGAAGAGGCTATTATAATTCAATCAATCCATCAATAAACATTTATTAAGCACCTATTATTTGCCTGGCACTGTGCTAAGAGCTGGGGATGAAAAAGGAGGCAAGAGACTGTCTCTGCCCTTAAGGAGCTTACAATCTAATGGGGAAAAAGAATAAGGAAGCAGTGGAGGGGAGTTTCGGGGAATTTATAACAAAGGGCACTGTGTTAGTGGGGAAGAATAATACAATACTAAGTGACTGTGATTGTAACTGAGACATACATGCTGATGGCCAGTTTACACACTGAATTCCCCTGGCACTCCTCTGAGGGTTTCTCTGCTTTATGTCTCAATCTGATCTGGCTCCTTGGATTGGAAGCTCCCTGAGAACAAGGGCTGTCTCCCCTGTGTCAACCTTTGTTTCTCCTTTTTCTGAATTCTTCTCCACTCCAGGCCCTCCAACTACTCACCTTCCCCCAACTGTGGGGGAATAGACGGAAGAGAATAAAAAAGACTTTACTTGGGACAGCAGGTTTCGTTCCCCCCACCCCAGTCTGAAGGAGGTAAAATGAACCTTGACTTCTAAAGCCTGACAGAGTAGCTCCCCATCCTCCAAAAATCTGATCTCCCCTCTACCCCCTCTGCCCAGATGCTTGGGAGCTTTAACTCAATTTATACAAAAAAATTCAATTCTGCAAGCATTTATTAAGGGCCTACTGTGTTCAGGCAACTTCCTAGGCTATGGAGACACTAAGGCAATAAATAAAACACTCCCTGTCCTCAAGAAACACACCTTAACCCCCCTGGGCCTCAGTTTCCTTCTCTGTAAAATGAGAGGATTGGATTAAATGACCTCTTAGGTACTTTCCAACTGTAAATCATTACTTTCCAACTGTAAATCAAACCATTTTGTATGGTCCTATGGCAGGTGTGTGTATACAAATAAATACAAAGTAATACAATGTAATTTTTAAAATATTTATATTTTTTGTTTTTATGTCACCTTTTCCAAATATACTCCCTCCACCCTTTTGCCTACCTCTTTCTTCCCTAGTGAGCCATCTCTCATAACAAGGAATAAAAGGGGGGAAGGGAGGGAGAGAAATAATTCTTAAAACTAAACAAGACAACCTAATCTGATGGTATATGCTGTGTTCCATACCCATATACAGTCCCTCTCTTCTCTGGGGACATTAGAGCATTTTAAAAAAATTCCACAGCCTTCAGCTGAGTTTCTTGTTTCCATTTATAGAGTTGTCATTATAAGCATTGTTTTGCTAGTTCTGCTGACTTTTCTAATCCAAAATCATTTTAAGAGAGAGAGTGCTAATAAATGAGACCAATCAATTAATCAAAAATTGGTTAAACACCTCTTATGTGCCAGGCGGTACAGTGGATAGAGTATGACCCTGGGCAAGTCACTTAACCCAGTTTGCCTCAGTTTTCTCATCTGTAAAATTAGTTAGAAATGGAAATAGCAAACCACTCCAGTATCTTTGCCCAAAAAAAACCCCAACAACAAACAAACAAATCCAAAGGATCCAACATGACTAAACAACAAAATGTTTCAGGTACTGTGTATCAGGAAAAGTCCTAAGTAGATTCTAGAAGGATATGAGTCAGTCAATAGACATATATTAAGCCCCGGTATGTGTCAGAGGTAAAAGATAGTCCTTGCCCTCAAGGAGTTCCCAGTCTAATCAAAAGAGCATTCTAAAAATGGAGCAGGAGTCCCTAGGTAGCACAGTGAAAAGAGCCCGGCCACTGGAGTCAGGAAGACCTGAGTTCAAATTCAGCCTCAGATACTTGACACTTAGTTGTGTGACCTTGGGCAAGTCACTTAACCCCCATTGCCCTGCCTTCCCCCTCCAAAAAAAAAAAAAGAAGTCAAAAAAATAAATAATAAAATGGAGAAACATTTGTGCAAAGACAAATAACTCCAGTGGGGAAATGTTGAAGTTAACTTGGTTGTTATGAGCCAAGGAAGAAGGGAAGAGAAGAAGGGCTTAACATGGGGAAGAAGAGTGGTCAGAATAAGGTAAGGTAATTATCAGGGAGGGGGGATTATGGTGCCAGACAAAGGGAAGGTAGCAAGGAATCCCAAACTGTTTCATTCTTGTGTGTGTTAGAGTCATCCGTGTATGTCCGCAGTCTGGGACAAGCAGGTAGGTATGCCTTGCTGGGTACCATTCATTCAGATCACGTTGACAAGCAATTATTGGCAGCTTACTTTGTGCTAAGCACTGTGTGCTCTAAGCAAAGGAAATACAAATAATTACAAGAAGAAAGGCAGTCCTTGCTTTAACCTCAGTTTGCCTCAGTTTCCTCATCCGTAAAATGGGGATGAAATTAGCATCTACCTCCCTGGGTTGTTGTGAGGATAAAATGAGACGTTTGTAAAGTGCTTAACTCGGTACCTGGCATACAGTAAACCTTTATGTTGTCGTTAAGTCATTTTTCAGTTGTGTCTCTGTGACCCTCTGTGGGGGTGTTCTCGGGAGAAATACTGGAGTGGTTTACCCTTTCCTTCTCCAGCTCATTTTACAGATGAGTAAACTGAGGTCAACAGAGTTAAAAGACTTGCCCAGGGTCACACCACTAGTAACTATCTAAAGCCACATTTAAACTCATGAAAACATAACAGGTAAAAGAAAGCTGGGGAAGGGGAAAGGGAGAAGAAATCCAGAGTCAGGAGCAGACTCTATTGAGGATTGAAGACATGAACCTAGCTGACACTTTCCTTAAAGCGTGGGCATAAGGAAAACTATTCAATCAGAGGAAAGATCTGCATTCCTTAAATTATCCAACTGATATTAGGCATCAGCTCCAGCAATGAAGGAGGTATTTTGAAATGGGGATAGAGTGAACTTGGGTTCAAATTCTCTCTTTGATATTTATTATCTGTGGCAAGAATCAATGAACCTGTCAGTGCTCCAGGCAACTTCCTAGGATTTATCTACTAAATGTCAGAGTTTGTGATTCTTCCCCAAGGGAGGAAGCACTCACTCAAGATGCGGCCAATTTTAGCAGAGAGCCTTTGCTATTATGAGCAATGACTGGGGAGACAGAGATGAAGAACAACAGGAAAAAGCTCAAAACAATTAATAATACAAATAATTCATTAATATAGTACTTTAAAGCTTGCAAATCACTCTTTACAGCAAGCCTGTGAGGGAGGTAGGGTGAATATTATCCCCGTTTAGCTCAGTCTGATGGTGGTAATAATAGTACATAGTACTAGTAAATGATTAGTAGTAAATGATACTAGTAAATGAAATAGTACAAGTATATACATAAGTGAGTCAGCTTGAAATAGAGACCAGAGCAATACAGACTTGGAGGTGAGAGGACCTGAGTTCAAATTCTCTCTATGGGCAAGTTTCTTTCAGGTTCAGTTGCTTCGACTGTAGAATGAATATAGGAATTGGGCCTGTGATTTCATTAGCCTGGGGCAGGGGCGAGGGGATGGGAGGGGTGTTAAGATTTGTTCTGTAAAATTTGGATTTCAGCAAAAGGCCACACTTAAGCACCTAGAAGGCCACATGTGACCTTAAAGCCACAGGTTCCCCACCCTGGCCTAGGGGAGCTTCCCTTGGCTGAGAAAACTTTCTTTACCAACTCTAGTCTTAAGAAAGTTGCCTAGACTTCATTTCTAAAGTATACAGAGAATTGAGTCAAATTTATAAGAATACAAGTCATTCCCTAAATGATAAATAGTCAAAGGGTATGAACAGGCAGTTTTCTGAGGAAGAAATTAAAGATATCTATAAGTATATGAAAAAATACTCTCGATCATTATTGATTAGAGAAATGCAAATCAAAATAACTATGAGGCATCACATCTCACCTGTCAGATTGGCTTAGATGACAAAACAGGAAAATGATAAATTCTGGAGAGGGTATGGAAAAATTGGAACACTACTGCATTGTTGGTAGAGTTGTAAACTGATTCAACCATTCTGGAGAGAGATCTGGAACTATGCCCAAAGGGCTATAAAAAAGTAATATCCTTTGACCCAGCAATACCACCTCTAGGGCTGTATCCCGAAGAGATCAATAGAAGTGGGAAAAGGTCCCATATGTACAAAAATATTTATAGCAGCTCTTTTTGTGGTGGCTAAGAATTGGAAATCAAGGGGATGCTCATCAATTGGAGAATGGTTAAACAAGTTGTGGTATATGAATGTAATGGAATACTATTGTGCTATAAGAAATGAGGAGCAGACGGACTTCATAATAACCTGGAGAGACTTATATAAACTGATGCTGAGCAGAGCAGAAAAGGAGAACTTTGTACACAATCGCAGACACATCAGATCAGTGACGACTAACTTTAATCAACTGGGCTCCTCTCAGGAATGTAAGGTTATAAGACAACTCCAAAAAACTCATGATGGAAAGAGATATCCACATCCAGAGAAAGAACTACAGAGTCTGAATGTAGATTGAAGCAAACTACTTTCTCTCTCTCTCTTTTGTGTTTTGTTTTGTTTTGTTTTGTTCCTTCTTTCTCATTGTTCACTCCATTGGTTATAATACTCTTCTTTACAACCAGACTAATGCTTAATGGGAAGGTATTTGTAGATCCTATATCAGATTGCATGCTGGGGTGGATGGGGAGGGAGGGAAAGGAATTTGGAACTCAAGGGATTGTGGAACTGAATGTTATAAACTAGAAGTAAACGAATAAATTAAAATTTTTAAAGAAAGAAAGAAAGTTGCCTAGAGCTTTAGCTTAAAACTCAAATAGAAGTGGAAACTACTAAGCTTGGTTCCTGGGGGCCATATATTGACTTAGAAAACCATATCATTAACACTATCTATATTCTCTCTTGTGTTTTTATTTCTTTTGTTAAATATTTCCCAATTACATTTTAGTCTGATTGAGGTAGCAAGGAGAAGTGTCCTCAGCTACCATGGGGCATATTTGACTCCTCTGACCAAGAGCACTTTAAGGTTAAATGACCTCCTCAAGGTCACACAGATGTGTGTGGCATCTATAAAATGGGAGAAGATGCCCCTCTAAGGACTTGGGAGGCTCCAATGACATAATTGATGGAAAGCTCTTTGCAAGTCTTAAAATCCTATGTAAAAGTTAGCTACTATTTAAGCAATCTCCAAGATGATGGCATGCATTGGAGGGACCCAGTGAGAGTCATCTAGGAAGTCTTTTGAGGAGTAAAAGAACCTTTTTTAGCTCTGGGGAGAACAAATACGTGTTTGTCAAGCACATACCATAGCATTATCTTGGATCCTCTCTCTCTCTGTGTACTTTTTTGCTTAGTGATCTGATCATCTCCCATGGATTCAAATACCATCTCTATTAATTTACTCATCCAGCCCAAATCTTTCAACAACCTCTGGTTTCTGCAATTTCTCCAATTTCTCCAATTTCTCCAATCGGGGAATGGCTGTACAATCTTGCATCTCCAACCGCCTATTAGAAAACTCAAATGGGATGTCCCATAGGCATCTTAAACTCTGGATGTCCGAAACTGAACTCATTCTCTCTCCCTCAAATCCCCCCTCAATTCTAAACCTCCTTATTGTTATCAAGGGCACACCATCCTCCAAGACCCCAAGGCTTGAAACCTAAGTGTCATCCTCAATTCTTCAATATCTTTCCCACTTACTTCCCCCCTTCCCCCTGCCTTATCCAATCTGTTGCAAAGGCCTATTGATTTCACCTTTGCAAAGTCTCTCCAATGTGTCCACCCTCTCTCCCCTGATATTGTCACCACCCTAGTAAAGGTTCTTATCTCCTCAAGCCTGAACTATTATAATAACCTACTTAGATCAATCTGCCTGCCCCTAGTCTCTCCCCACTTCAATCTGTGTGAGATGAAAGAGTTCAGAGTCCGAATCTAAGGTCAGAAAAGGTCTTTATTCTTTCTCATGAGAAAGGACTCTACCCCCTGTAGCCCAACATGGCGTCTGCAGAGGTAGAAGGCAGCCCATGGTTATATAATCTTCCAACACAGAAACCCAACCCCCCCAACTGGCCTTAAATCTTATTGGTAGGGGGCTGTCCCACAACCTAAGCGTGGGAATCTCTCTGAGACAAAGGACCCGGAAACAAGTGGGTGTCCAATGAAAGTAGTTTTAACCTTATTTGGCATATCTTCTGCTGTGTTGGCTCTGGGGGAGGGTCTCCATTTCTCTAAGCCCTGGGTTGCTTGAAGGTCAAGTGATATGACCTTAGGCCTAGTGAATACTGAAGCCATTCTAGATTTGATTTTTCAGAATGGAGAAACTTCACTATAAATTATCCCTCACAAATCCATCCTCTGTTTGATTAACAAAGTGATTTTCCTAAAGTTTGGCTCTACCATTTGGAACTATGCACAAAGGGCTATAAAAATGTGCATACTCTTTGACCCAACAATACCACTTCTAGGGCTATATCCCAAAGAGATCATACAAATGGGAAAAGAACCCACATGTACAAAAATATTTACAGCAGCTCTTTCTGTGGTGGCAAAGAACTGGAAATTGAGGCAATGTCCATCAATTGGGGAATGGCTGAACAAGTTGTGGTATATGGATGTAATGGAATACTATTGTGCTATAAGAAATGATGAACAGGCAGACTTCAGAAAAATCTGGAAAGACATATATGAACTGATGCTGAGTGAGGGGAGCAGAACCAGGAAAACATTGTATATAGCAGCGGTTCTCAACCTGTGGGTTATGTTCAATTTCTAACAATGAAAATATATCCTGCATATCAAATATTTACATTACAATTCATAACAGTAGCAAAATTACAGTTATAAAGTAGCAATGAAAATAATTTTATGGTTGGGGGTCACCACAACATGAGGAACTATATTAAACGGTTGTGGCATTAGGAAGGTTATGAACCATTGGTATACAGTTACAATCACATTGGGCAATGACTAACTTTTGATAGACTTGACTCTTCTAAGACAACTCCAAAAGGCTCATGATGGAAAATGCTATCAACATCCAGAGAAAGAATTATGGAGTCTGCACATCTCACCAGTCAGATTGGCTAAGATGACAAAACAGGAAAATGACAAATGCTGGAGAGGATGTGGAAAAATTGGAACACTAATGCATTGTTGGTGGAGTGATTCAACCATTCTGGAGAGCAATCTGGAACTATGCTCAAAGGGCTATAAATAATTGCATACCCTTTGACCCAGTAATACTTCTAGGGTCGTATCCCAATGAGATCATAGAAGTGGGAGGAAGACCCATATGTACAAAAATATTTGTTGCAGCTGTCTTTGTGGTGGCAAAAAATTGGAAATTAAGGGATGCCCATCAATTGGGGAATGGCTAAATAAGTTGTGGTATATGAATGTAATAGAATTCTATTGTGCTATAAGAAATGAGGAGCAGATGGACTTCATATTTACCTGGAGAGGCTTAAACAAACTGATGCTAAGTGAGAAGAGGAGAACCAGGAGAAATTTGTACACAATCACAGACACAATGTATGCGTGATGACCAGCTTTAATAAACTGGACTCTTCTCAGCAACACAAGGTTATAAGACAATTCTTAAAGACCAGGAAGGAGATGTCTACATTCAGAGAAAGATCTAGAAAGATCAGAGTTTAAATGCAGACTGAAGCAAACTACCCATTCTCTTTCTTTTCCATGTTTGGTTTTGTTTCCTCTTTCCCATTGTTCATTCCAAGGGTTACAACTCTTCTTTACAACCAGACTAATGTCCAGTGTGAAAGTATTTGCAGATCCTGTACTTGATTGCATGCTACCATGGTGGGGGGGAGGGGGAAGGGAGGGAAGGAAGGGAAAAAAGTTGAAACTCAAGGGATTGTGCAACTGAATCTTGTAAACTAAAAGTAAACAAACAGATCAATAAAAAAATTTAAAAAAAAGAATTATGGAGTCTGAATGCACATCAAAGCATAATATTTGCTCTCTTTCTCTGTTTTGTTTTGTTTCTTCTTTCTCGTGGTTCATTCCATTGGTTATAATTTTTCTTTGCAACATGAAAATATGTTTAGTGTGAATGTCCATGTAGAGCCTATATAAGGTTGCATGCCATCCTGGGGAGGGGCAAGGGAGGGAGAGGGAGAAAATTTGAAAATCAAAAGCTTGTGGAAGGGGCGGCTAGGTGGCACAGTGAATAGAGCACTGGCTCTGAAGTCAGGAGGACCCGAGTTCAAATTCAACCTCAGACACTTGACACTTACTAGCTGTGTGACCTTGGGCTAGTCACTTAACACCAATTGCCCTGCCTTCCCCCCTCCAAAAAAGCAGAAGAAAAAAAAAAGTTTGTAGAACTGAATATTATAAACTAAAAATAAACAAATAATAAACGAATGAATGACTAAATAAATGAAGTTTGGCTCTGACTATGTCATTCCCTGCCCCCTTCCCCCAACCTAGTTGCCCCACTTAATAAATTCCAATGATGTTCTATTGCCTCCAGGATCAGATATAAAATCCTCTGTTTGATGTTGGAAGCCCTTTATAATCTGCCTTCACCCTTCTTCTCCCACCATGACCTTTTCAGTCTTCTTATACCTTACAGCCCCTCCAAGTTCTTCCATCTAATAACGCTGACCTCTTCCTTGTTCCTTAAACGAGATACTCCAGGTTTTATCTCTGGGTGTTTTCACAAGCTGTTCCCTGTTCCTGGAATGTTCTCCCTCCTCATCTCTGCCTCCCAGACTCCATCAAGTCCCAGATAAAAATCACATCTACAGGAAGCCTTTCCCAACCTCTCTAATTCCAATGCCTTCTCTTTGTTGATTTTCCTGTACATGGTTTATTTGGACACAGTTGTTCACATATTATCCCCCCTATTAGACTGTGAGAGCTTTGAGGGCAGGGAACATCTTTTGCCTTTCTTTGTCTCTCCGATGCTAAGCATAGTGCCTGGCACATGGCAGGCCTTTGATAAATGCTCATCAACCGACTGATTACCATGTGTTAGGGCCTACACACATAGGATGTGGTTGACTAGTCCAAGATGGGTTGTGGGTAGGATTTCAAGGTCGGTTGATGGTGCTTCTTTTCAGACCCAAAATGTAGTAAAGAAAAATATGACCACCCTCACCAGGAAATATGTTCCTTCTGGGTAACTGCTTCCCCAGTCAGCTGAGAATTAGGGGAATTTGCATTTTGCCTGGACTGGAGGCCAGAGAGGGGTGTGTGTGTGTGTGTGTGTGTGTGTGTGTGTGACAGAGAGACAGAGAGAGACAGAGAGAGACAGAGACAGAGAGAGACAGAGACAGAAAGAGGGACAAAGATATAGAGAGAGAGAGACATAGAGAGTGAAACATGGTGACAGAGAGAGAGAGACACACACACACACACACACATACACACACACACAGATAAAGAAAGACACAGAGAGAGAGAAAGAGACAAAGAAAGACAGACAGACATACAGACAGACTCAGGACTAAGGTTTCTGAGAGGCATGAAGGGTGCCTCAATCAGTGAGCTCTTCTCCCTCCTTCCCCTTCTTAGATCCTCTGACTGCTTCTGAGTCAGGGCTGGCATCCAAGGGAAGACTCTGGGGATGGGGGCAGATAGCGAGGCCTATCAGTCTCTTATTTTTTTTTTTTATTTTTGCTTTTTTGGAGGGCAATTGGGGTTAAGTGACTTGCTCAAGGTCACATGACTAGTTTTTGTGTTAAGTGTCTGAGGTCACATTTGAACTCAGGTCCTCCTGACTCCAGGGCCGGGACTCTATTCACTGCACCACCTAGCCACCCCATCAGTGTCAGGAGAGCAAGAAGACACCTGCAGTTAGATTCTCAGCCAGATTTTTCCTAGCCTAGACACATTGAGGTCTGTTTACCCAACACATATCTTCATCAGTCTGATTCCATTCCCTAAGGCCCTCTACCTCTCAATTCCCCCTGCTACTCCCCGTGCGCATCTAGGCCCTCTTTTCCTATGACCACTGCCCCCAAGCCTTTCTGCTTGTTATTGCCCCTTCTTTTTTCAAAATGTCAAAACTTTTATTGACATAAATGAAGGTATGCGTTCTGGAATTTAAGAAAGTGATATGTTTGCTTTTGAAGTCAAAGAGAAATAACATGCATTATCTCACTACAGTGTATCCAAGGATAGCACTACTCTAGAGGTACAAAGTGGTCCTGTAAAATTGAGTATTATGCCTAGGAATCAGGAAGATCTGAGTTCAAATCTCAACTCAGACTCTTTCTTTGACACAGGACAAGTCATGGGTCAACCTTTCTTTTTTTAAAAAAATTTTTAATTAATTAATTAGTTTTCAACATTCATTTCCACAAGATTTTGAGTTACAAATTTTCTCCCCATCTCTCCCCTACCACCACCCCAAGATAGTAAGCAAACTAAATACCTCTTCTCCCAATCTGTTCTCTCTTATATCCTCCTCCTTCCCCCCTCCAACTTTCTAGTAGGGAAAGATGGATTTCTATACCCCATTGCCTATATATCTTATTTCCTGGTTACATGAAAAAAAAATTAACATTTGTTTTTAAAACTTTGATTTCCAGATTCTTTCCCTTCTTACCTCCTCACCCACCCCCACTGGGAAGATAAGCAATTCAGTATAGTCAACCTTTCTTTCTTAATTGCTTCCTCTATAAAAATAATAGGGTTAATTCCCTAAGATCCTTTAAGGTCCTTCCAGCTCTCTTTCTAAGACTATATATTACAGATGAGTTACTCATCTGCATGGGTGGAAGGACCAGGTATTTCCATACCCAGGAAAGATTAATATTATCCCCATTTTTAATGTTAATGGGAATTTGAAGATCTTCCCTGCCCCTTAATAGGCTGAATGTAATCCCATGAAGCCTGTGGTAGGAGCAGTTTGCTTAAGGGTGGAGCAGGAAGGGTGGAATGGAGCCCAGAGGAACCTGGGAGTCAGAGCAGTTAAAATTGGGGGAAAGAGAGGACACAGGCAAGCAGACAGCTAGACTTGTGAGTGTTTGTAGGAAGGCTATGGGATGGTGTGGCTCTCTACTGTGCTATGGTGTATTAACTTCTTTGTTGCTATGATGGACTTTGTTTTCTAGTGTTGGGATTTGGCTTTCTGGTGTCTGAGTAAATGTTTTGCTTCTGTCTTCTATATGGAGAGTCTGTTATATTTTGCAATTTAGAACTATGCTGGCATATTCATAGTCACTGTTGGTGCTGCAAATATCGCATTGGCACTACATTAAGTACCAAGTATTTTCACACCCAGGAAAGATTAATTTTATCCCTATTTAACTTAGAGTTTGATAGGGGAGATATGACAAATACACAAATCAGTGAGGCAATTTGGCCTTGTGACTACAGTGATAGAGACTCGGAATTAAGACTCTTGTGATTTCCATGCCCATGAAATCACAAGTCCCAACTTGTATTATCATTAACTTTTATAGCCTGTGTGCATACCATATACAGTAGATAGAATACTGGGCCTGGAAGACCTAAATTCAAATCTAACCTCAGACAGTAGCAGGGTGACCTTGGACAAGTTACTTAACCTTTGTCTGCCTCAGTTTCCTCATCTTCAAAATGGGGATAACAAAGCACCTACCTCCTAGGATTGCAAGGATAAAATGAAATAATATTTGTAAAATGTTTTGCAAACCTTAAAGTTCTTTATAAATGTTAACTATTATTATTATTACCTAGGGTCAATAGGGAGCAAATATCACAGATGACGAATACAGAGAAGCATGGAAAAATCTACATGAACTGGTAGAATGAAGAAAGCAGGAACAAGAAAACAATATACAAAAATGTAAAAGAAAAGAACAATCACCAAAAAATCAAGAGTAAATGTAGCAAAATTTTAAAAGTCAAGCATGACTCGAATGAAGAGATATGAGAGGACACCCCCCCCATCCCTAGATGGGAGGAAGGAGCTCACAGGTGTAACACATTGTACATGTCTTTATATCTTTTCAGTGTATTGATCAGTTATGCTGATTTTTTCCTTCCCTTTTTCTTTTTTTTTACTTTAAAAAAATGCTTTTTCCATATAAAATGGCTCTCTGAAAGAGGAAGAAGAAAGGAATAGATAACAATGGAGATAACTATGATGTTGTACAAAATAAGACATCAGTAAAAACTTATTTCAAAAAATCATACTTGGACTTAGTCTGATTTGTAAAAATCCACTTCTCATGTAGACTTCATCCTTTTCTAGCTGGAAGACAGACCACTGAATTCGAATTCAAATCCCAGCTATATTACTTACTAGATTTGTATGACTTTAAGTCTCTCTAGAGGGCAACAAAGTTGCACAGTAGATAGAACACTGGACTTGGAATCACAAAAACCTGAATTCAAATCCAGCCCCAGACACCTACTTTACTAACTATGTGACCCTGGGCAAGTCACTTAATCCTGTTTGCCTCAGTTTCCTTGTCTGTAAAATGAGCTGGAAAAGGAAAGGGCAAACCGCTCCAGTATCTGTTCCAAGAAAACCCCAAATGGGGTCACAAAGAGTCGACATGACTGAACAATAGTCTCTGGAGACCTCATTTTTCACATCTATAAAAAGGGGGTGCCGCAGAAAAGGGTTTTAAACTAGACGAACTATAAGGTGCTTTTCAGCTCTACATCCCTTGAGTCTATGATATGACCAACTGGGCTTGGCTTGATTTAGGTGCTTACGAGTACCCAGGGTAGATAACTACAGTATCCAAGATATTACCCCCACCGTGGCCTTCGTGGGGCCAGGTGCTGATATGGAAAGAGATGATTGGAGCTGCATTGTGACTATAAAGCTGATGCCTATTTCTTTGTATTTACTCACTTTGTGATCCCTATCATCTTATCTATTCTCGAGGTATCTAGGCACTGGAGTCTGGAAGACCTCAGTTCAAATACTGCCTCGGAAACTAACTGTGTGAACTCGGGTAAGTTGTTTAACTCGGTTTCCTCATCTGTAAAATGGGGCTAATAGTAGCACCTGTCTCCCAGGGTTGCCATGAGGATCAAAAGAGATAACGTTTGTAAAAGCACTGAGCATGGTGCTTGGCACATAATAGGCATTTAATTATGCTGCTTCCCCTTTCCTTCCCCTTGCTTCTCAACATTCCCAGCTCCCCTCTTTTCCGCACCCTGATTTCTATTCTCCCTGGTATCCCTTCCTGTGTTTGCTGACCTCCTTTCCCCCAACAGGCAGAGCCTCTGATGGCAAAGCCACGATGTCCTTTGGAGGGGTGGCAGCTCATCTCTGGAGGGACAAGCTTCACTGAAGGATTGGGGAGGAATGACAAAGCTGTTCCATATCCAAACCAGGACTCTGAAGAGATTAAGGCATAGTGCCTGCAGAATGGGCAGTTGTTCAGAGACTCATACTTTCCCACCGGTCCAGAAGTGCTGGGCTATAAGGAATTGGGACCCTCCTCAATTCAAACTCAAGACATCCGATGGAAGAGATCTCAAGTGAGCAGCACTTGACATTCCTTCTTCCCCTCCTGATACTTATGAAAGCCTCCAGCCCTATCAGCTCAGTTCCCCTCCTTGATTCCTCTCCTTGGCCAGACCAAGCATGCCCTCAGCATGATCTTCCTTTGACATCCCCATTGTAACCAAACCTCCAGGGACTTCCTTAGAATATCCCCTATTTCCCAGGTCCCAACAAGGGAATAGCTTCCTGAAGTGAGGAATAGAGGAAGAATCTAGAGACTTATTCTGGGATCCTGACCTCCTTTAATGCACAGAACATTGTAGATGGCCCTCAATTCATCTTGGATGGAGCCACTAGGACACATGTTTGCCAAGGGTCTCTGGGTGAGTTATAGGAGGTGAAAACAATTGGGAGAGGGGGCAGTCTTGGGAAGAGATGGTCTTACAGGGAGGGAGAGTTTCAACATTTCCCTAAAGCTAAGGAAACCAACCCCATTACCCAAGCCCAAATTGCCTCCTCTCTCCCATTTTGCTCTCTCCCTTCCTAGGAGGCATAGATGATTCCCATGACTTCCCAGAAGTTTTGAATGATTGTCTCAGAGCCTCTCCCAGAAGGCAGACAGCCTCCTTGTCCTACTCTTTGTCTTCTGTTTAGATCCGTCAGGCACAAAGAGGGAAATCTGAAGAAGGGAGTCCTAGGATATGTATGTAACAGGGGGTGGGTCTAGGGAGTCTCAGTACAGGAAGTAGAAAAGGCTTTGACTAAGTCACCTTCCACTCTACCTGCCTCCTGGCGCTGGATTGGGTGTCATAGTGGGGCAAGGAGTAAGAGTAAGAGGAGTATTCCATACTCTTCTCCCCACTCCCACCCCCATAATGACCCATAAGAGCCCATGTTCTAAATCTGATAGAAATTATAGAAGAGATGCTGGTCTGCATTGGTGGACGAAGTTTCTGCCTTGGGAGATACTTAGACCAATGAAGTCACAGTTCCAACCTAAAACAAATGTATTTATGCATGTGTGACAAGCTTAGTGACCTCAAAATGAGTAAGAATTCTGTTCAAATCCTGCCTTTGGACATATACTAGGTATATGACTATGGGCAAGAGCCATTTCCTCCTCTGACCTCTGCCTGCCAGGACTGGCCCCAATCCTTAAATTTTCCTTATCCAACCTATAGTATATCCCAGGAGAGGAGGTAAAATTAGTATTCCCCAGGCCTTAATCTGGTTAACTTCTCGGCCTTTCTTCCTTATGTCTGCTGCCCCCCTGGGCCCCTCGATCCCAGGTCCTCCTTCCCTTCAGCAGGCATGCTTCCAGTAATGAATACACCATGATATCTTCTGGTGAGGAAGTGGGAAGAATGCATTTGGGTGGGTGAGATAGTTTCTTATAACCTGACAAGGTTCATTAAAACAGAGATGTGAGACTGCAGCTATTCCCTTCCACTCCCTCCAAAAAAAAATAACCCCTCCAAATCTCAGCTGAGTTTCCATTCATTGCCTCTGAGGGGCTCCTGGGGGAAGGATAGAGATTCCTTTCCTTATACTTGACATGCCTAAGGGGTTCTCTGCCTCTGAATTACTCTGAGTAATGATATGGGAAAGTTAAAGGATGAGGAGAACACAGAAAATCTGGATCCAAGCCCTGAATGTCTCTGGCTCCATGTGCCACCTCCATTCCTCCCCCTTCAACCTTTGAGAGTTGGGAAGAGGAAAAGCAGATCTCTGCTCTCCTCCACCTGCTGCTTCATTCCCCTCGGCTTCTTCATGCTGCCTTTCCTCCTCCTTCTAAGTGTGCCATGGCTGATTATGAGGCTAACATAATTTTATTAATGGTAATAACAGGAGGAAAGCATATACTGTCTCTCCTGGCACCTACTTAACAGTAGATGCCTCTGCCCAGATCCTTGGCAAGCCTTACTCCCTGCCAAGGTACAGAAAAGACTAAGAGGCAGAAGGGAGTTCTTTGCCTGCACCTTCTCCTCACCACATAGCTCTTAGACCAGATTCATTATTCTCATCTTGTAGCTTTATCCCCGAAGGACTCAGCCAGAAAGAGACACAGGCCTTCGGGTCTGTAGCTACTATGTTTAAACCCTATGAACCAAAGCAGACTCCCAAAGCTAAGTGTCTGAACTCTGGACTCTCAAGATAAACAATCTAGCTTTGATTTAGGACTATTGATCTAGACCCATCAAAGAGACTTCTGTCCCTTGGCAAGGAAGGGTACTTTTCCAAGGTGTTGGGCCATTTCATGAGGAGTTGGCCCTCAGGTGAGACTCAGTAGAGAAAGGTGTACAGGAATCTGCCTTGCTAGCTTCTGTCCTCTTCAATATTTCTCTCTCATACCTACCTGGGCCTCCAGTAAACCTGATGCAAGAATCTATTTGCGGGGATGTTGTGGATTTTTGTTGATATTCTGGCAGCGTGGGCACTTTGGTCAGGTGGGAAAGGATATGGATTCTGCTTCCATGAAGCCTGGGGTCAAAGGGCACAGAGGTAGGGGAGTGATATCTATGCCTGCCTATTTTTCTCACTCTCTCCAGGGGACTGCTGGCTCCTTGCTACGCCAGGTTCCCTCGGCTTCCAGGAAAAATTGCTCTACTGGGTAGTGCCCCAGGGGCAAGCTTCCAGGAAGACTATACAGGCATTTTCCACTTTCAGATATTGTCCATTGTATATCATGGTGGATAAAGGGCTGCTCTTCTAGTAAGGCAGATCTGGGTTAAAGTCCTGCTTGTGACACACACAATCTTTGTGACCCTAGTTAAGTCATGTGCCACAGGCCATTCTCTTAACACTGTCGATTGCTGATTTTCATTAGTGGAAGATATTTCCATACTGGGAGTTCTCTATGACAATGAAATCACAACTTGCCCTAAAACAAAATGTGTCTGCATAGTAGGGAGAGAGGGGAAAGAGAAGACTATGGCTTAGCCTTGATGTCAAGAAGACTTAAGTTTAAGACATGACCATCAGTTAGTCAAATCACAAACATTTAGTAACATGTTCCAGGGAATGTGCTGGGTCTCAAGGCTACAAATAGAACAAAACAATCCCTATTCATGAAGAGTTTATACTCTAAGGGAAGACAAGTTTGTGTGTGTGTGTACACATATGCGTACATACACACATACATATATATACACATACATACATGTACGTATAGAGGGAGAGACTATATACAAAGTAGTTAAATCCAAGGTAGTTTGGAAGAGCAGGGAACTCCCAGCTGGGAGCATCAGGAAAAGGTTTCATGCTATTGGTGCCTAATCTGAGACTTAAGGGGTAAGAAGGGTTCTATGAGCTAGACTGCACAAATCACTGAGCAGTGTCCCTCCCAGAGAACTCTTCATTGGTTAAGAGAGTTTCCATTTGGGAAATTCTCTACTCTATAAAAATTAACAGTCTAGACTGAGGGAAAAAAAAAAATATTTATAT
>CM053586.1:166508688-166529702 GCA_028646515.1 Pseudochirops corinnae
CACATAGAATCTCTTCCACATAAAACTTCTTAGATATCTCATCATGGTATGGATGGGACCATGGCTTCTGATAGCTCTCTATACTAGCTGAGCTTGGATTAAGCAGGAAAACTGGAAAGAGTTGGGGCCGAAGGGGCAGCTAGGTGGCACAGTGAATAGAGCACTGACCCTGGAGTTAGGGGGACCTGAATTCAAATCCTGCCTTAGACACTTACTAGCTGTGTGACCTGGTCAAGTCACTTAACCCAAATTGCCTCAAAAACAAACTAAAGTAAAAGAGTGAGGGCTGAGAGAAAACTGTGTATCAATCATCAGAGGACCAGTGTCTGAGTTAGAGAATCTCCATCCTCAGCTTGGTTGCAGGATAATGAATTTTTCAGCAAAGGCAGCTCTCAAGACTAAGACATAGAGGTGTTTTGCTCTGTGTTGGTAGAGGGAGAGGTAGCTGAACAGATTATCTTCTCTCTTTCTTTTTGTTCCTCTATTGCACTAGGCTTTCTTATTATTATGTGATGAGACTACAATACTGTCCTTATCTCTTTTTACGTTTCATTAATAGGAGTTTGGCTGCCACACAAGTCTGCAAGAGGAATGACAAAGTACCAGAGAATTCCCATGGACTTTTCTAACGATGGAGTCCATTCTATCATTAGGCTGAAGGGGAGGTAGAACAGGAGTTCTTCCTCAGAAGTTTCTTTTAAGCCTACTAGCACCAAGAGAGCTTGGCCTTTCCCCTCTTGACTACTCCTAGAAGAAGGTTGGACAATGCAGAAGGCAATGCCTGGTCCCAGGGAGGATCCTTCTTTGGTCTATCTTAAGGAAAAATAGGGATTTTCAACCAATTTGAATTAAGAAAGATTCTTCTAGGTCCAGTAGTAGCCATGAGGGTTTTGGTCTTCCCTCTCCTCTCCCCAACAACCTCCCGTTCCTCCAGGAAGGCTGGGGAATGGAGTAGGGTGATCTTTCATGGGGCCTGGCCACTACTACTAGTGGTGGCCAAAACACTTCAGAATTTCCAAGGCATCATTATCTGTTAGAAAATAGAAGAAACTCAGGCAAACTGAATCACAGTAGCTTCTTCCAGAACCATTATTCAGTCTGGTCCTGAAGGAGAAAACTGGGGTAGGTTTCTGGGATGAAGAGGTTGACATCCACATCCCTATGGGTTCCTCTGACTCTCAGCAATTTTGATCTGGAAAAAGTTGGAGGAACTAAAGTTGCCTAAAGAAGATGAGATCCCTGTCATCAAAGAGCCTTGAATTTAGTTGGGGAGGAAAACCTAACATAGGGGGAAAAAAATTTAAGACAGTACATACCCAAGGACCAACGTGCTACATAAATTGATAAAAATGCCCTAGGATTTCAGAAAGAACAAAAAGGCCTGATTTAAAGCTGGAGATAAAGAAAAGTTTCCCTCAGTCTGGTGTCTCTCTGGACAATTTAAAGCTCTAGCTGCCTTGGACCTGACAGGCTGCCACAGAACAGGAGACAAGGTCAATGACCTTCTTAGAAAAACTATGGCAGAGACAACATCAAAGCCACCTCCTCAGCTTTCTGCCAGTTTTATCGAGATACAGGACACGTGGATAGATGGGTAGAGGTGATGGGCCTGAGCAATCAGGGCTAGACCAAGCTATCCAAGTCTGGGTTGTCAGTGGTACCTCGAAGGCATGAAGGACAAAGGACAGATATACAGGTGAATGGATCATTAATTTATGAAATTATGAGGTGAGGCAGGTACACCTGGATCTTTGGGTATTCATGAGGAAAGACCATGAAGGTAGTGGGGAGTGGTACTACAATCACATTTAATAAGGCACAGAGGGTGTGTGTGTGGGTGGGGCAGACAGCTTGGGGACAAGGGAATGGGGTGGTGAAAGAAGGTATGCAATGTGAGGAAAGGATGGGGAGGGGAGGAGTCACTTATGTAATCATGAACTGGAGTTGGGAGCATTTAGAGCAGCATGGACCCCTAGAAGAGGGAGGTGCTCTGGGGGCAAGAGTTTGAGGTCTCACCTTTATAGAGTTTGGGGTGGGGGGAACAGACTAACTCTTATCCATGCCACCAGTTCATTAACATATCCAAATCATTTCAAAGCGGTCAGTAAAACTTTACAATTAACATGTCCACATCATTTTAAAATCATTAACACTAATCGGTAATCTGCTGGTCTTCACTGTGGAGGTCTGGAATTTATCTGAAATTTATATATCTTAGAACAAAAAGGCCCAGACAGCAGCGCCGAGATGGCTTCCTCTGATTCAGCACATTTAACCATGATGTGCTTTTTGGTTAATATATAACACAATTTGTAAACTGTGCTCCTTTGATCTTTGGGATGGTTTGTACATGATTTCCAGGTTCCCATTTATTTCCTTCCTGCTGTTGCTCCTTTATACTCGTTACTTATAAATTTACTATACTGACTAGAAGTGTGGGGGGGGTAACAGACAGGCATGGGGGGTGGGGGGAGTGGTGGTCAGGGGAACCCAAACAAGACATTATTTTAACACAATGTGGGCTAGTGGGCTGGTGCAGGCAGTCCCCAAGAGTGCTGGGGAGTTGCGATAGCCCAAAAGAGCCCAAGGGCCTGGCTAGCCCTGATATATACTCCAACAGCCAAACTCACAGATCCCTGAAATATAGGAAAGGACCTCAGAGCTTAGAGATCATCTCTTCCAGGAGTTCTTAACCTGGGGTTCATAAATTTGTTTTATTAATGGTTACATAACTGATTTCTTTTGTAATCCTATGCATTTTCCTCTTCTTCTTGGAGGAAATTAGGATTAAGCAACTTGCCCAAGGTCACACAGCTAATAAGTGTCTGAAGGCAAACTTGAACTCAGGTCCTCCTGACTCCAAGGCCAGTGTTCTATCCTAGCTGCCATCTAGCTGCCCCAATCCTATGTATGTACTCATTTTGTTCTTAGAAAAGGTCCACAGGTTTCACCAGATTGTCAAAGGGGTCCATGATATACAAAAAGAGCCCATTAAGAACCCATGATCTAATCTGACCCTCTCACTTTACAGATGAGGAAACTGAGGTCTAGAGAGGGAAAATGATTTGCCCAAGGACACGCACTGAATTAGTGAAAGAGCTGAGACTAGTCCTCTGGTCTCCTGATTCTCAGTTACCAGTGGGCTGGGGGAGTGGCCAACAAAGGGGACATTAAAGGTTCCTGACTCAACCACCAGGAGGAGCTCTGACCACAGACTCTTAGGCAGGCAGAGCCCTAAGTCCTGTGACTGATACCCATCTCTGTGCCCACAGATCTGGCAGTCTGAGGAGTAGTTAGATGTGGTAGTGGATGGTCTGCTGCCCACGAAAAATAACTGTCTAGTGTTTGTGCCTTTGGCTAAGAGGAATGGATTCTAGAATGCCCTGCTGGAGAAGATCTATGCTAAGTGAGTCCCCAGTTTGGGGGACCCTCAACCATGCATTGCTCCCCCAGCCCTCTCACTCCCTCCAGCCACCTACCTTCCTCCATTGTTGCTCTGGTACTCAGGTCCCAACCTTCCAGTGGAGTGTCTCTATCTGGTTCTTCAACCCTCCAAGCATCCCTGGCCTTGTCCTGCAGTCAGGGACCATACTTTGTATCCCTAGTGCTTAATACAATGCCTGGCATACAGTAGATACTTAATAAGTGCTTGTTGACTGACTAACTGTCCTCTCTACACCCACAGGCTGAATGACTCATATGAAGCACTTACTGGGGGCACCTCAACTGAAGGCTTTGAGGACTTTACAAGGAGATGTGACTAAAACATACAACTTCCAAAGCCCCCCAAAACCTCTGCTTACCCTCATCCAGAGGGCCTCACAACAAGGCTCTCTAATTTACTGTAGTATTGAGGTAAGAGATGTTCTTATTACCTTCTCCACCAAAGGGGCTACCCAACTGTCCCCAACATTGATTCACTTGAATAAGCATTTAAGTTTTTCTTCAATTGATGAAAACCTACCTTTTCTCACTCTTACTTTCCTCATCCATTGACAAAGAAAAAATACAACCCTTGTAACAGATATACATAGTTAAGCAAAATATATTCCTGTATTGGCTACATCCTAAAAATAGATGTCTCATTCTGCACCCTGAGTCCATCACCTTTTGGTCAGGAAGGAGGTAGGTAGCATGCTCCACCAGGAGTCCTTCCTCTGGCTTCATGACTGGTCATTGCATTGATCAGTTTTTAAGTCTTTCTAAGTTAAACACCTTGTAGTTTCAGGGTACTGTGCTGTTCTAGGTCCTAGAGGACCACGCCCTTCTTGTTGACCCTTGGAATGTATTTGGAGGGGAAGGATAGGAAAGGTTGGTTTTCCTTTTTAGCCTTCCTGTTGAGAAGTCATTTGACAAGGTAGAGCCAAGATGGCAGAAGAGTGGGAAGTAGTATGACTGAGCTCCTCTCTAGAAAGCTCTTCGAAACAGATCTAGAAGATGTACGCCCCCCCCAAAAAAGAAAATGCACCAGACCAGATTCTGAAGGGGAAATAAGAAAAAGTCAGTGAGTTGTTTGTCTAGCCTAGTTCAACATAGAGAGAAAGACAGAGAAGTCTGCAGACATGAGGGACAGGGTTGGACCAGGAGCACACTTTTCACAGGTCACTCCAGCACCCAGGGAGACCCTGTACACCAGGACAAGGAAAGGTCCCAGACACCATACCAAGCCACCTCGATGGGGACAAGTACCAACTGGCACTATGCAGTTCTGGGTCAAGAATCTAGGGTGGACTAAGAAGGAGACCTGAGCAAAGGGAAGATATTCCTGGGAAGGCAGACCCTGGGCCATGTAATGAGTGTACTGAAAAAAGATGAGGGCTCCAAAGAAAACAGTAGCAGTATGGGTCAGACCCTAGGAACAGAGCCAGGTCTCACTTCCAGCACCTAGCCTGGCCTGCAAAGGAATAACCAGGGCAGGAATCCCAGACCAAAGGGAAGCCTATGACTCCATTACTCTGAACCAACGGAGCTTTCCAGCCGACTGATAGGGCCGAAGTCCAGTAGCAGTCTACTATCTCTCAGACCAAAGCCCAGGTCAGGAATTTGCAGAGCTTAGACCAGGAGGATAGCAAACAGACTTTTTCTTGAATTAGTCCACTGTGGTAGCACAGAAAGTTCGCAAGTCCCCACCTGTCCCTGAGATCCTGAAATAACATATTCAATAACCCCAAGAAAGCGGCAACGAGACCAATCCAAATCTTCTCTCCAGAAGTGCCACAGATCACAATCCTAACATCAAGTTTGGAGTTAGAAAGCAAGCTGGAAGAATGGGGGGGGGGGAAAACCCACCATAAAAAGTTATTATGGTGGCAGGACTCTCAAGACACAAATACAGAAAACAAGAATGATTCCAGACAATCTTTAAGAAAATTCTCAGAGAAAAACACAGCTTGTGGGAGCAGAGCTAATATGGTGGAGTAGAAGCACAAACATGTTGTAGGCTCCAGCTCCAAACAATCCCAATACCTGTAAAAAAAAAAATGACTCTAAACAAATTTTAAAGCTACAGAATCCACAAAGTGACAGAGAGAAACAAATCTCCCGCTGAAGACAACCCAACAGGTCAACAGGAAAGGTCTATCGCAGCGCACTGGAAGCCAAGCACAGTCCCACAGGAGCCACATGGTTCCAGCCCCAGGGCAACCCTGACCAGCAGTGGCCAGAGCAGACTCCAGGAGAATGATTCACCAGCATCTGTGGTGGCTTGCAGACTTCTCAACCCATAACCACCAAAGATCAAATAAAAGGTCAGTGTGGAACTGTTGAAACAGGGATGGATAGAAGAGCGCTTGTCTGGCCCCTGCCCCTAGGGCGAGAAGCAGTGGAGGCACAGCTGCTGCACACAGCTGCCTCAGGAGCTCCTGGCCTGCAGATTGTAGGGGGGCCAAGCAACCATTCAGAGGGTAATCACTCTTGCTTTAACCTGCTCGGATCTGGATCACAGTCTTGAGTGGAGGTCCTGGGGTATGTGGTCAGGTGCCAGAGCCTGTAGGGGCTGTAGAGATGGCACCCTCCTAATAGCTCTGGAAGCTGTGAAAACCCCAACAATTTGGGCTCTCTCCATTCTGGAAGCAGAGTTCTCTTGTGGCAAAGAGCTCAAAAGTCAAGTAATTGGCTGCCAATATGAGCAAGCACAGGAAGCACGAACAGACCACTAAATCCTTTTTTTTTTTCTTCCTTTTTTGGGTACAAAAAGGATCAAGACATGGAGCAGGAGGAAGATAGTGAAGTCAGAACTCCTGCATCAAAAGCATCCAAGCAAAAATATTGGTTACAGGCCATGGAGAATGATGCAAGAAAATCATGAAAAGAGAGTCAACAACCTGACTGAAGAAAATAACACCTTAAAAAATAGACTAACTCAAATGGCAAAAGAGGCCCAAAAAGCCAATGAGGAGAAGCGTGTCTTAACAAGCCAAATTTGACAGATAGAAAAGGAATTTCAAAAATTCAGTAAAGAGAATAACTCCTTCAAAATTAGATTGGAGCAACTGGAAGCTAATGACTTTATGAGAAATCAAGATACTATAAAATAGATTCCAAACAAATGAAAAAATAGAAGGCAATGTGAAATATCTTATTGGAAAAACCACTGACCTGGAAAATAGACCCAGGAGAGATAATTTTAAAATTATTGCACTACCTGAAGGCCATGATCAAGAAAAGAGCCTAGACACCATCTTTCAAGAAATTATCAAGCAAAATTGCCCTGATATTCTAGAACCAGAGGGCAAAATAAAAATGGAAAGAATTCACCAATCACCTCTTTAAAAAGATCCCAAAAAGAAAACTCCTAGAAATATTATAGCCAAATTCCGGAGTTCCCAGGTCAAGGAAAAAATACTGCAAGCAGTCAGGAAAAATACAGCTTGTGCATAAACTCATCTAGAATTCTTATTTTTTGTAAGCGAATTTT
This sequence comes from Pseudochirops corinnae, assembly GCA_028646515.1. Classification (NCBI taxonomy): domain Eukaryota; kingdom Metazoa; phylum Chordata; class Mammalia; order Diprotodontia; family Pseudocheiridae; genus Pseudochirops; species Pseudochirops corinnae. The sequence continues at coordinate 166,515,605 of CM053586.1, forward strand.
TTAAAGTTTATTTATTTACTTTTCGTTTACAACATTCAGTTCTACAATCCCTTGAGTTTCAAATTTTCTCCCCCTTTCCCTCCTCCCCCCATGGCAGCATGCAATCAAATATAGGTTCTACAGATACCTTTACATTAAACATTACTCAAGTTATAAAGAAGAATTGTAACCAGTGGACTGAACAATGAGAAAGAAGGGACAAAACACAAAAGAGAGAGAGCAAGTAGTTTGCTTCAATCTGCATTTAGACTCTGTAGTTCTTTCTCTGGATGTGGATAGCCTTTTCCATTATGAATCTTTTGTAGTTGTCTTCTAACCTTGTATTGCTGAGAGGAGCCCAGTCTATCAAAGTTAGTCGTCACACATACTGATGTATCTGTAAATATGTACAAAATTCTCCTGGTTCTGCTCTTCTCACTCAACATCGATTTATATAAGTCCGTTTAGGTTATTATGAAGTCTGTCTGCTCCTCATTTCTTATAGCACAATAGTATTCCATTACATTCATAACCACAACTTGTTTATCCATTTCCCCAATTGATGGGCATCCCCTTGATTTCCAGTTCTTTGCCACCACAAAAAAAAAGCTGCTATAAATATTTTTGTACATATGGGTCCTTTTCCCACTTCTATTGATCTCTTTGGTATATAACCCTAGAAGTGGTATTGCTGGGCCAAAGGGTCAACTAGAATTCTTGGAAGAGATAAAGCAAAAGTTTTGAAAAAAGCTTAAAAAATTATAAGTGGAATAAAAGTGCTTGCAAAAAAATTTGAAAAAGGATAAGAACTACAAAAGAAAGAATTAAGAAAGAATTGGAAAGGGAGTTATCACCTTGGCACAATACAAAATCTTAACTAAGCAGCAAATGCCCTGAAAATTAGCATGGACCAAACAGAGACTGTTGACTCCATGAAGCAGCAAGTAATATTAAAATAAAGCCAAAAGAGGGAAAATATGGAAGAAAAGTCAGGTATCACATAGCAAAAATTGATCTAAAAAACAGATAGAAGAGAAAAAAATTTGAGGACCATTGGACTGTCTAAACATCATGAAGGAAAAAGAGCCCTAGACATTCTATTTCAAGAAATTTTTGTGGTATTGTTGTTGTTGTTGTTGTTGTTGTTGTTGTTTTAAATTTCAAGAAATCTTAAAAGAAAACTGCCCAGATCACTTCGAACAGTGGTTCTCAACCTTCCTAATGCTGCAACCCTTTAATACAGTTCCTCATGTTGTGGTGACCCCTAACCATAAAATTATTTTCATTGCTACTTCATGAATCGTAATGTAAATATCTGATATACAGGATGTATTTTCATTGTTACAAATTGAACATAACTCACAGGTTGAGAAGCACTGACTTAGAACTAGAAGACAAAGGGAAAATAGGAAGAATCCACTGGTCACCAACTGAAAGAAACCCCAAAATGTAAGCTCTCAGGACCATCATAACCAAAATCCAGAACTTCTAGATCATAGAAAAAGTGCTGCAGCAGCCAGAAAGATAGAATTCAAGTCCTGAGGAGCCACAGTCAGGCTCACCTACGACCTAGTGGCCACCACCATAAAGCAGTGGAGAACTTGGAATACAATATTCTAGAAAGCAAAGAATATGGGCTTACAACCAAGAATAACTTATCCAGCAAAACAGAGTATAATTTTATGGAGGAAAAACCAGAACTTCAATGTAATAAAAGATTTTGAGGTATTCCTGATGGAAAGAACAAAGCTACATAGAAACTTTGAAGTTCAGACACTGGGGGCAGAGAAACCTTAAAAGGTAAACATGAGTGAGTATTAATAAAGGACTAAACATGAATGAGTATCAGCAAAGGACTAAACAAATTAATAAAAGACTAAACTAAATTGCTTACATTTGAATATGTGAAGATGATACCCATGTCTGATCCTTATTATTCTCCAGGGTCATAAAGGGAATCCAATTAGACAAAGCCTGGGAATGTTGTGTTATGTCTTGAGGATCTTAAAAGAACAATGGGAAGAGGGGAAGAGAATGCATTAGGGTGGGGGGAGAGAGAAGAAAAGGAAGGTTGGGAAAATTATCTCACATAATCAGGGTACAAATAAACATCTATAGAAACAAAGAGGGAGGAAGATGGGGTTAGCAGCTTCTACGTCAGCTCTTGTCTCATCTGAACTAGTCAAAGGAAGGAAGAATACATGCACACACATACAAACACACATACACACAGAGTTTAATACAGAAACACATTTCACTCAATGAGAAAACAGAAGGGAAAGGAGAGAAGGAGGAAAGAGGAATCAGAAGGAGGGTAGACTCAATGAGAAAACAGAAGGGAAAGGAGAGGAGGAAAGAGGAATCAGAAGGAGGGCAGATTAAGGAAGATTAAGTACTAAACAAAACAAATTCCAAGGATGTAGAAAAACATATTTAATTTCTTTAAGGTAGCAAAGAATGGGAATCTGAGGGGTGCCCATAAAATAAGGAATGGATGAACAAGTTCTAGTATAATAATGTGGTAGAATACTATTATTCTGTAAGCAATGAGGCACAGAGTTTCAGAGAAACCTGGGAAGATTTGTATGAACTAGTACAGAGGAAGGTGAACAGAAGCAGGAGAAAAATGTATACAGTAGAAACAATATGGTAAAGGCAAACAACTCGGAAAGAATTAGGAACTCATTAGACTAACTGCCAACCACGATTCCAGAGAAATAAGGATGAAGCATGTTATCTGCCTCCTGATAGAGAGGAGAAAGACTCAGATTGCAATGTGAGACAAATTTTTTTGGTGATAGCCAATATGGAAATTTGTTTTGATTGATGATACATGTTTATAATGGGTTTTGGTCTTCTGTTTTCAATTTTTTGGGGGGTGGAAGTGGCATGAGAGGGTAAGAAGGTAGATTTTTGCTTGTTGAAACAATAACATATGTACATCCATGTAATATATATGACAACACATACATACACACTTATAAATGAATATATAACATGGATGTACATATGATGACCTCTTTTGTATATGTATATATACACACACTTTGATATTGTTCAATCATTTCAGTTGTATCCAACTCTGTGACTTCATTTGGGGTTTTCTTGGCAAAGATATTGGAGCGGTTTGCCATGTCCTTCTCCAGGTCATTTTATAGATGAGGAAACTGAGGCAAATAGGGTGAAGTGACTTGCCCAGCTAGTAAATCTGAGGCTTATTGATTCCAAGCCCAGTGTATTTTTATGTGTGGATATATGTTTGTATGTATATATAAAGTGGGCATGTGTGTATGCATATATACAGATGTTATATGTGTCTGTGTATATATACATATGTACATATATACATACACACATGCATGTATGCACACACATGTGAAGTTGTCTGACCATGGCCTTAGTCCTAAGGCAGGACAGCCTATTATTTCCTTCAGTACAGTGTTTTCCAACATAGACTACAACGATAAAACAACAGATATTTATTAAGTTCCTTTTTACATGCCATGACAACAGCAAACATGTAGTCAGTCAATAATCAATAAGTATTAATTGTGCCCATTGTGTGCTAGACACTATGTTAGGCACTAGAAATACAACTATACAAATGAGACAGTTCCCACCACCTGGGAGCTTACTGCATATAAAATACTATGCTAAATTTTGAAGGGATGGGGGAAACAGAGAAAGGAAGAAGAGTATTTAGTTAATACATGTACCTTCTTTCACATAATTTACTGCTGATTCACTTCCCATCCACCCTTTGTCTTCTCTTCCTCTTTCTTTTTTCTTTTTTTCTTCCTTCGTTCCTTCATTCCTTCCTTCATTCCTTCCTTCCTTTCTTTCTTCCTTTGTTTCTTCTTTCCTTCCTTCCTTTCTTACTCTGAACCAACAGAGCAACCATAATACAGTATGCACAATGGAAACAATACCATGGAGTCAAAGGATCTGTGTTCAAATTCCACCAACGAAACCATCTGTATGACTTTGGGCAAGTCACTTAACATCCTGGGGTCTTACAAATAAGGATTTGTAAAATGGGTGAGGAAGGTTTGGAATAGATGGTTTCTGAGGTCCTTTTGAGCTCTGTTATCCTATGAACCACTATTACATGATATATGTTTTAGGCATAAAATGGAGTACTAGGAGAGGGCCAAGGGTGAAGACCATTACCTCCTGGGGAGAAGAAGTCTCTTTTTGGTTCCTGATTTGGAAGAGTGGTACAAATCCCACTCCTTAGACCCTGCTGTCATGGTCCTGGAGGGAGAATCAGAGCCCTGGCATCTCTACAAAGAGGACTCTCTTCCCTCATTCTCTTTCACCTACGACACAGAAGGGACTCTCTTCCCCACAGGACACAGGTGCCCTAGACCTTCCTATGTGGGAAGGAAATCATTATCCATATTTGGTGTCAGGTCCATCCTCTTATCTGTCCTTGGTGCTGCCTCTTGAACCTGGGTGCCTGTACTTAGAAGGAAATGGGAGAAGAAGAGAATGTGAGGAAACCTTGATCCCGGCTTATTCTCTCCCCAGTCCTAACTCCCTTAGTCTTACCTCAAGAAATCTTACTTTGAAAGCACTGAGTTTAGCCCTCTTCTCACCCCTCTAGGTTCCGAAGTACCAGAGAGAGGCTGTGACTTGCATGAAGCTGGTGAAGGGCCATGCTTATTCAGTGACTGGGCTCGAGGAGGTGAGTGCTGACCACATTATCAATCAATCCCTAAGCCTTTATTAAGTGTTACTATGTGCCACTGAACTAGGTACTGGTGATACAGTTACAAAGATTGAAACAGCCCTTACTCTCAAGGAGCTCCTGTTTTAATGGGGGAAACAAGTATACATATAAATATGTTCAAAGTAAGTACAAAGAGAATATATACAAGATAGTTTAGGAGAGAGGGTATGAGCAGTTGAAAGGAGTAGAAGTCTCCATGAAGAAGATAGTACCTCAGCTGCATCCTAGAGGGAAAGAGAGACCACAGGGCAGAGATGAGGAGGGAGGATATTCCATGATTTCCCATGACTCCTAGAAGGAGCTCTTCCTGATACTAAAAATCCTCTACCACCAGATCAGTTCTGAGGGCAGAACAGAGAACCTAATCTGGATTTGAAATCCTTGGGGCGAGGAGGAATGGAAAGGATCCTGAAGTGACGAGTAAGCCTCCCACCCCACCCCTTTCCCTGCCTACCATACACATACCTTTAACAGTTATGGGTGAGGGACCATAGGGCCTGCCCAGCACTTGTATCTGGGTTGAGGTGTAGAGTTTTCTGGGCAGTATCACTGATGGGGCCATGTACCAATCCCCCTTTTGAGGGGTAAACCCTTCCACCTTCATATTTCTCCCCTTTTTTCCTCTGGAGGATGCAGCATAGAGGAGTCCAAGCAGAGGGTCCAAGGAACTATGAACCTCAGCACTGGGCTAGACCGAGATATAGGAAAAATAGACTAAGGATTAGGATGTTGGGACCAGGATGATGGATGGATGCTCTTGTCCATCCCTAGTGTCACTAGGCAGGACTGCACTTAAACCTGACTTGAGCTCAGCCACTGGGATGAGATAGAAGAGGAAGATGTGGAGAAGCCAAGGGATTCTGTAACATTCTCTTGTCTTCCAAGAACTGGAGAAAGACATAGACAGATAAAAACAGAGAGAGGGACAAGGAGGGAGGGGAAAAGAGAGACACAGAGAGAAAGAGAGACAGAGTCAGAGAGAGACAGAAAGAGAAATTGGAGAGGGGGTGGTGGGGAAAGAGAAAGGGAGAGAGATCACAGAAAGAGAAAATCATCCATATGTAACAAAAATATTTATAGCAGCTCATTCTGTGGTGGCAAAGAATTGGGAACCAAGGGGGTGCCATTCAAAAGAGGAATGGCTGAAGAAGTTATGGCATATGAATGTCACAGAATATTATTGTGCTATAAGAAATGATGATGAGAGAAATGTTTTTTTTTTTTTAAACCTGGAAATATTTGTATAAACTGGTGCAAAATGAAGTGAGCAGAACCAGGACAACAATTTATATAATAATCGCAATAATAGATTAAAAAAAAAAGTTAATCAGCTTTGAAAGACTTAGGAACTCTGATCAACACAATGACCAACCACAATTCCAGATTCATGAGGAAACATGTTACCCATCTCCTAAAAGAGGGTGGATAGACTTAGAAGGCAGATTGAAGCATATCTTCTTTTCTTTCTTTTTCTGTTTGAATATGGCTAATGTGTGGATTAGTTTTGTATGACTATACATATTTGTAATGGATTTTGCTTTTCTTGTCTTCTCAATGGGTAGGAGAGGGGGAGAGAGAGAATTCAAAACTAAAAATAAAATAAAATTGAATTTTTAAAAAAGTCAATTTGGGATATTTATTTTCTTTTGAATTCTGAATTTTCTGCCTCCCGTTTCCCTTTCTATTGTCCATAGAGAAAGCAAGAAAAACAAAACCTCTGTTACAAACATTCTATAGTCAAGCAAAAATTCCCTCCATTAACCATGTCAGAGAGAGAGAGAGAGAGAGAGAGAGAAAGAGAGAGAGAGAGAGAGAGAGGCAGGCCTCAATCTGCAGTCTGAGTCCATCACTTTCTGCCCCTTTCCAAATGATGAACATCCCATCAGTTTCCAATTCTTTGACACCATGAAGAGTTACTATAAACATTTTTGTATAAATGGATCCTTTTCCTCTTTATCTGATCCCTTTAGGGGAACAGACCCAGCAGTAATATTGCTAGTCAAAAGGTATGTACAATTTGATAGCTTTTTGGGCATAGTTCCAAAACTGCTTTCCAGAAAATTCTACCAACAGTAAAATAAAGTACCTATTTTCCCACAGCCCCTTCAGCATTTTTCACTTCCCCTTTTTGTCAACTTTGCTAATCTTATGGGTGTGAAGTGATACTTCAGAATTGCTTTAATTTATATTTCTCTATTAGTGACAGAGCATTTTTTATATGGCTATTGATAATTTAGACTTCTTCCTCTGAAAACTGCCTCTTCATATCCTTTGGTCATTTATCAATTGGGAAATGGCTCTTATTCTTACAAATTTGAGTCAGTTCCCTATATGTCTTAGAAATGAGACCTTTATCAGAGGAACTTACAAATATACCCCACCTGCATCTTTTCTTTTTTTAATTGCATTTATTTTATTTGTACAAATTTTTAAAAAAATTCTATATAATCAAAATTGTCCGTTTTATCTCTTGTGAATTTCTCTATTACTTGTTTGATCATGAACTCTTTCGCTATCCACTGATGTGACAAGTAATTTCTTCCACATCCCTCTAATTTGCTTATGATGTCACCTTCTAAGTCTAAATCCTGTATCCATTTGGAACTTGTCTTGGAATGTGATGTGAGATGTTAGTCTATGCCTAGTTTTTCTTATACTACTTTCCGGATTTCCCAATGGTTTTTGTTGAATAGTGAGACCTTACCCCAGTCTCTGGGTTATCAAACACTAGATTACTGTGTTCATTTGCTTCTGTATATTGTATACCTAATCTGTTACACTAATAAGCTTCTCTTTTTCTTACCCAATACCAAATTGTTTTAATGATTAGAGCTTTGTAGTATAGCTGGAAATGTTGTATTGCTAGGCTCCCCTTCCTTTCCATTTTTTTCATTAATCCCCTTGAAATTCTTGACCTTTTGTTCCCCCAGATAAATAATTTTATATTTGTACTAGCTCTACAAAGTAAACCTTTCATAATTTGATTGATATGGCACTGAATAAGTAATTTAGGCAATATTGCCATTTTTATTACATTGGCTTGGCCTACCCATGAATAATTAATATTCCCCCAATTATTTAGATATGCTTTATCTGTGTATGGAGTGTCTTTCAGGTTCCACCCCTAACTTTGGGACATCCAATTTCTTGGCTCTCTGTGTGTCATTAGGATCATAGATTCAGAGCTGGAAAAGACGTTTAAAAATATCTAGTCCAATCCCCTCATTTCACAGATGAGAAAACTGAGATCCAGAGAGGTTAAGTGACTTGTCCCAAGGTCACACAGGTAGTAACTGAAAAGGCAGAATTTGAACCTACTCAGAGATACCTATTCTTTGACAAGTTCCTGGTGTTGATCTGACCTTTCACCTTTCTATTCTTAGTTCTAAGAAGTAGTCTGAAGTAGAACAACAAGTCTGTGAACATTTACTGCTCAGGATGGAAGATGAGGAATTCTGCTCGGTACACCTAGATAGGTTATTTATCATCTTTTCCTTGTCCCCTAAACCCTCCCCCCCCAATTCTTTATACTTATTTTCTGATCTTTCTTTTTTTCATCTTCCCCTACTTCTCACGGGAAGGAAGGAAGAAGGGAAAGCCTACTTTTTTCAGGGGTGAGAGGAGGGCCATGGGACTGGTTTTGACTGGATTCTGTTTCTATGCTTTCTTCTCCCACTCAAACCCAGGATGTCCTTCTCGGATTTCTTGCAACAGTTCTCATACCTGGAAATCTGTAACTTGACCTCTGATGCCCTCAGCCAGGACAATCTGAGCCAATGGCATAGCACTCTATGAGGGCAGCTGGCACAAAGGCAGCACCGCAGGAGGTAGCAGTAATTATTCTTGTGAGTGGGAGAGACTGGGAGGAGAGGATGGTGGAGGCTAGGCCTGTCTGAAAGTGTTCTGGTGAATAGATGAGATGACAAAGGATCAAGGATCATGGGATAGGGTTGCTGTGGTCATGCAGATAGAAATTGGCCTGGGATCAGAAGAAAAAAAATTGTTCCCTAGGCAGGAAAAGAAAACCACTGGACTGATTCAGAGCTCCCATAAACTTTTCCTTCTGCCATCACAGTCTCTGTTTTCCTCCCCATTTCTCTGTTAAGGGAGTTATTTTCTTTTTCTCTGACAATAGTGGGATTCAGCACCCAATCCACCTGCAGATATGGGACTTGGGACTCTTAAATAGTAAGACAAACTTCACTCAGAATTCATAGGATTTAAAATTGGAAGAAGGCTCAGAGATGATCTAGTCCAACCCCATTATTTGCAAAAAGGAAACTGAGGTAGCTGTAAAATTCTCTATTCCTTCAAACCTGGGGAGTTTTTTTCCTTAAATAGATTTTTATTGACATCTCTTGTTTTTACATTGTCTAAATTTCCTCATGTATCCATGCTGATAAATGTTTGACTGGTTTTTCAAGGGGAAAAAAGTCTGTGTGGCACACTTTTAAGCTTGATTTGCATCATTATCATTTTTCCCTTCTTTTGTTAGGTCTAGACAATTAATAAAACAAGAAATTGAGATCTAATTTGTTTCATTTACTGATTTCTAAGGTGTTAATACTCACACTGAAAATTTAATAATCTGCATTCTAAGGCAAGCACTGTTGCATGTATCTCTCATTCTCACTCTTCCCAGAGAAGTACAAGAGAAAGAAAGAGAGAGAGAGAGAAAAAGAAGATGGGGGAGGGGGAGGGCAGGGGAAGATGAATCAGCAAAACCTATAAATACATTAAAAAAAAAAAAAGAAAACAATTGACTATATGAAATTTTCCACAGCTTTTAACCCCCACTTTCCAACCTCTACAAAGAAGTTAAGGAAGATATATCTTCTCACATCTCTTCTGTGGGGCTAAATGTGCTTCTTGTCATTTTGTAACATTCATTTCTTTGTTTTTTGGTAGTTGTTCTTTCTATTCACATTGTTGTGGTCACTGTGTATATTGTTTTTCTTGGCTCTGCTTACTTCGCTCTGTGTCAGTTCATGGAAATCTTTCTATGCTTCTCTGTAGTCACTGCATTCTTTGTTCTTTACAGCACCATAACATTCATCTATCACATTTTGTTTAGCCACTCTGGGAAGGATTTTGTTTGTTAGTTTGTTTTTGTTTTGTTTAATTCTATTTTGTTGTTGTTGTTGTTCTGAACTTAAGAAATAAAACAAGCATTTTCCAAAAAAAGTGGAATAGAAAAAAAAGAGGATTGTACCTGAAACTGCTGATCTATTATATACAACCTTCTATTCCTTTTAAATATATAACAAGGTTATCAAGTAACTTTTTTCCCTCTCCCCCACCTTAGAGATGGTTATCATTAGACATACATATGTATATGTGTGCATATACACACATACATATCTCTATCTATTTGTCTATCTATCTATCTATCTATCTATCTATCTATCTATCTATCTATTTATCTATCTATCTGTCTATCTATCCATGTCAGTTCTTTCTCTGATTACAAACAGCATCTTCCTTCATAGGACCTTTGCAGTTAATTTGGGTTTTTTAAAAGTCAGAATGAGCTGGTTGCTCAAAGTTGTTCTTAAAACAGTATTGCTGTTGCCATATATAGTGTTCTCTTGGTTCTGCTCATTTCACTTTTCATTATTTTGTTCAAGTCTTCCATGTTTTTCTAAAATCAAGCTTGTCATATTGTTGTATTCCATCACAAATATATCCAACAATTTGTTTAGACATTCCCCCTTTTCACCCTACCCCTAGTACCTTCCTCTTCCTCATACCCTTCAGTCTTATTCATGCCTAGAAGTCAAGACAAATACTACTCATTTCAATAGCATTTTAAGGTTTGCAAAGTGTTTTCCATATAAAACCCCTAGTAGTAGTATAATTCATCCACCCACCTCCAAATAATAATTCTACATTATAGCTGCATGCTTTCCAACATATGTTCTTCCCCAAAAAAAGTTATTTGATTTCACATAATTTTTTACCCATTTTTCCATTTACTTCTCACAACAACTTCATGAAGTATTTTTATCCTCATTTTATAGATGGGGAAATTGAGGCTCAGAAAAAGGAAGCATGCTGCCCAAAATCACAGAGCCAGTTAGTGGCAGAGCCAGGCCCAGAACCCAGGGGTTCTGACTCCCAGTTTATTCCCCTAACCCCTCTCTGATCTTCATCTTCTAAATCAGGGGATTCTTAACTTTTTGTGCATATTGGGTAAAGTCTTCTCAGAATAATGCTTATGATTTTTTAATCAGAAAGGATTGCTAAATTTCAATTAGTGGTTAGTGAAAATGAAGATATAAAATTTTTTCCCCATCCAAATGCATAGACCTCCTAAAATCTAACCTATGGATTCCAGGTTAAAAACTCTTGTTCTAAATATGTGGAGTATGGGGAAGATTTGCAAGTCCTTTACGTTTGCCAATGAATATGGTGTATATTAGTATATTAGACACTTAAATGTTTGGATGAATGCAAGAATCAATGTGGCCACACATGGTTACACTCATCTTTTCCATTGTACCACAGTTAAATCCCTTCTCCAAATAGGATGTGCATGTGTCAGAACACACATAACAGACAGACACACATCTGCATGACCACAGCAACCCTATCCCATGATCCTTGATCCTTTTGAGATACATTCCCAGCAGGGATATCTCAGATTCAGAGTCATAATGGGGAAGGGGAAAGAGACAGAGACAGAGACAGAGAGAAGAAGAAGGAGGAGGAGGAGGAAGAGAAAGGAAAGATAGAAAAAAAGAGGAAGAGAAAGAGAGCAGGAAGAGACATTTTAAGACATCTGTAGCACCCCCATCTCTGAGGCCTGACCCTCCCTCTTTTTTCTCTCCCTCAGTTCCACAGAAGGTATGGAAGACACAGTAACGGACTTTATACAGGGGCATATATTCTCCCTTTCAGCTTCAGTAGAGATTTGGGAGATAAATGCCTTGTCTTAGAGAGAGAGGGGACCTATTGTCATTTTAAGTTGGACAAAGTCCTCACTAACCCGTAGTTTCACTTTATCTTCCTTGTGAGTTTCTACCAAAACATGAATGACCCTGAACCCACTTAAACTGAAACCTGAGTTTCTTCCCCTTTACTCTCCCCAGAGTGTCCCATCCTTGTTGCCTATGCTATAGCCTTGCTAGTCCTGTTTTCTAGTGCCCTGCTGTGCTCATTCCCCCACCCAATCTGTTCCTATGCAGCTACAGAGCATCAGCAATATACACTTGAAGAAGGATTTCTTCCTGAAGTATCAGCCTGTAGACCAATCTGAAAACTTCATCAACCTAAGGCAAATTTGTGTCCCTGTTCAGCTCACTTCTGGAGAGTACATCATTGTGCCTTCTACCTTCCAACCCCACCAAGAGCCTGACTTTGTGATTCAAGTTTTCACTATGAAACATAAGGAATTTCAGTGAGTTCAAGTCTGACCCCTGCTCTCCCTCTTCCTCTCCCCCTCGCCCCAGAATTCCAAGTGCTTGTGTGTTTGTGTCCACCATTGCTCCAAAGCCACAGAGAGGCAGATTTGGCTTTGATATAAGGAGAAACTCCCTGAGAAGGACAGCAGTCCAAAAGTAAAAATGGCTGCCCCGAGAGATATCTCATTCCCTCATCACCAGAAGTCTTGAATTAGAGGCTGAGTGACCACTTATTGGGTACATTGTAGAAGCGTGCTTCTGTTGGAAATGAGGATTAGACTAGATGACCCCGAGGCCCCATCCAATTTCAAGATCCTGTATAACAGAACATAAACTTTCAGAATCAGAAAGAATGTTTCATACTAGTTTATTTTATATATGTGTGTGTATACATATATATATATATATATATATATTATACCCCCTATTTTATAGATGATGAAACTGAGGGAGAAGTGCTTTACCTGAGGTCATACAGCTAGTTAATGGGGAAGCTGAGATTAGATTCTGGGTCTACTGATTTGCAATCCAGTACTTTTCCCTCTATATGGTGGCTCTCCTGACTTTTTCCCTCCACTAAAAAATTTCCACCTCCTATATGATCCTTGATCTACTCCCTTATCCCTAAATCAACTTCTTCTTAATTTTCTCCGGGGAGATAGATTATAATCTCACTGCAGCACTGCTTGATTTGGTAATGAGGGAAATGGGGGAAGGGAGGAGACTGAAGAATTATGGGATGGGGCTATGACCTAGGGTCCTCGAAAGTTCACCATTCCTTTATTGTCCCTCTACCCCTAGAAGAAAATCAATGAGGGCGATGTGGAAGATTTCTTCAAGGAAATATTTGAGCAACTAGAAGGAGAGGTGAGAAGGGGTCAGAGCTGGGGGCAGGGTAGGGGTGGGGGGGACCGGGGAGAGGTGTATATGTCAGGGACAAGTTGAATTTACCTTATGATTTATGTCCATGAGCTCAGAAAAATACTCAACAAGATGATCTTCTAAGGTGAGTTTTCCCCTCCCTATGACCATCACACCTCCATGTGTCCCACTTCCTCTCTTCCTCTGCCATTCTCTCCCTATAAATTTCCTTATCCTATCTAGTCATCCACCTTCTGCCCATCACCAACTCATTTTCTCCTTCCCCAGACAAAGACCTGAAGACTGAAGATTTCTGTATGGAGTCCTGCCAGAATATGATGAACCTCATAGGTGTATCCACCCCCTGAACTGGTCCTCATAAATGACACGAGTCATCCTGTCCCTCCTCATCCTCTCCGGTAGAGGTTCAGTGCCTGGCCCCTATAGTCTTGGGGAAAGAGCTCTTTACCCTTTACCCTAGACCCTGCCTGTCTTCTCAAAGCACCTAAACACTATATCTTATGCACATGAATTACTTCATACCTAGACCCCAGTTCAAGCCAATGTGGCAATGTGTATATTAAGGGAATTCTCAGGGCCTCATCTTCATCTGTAAAGTGAGGGAACTAGGCAAGGTGACCTCAACTCAGGTTACCTGACCTGACTTGCTTCCAGGTCTAAATTTGTGGTTCTGTATTAGCTTTCCTACAATGTTCCCACCAAATAAATTCTGCTCCTTCATGATCTTCATTCTTTAGTCTAAGCTTCCCAGGTAGGATTGGGCTCTGGTATCCATAAAGGAAAAATGTCAAGAGAATCCCAGTCTTATTCTCCTTGGGGTTGGCAGGCAATGTGATACAATTAATAAATCAGCAGGCATTTCTTAAGTCTTGTGTAAGATTCTGAAAATATGAAGAACAAAAGAGAACATTCTGTCAGGAGAGACAGCAGTAAACTGAAAAAAGCACTAGGTTTGCTGCCAAAACAAACCCAGGACTTATATGAACACAATTACAAAACACTTTTCACACAAATAAAGTCAGATCTAACTAACTGGAAAAATATCAATTGCTCATGGCTGGGTTGAGCCAATATAATAAAAATGACAATTTTACCTAAATTA
>CM053586.1:166530202-166557774 GCA_028646515.1 Pseudochirops corinnae
AATGCTGGAGAGGATGTGGAAAAATTGGAACACTAATACATTGTTGGTGGAGCTGTGAACTGATCCAGCCATTCTGGAGAGCAATCTGGAACTATGCCCAAAGGGCTATAAATAAGTGCATACCCTTTGACCCAGCAATACCACTTCTAGGGCTCTATCCCAAAGAGATCAGAGAAGTGGGAAGAGGACCTGTATGTGCAAAAATATTTATAGCAGCTCTTTTTGTGGTGGCAAAGAATTGGAAAACAAGGGGAGGCCCATCAATTAGGGAATGGCTGAACAAGTTGTGGTATATGAATGTAATGGAATACTGTTGTGCTATGATAAATGAGGAACAGACGGACTTCACAATAATCTGGAGAGACTTATATAAATCAGTGCTGAGCGAGAAGAGCAGAACCAGGAGAAATTTGTACACAATCACAGACACAATGTATGTGTGATGACTAACTTAAATAGACTGGGCTCGTCTCAGCAATGTAAGGTTATAAGGCAACTCCAAAAGACTCATGATTGAAGGAAATATCCACATCCAGAGAAGGAGATGTGGAGTCTGAGTACAGATTGAAACAAGCTACTTGCTCTGTTTCTTTTTCTTGTTTTGTTTTCTTTCCTCTTTTCCACTGATCATTCCATCAGTTATAATCCTTCTTTACAACCTGACTAATGATTAATGTGAAGATATTTACAGATCCTATATTCTAGTGCATGCCGCCATGATGGGGTGGGGGAGGGAGAGAAAATCTGAAACTCAAGGGACTGTGGAACTGAATGTTGTAAACTAAAAGTAAATAAACCAATTTAATTTAAAAAAAAAAAGAGCACTAGATTTGGAATCAAAGAAGTTACAATTGAATTCTGGTTCTTTTCTCTACTTGTTATGAGGCCTGGGTCAAGTCATTTCCCCTCTCTGGGTTTTAATTTCCTCAGTTGTAAAATGAGTGTGGGGAGAGTGGTCCGAAGTTCTTTCTAGTTCTTCAGTCCTCTGATGTCTCTGCTCCGCCCCTAACCACAAAGGCCCTCACTTCTGGGGGAGACTGCATCACTCAGGAGCATCCTTGGTCTTACCTGCTGTCCTTTACTCTCCTCACATCTAGGGTAAAGAGTTAGGAGATCCAAGAAACTCTTTATGGAGCTGTCCTTCTCCTAGGGTCTCCCTTTTCTCTTTGTTCTCCTTGACCTCTGCCCCCTCCCTCCAGAGTGATGGCAGTGGTCGCTTGAGCATGGTGGAGTTTCATGGCCTGTGGAACAAGATTCAGAAGTGGCTAGTGAGAAGGGGGTGATTGGCAAGGGGCAGGCTATGTATAGATGGGAAGGCATTGGGGAAGCAGGGAATCTAGAGAGTTTGTAAAGGTAAGTAGAACAGGTTGAGGCAAGATATAGGGTTAGAATCCATTCTCCTCCCCCCACCCTGCCCCCACTGAAGAAGTGATAGAAAGGGGCTGAGGAAGAAGAGGGATGAGTAGACTAGCTTTATCCCAAAGACAATGGGGAAGACCTGTTGTTGGTGTGAAGTGTATGCCTTGGGATGGGAGAACTGGAAAGGAAGCTTCCTTTTCTTGCTCCTCTTCAATACTCTTCCTGCCTATACCCTGATTAAACACACACATACACTCTTATTTTGCTAGTACTTTAGTATTTTTGGTAACACTTTCCACACAAGACCCATTCCACTATGCCTTTGGGAGAGAGAAGGCCTCCTTTGTGGTCCTTACTGTCCATCCAGACTCCGCTCCCCTGCCCCTTCTTTTTCATTGTCTTGTTTTCTGCCCCCTTCTCAGTGCTAGGGCCATACCCTCTTTTTTGGGGGAGGGCAATTGGGGTTAAGTGACTTGCCAAAGTCACATGGCTAGTAAATGTGTCAAGAATCTGAGGCCAGATTTGAACTCAGATCCTCCTGACTCCAGGGCTGGTGCTCTATTCACTGTGCCACCTAGCCACCCCTAGGGCCATACCCTCTTCACTCCCAATCCATCCCAGCACACCCTGTTGCCATCCATCAGACCATCCCACCATCAGACCATCTTCCATGAATATGATCTGGACAAGTCAGGCACCATGGGCTCCCATAAGCTGCACCTGACTGTGGAAGCAGCTGGCGAAGGGGGCAGCCCACTGGGGGAGAGGGGGGGACAACAACTGTGCTTTGGTTGGAGGAGGGTGTCGCAGGGCTGTTTCTATGTGGGGGGAGGGGAGATTTCTTCCTGACAGATCTGAGTGATGGATCAGGGTTTAATTTCTCCTTCCCTCCCCATCTCTTTCACTAGGCATCAAGCTAAACAACAGGTTGGTCCAGGTGCTAGCATCCCACTATTCAGATGCAGACGTTAGCACCAATTTTAACAAATTTGTCTGCTGCCCTCTTAAGCTGGAGGCCATGTACAGTGAATTACTGAATTCTTATCCTCCCCTTCATATTCTCCTTTTTCCAGAATCTCAATCTGCCATAGTATGGTTCCCATCCCTTGCCTGGCACTTTCATCCTCAAAACATGACCTTTCTCGATCCATTCTCTATCATCTATACCTACCCCAGGTGCAGCAGGCCCAGTCTGTTCCCTTTCTTCCCATCACACAGAACATCTAGGGAGGCTTCCTTAAGCTTGACCCAGGCTAGTGTGGGTTGAATGGAAAGGAGGAAGAAATCAGGATTCCTGCTAGCTTCCAAACTTGCATCTACAACCTAGGTTTGGGATCAAACCTCTTACACTCCCCTACACCTACCCCTTTCCTCCAATCGATTCTATTCTTGGTAGTGGGAGTCCCCACTCCTTTCCATGTCTGAGAAGGAGAGAATACTATAGATTGTAAGGGGTAGTTCAGGCTTCCCAATCTTCACATCCAGAAGAAATGATCATTTCTGAGACTGGCCCCCATCCCCTTCTCTGTCAAGCACCTTAAACAAGGGCACTAATGGGAGAGAGAGGACTTCCCTTCCCATCTTTCATCCTAATCCCTATTCTCACAGCTATTAGTGACGATGGTAGGTAGAGCTTGTGCCTTCCAGGGACCCACCACTATCTTGCCCCATTGTCCCAATACTAATGTTAAAGTCAATCTGTTAGGCTCTGGAGGAAGAACGTCTGGATCATCTTTTTCTTCTTGGTCTTATCTCTTTTCTCCTTCTTTTCTTCCTTCCTAGCTGGTCCCTGAGATAGAAGACTGTGTATAGGGGAGAGCGGCAGGGAGGGAGTAAGAGGGGGTGAGTCTCAGAGGCACCATTTGGGAAAAGATAGATGATCTTTCTATGGCCATCACAACTCCTGAGCAACTCCCTGAAGACTCAGAATATTCTTCCCAATAGTTGTTAGAAAAGGCCAAGGAGATGGAGGATGTTGTATATTCCTCCCCCAACACATATGCAGTCCAGCGTTCCTGACTGAGAGTACCACTAAAAACTCCTTTATGCACAATCTGTCCCCCTGAGTGTCCCCATTCATGTTCTTATAGTCTTGTTAGGATATTTCTTACACACCAGAAGAACTGAACTCTTGTTTCTGAACTTGGAGAGAGGGGAGAGTTCTCTCCAGTAATGTATTTACTCCACTAGATTACTTGAGCCTCTTTAGAGGTGATATCTGTGATGTTCTTTTTTTTTTTAAATTGATACCTTTGGCTATTACTTTCCTTTCCAAATAGGCAGTTGGATGGCACACCAGCAATTACAAGACTCTAATTTCACTCTGGCTTCAAACACTCATTAGTTATTGCTTAATCTCTGCCTATCTCATCTGTAAAATGAGGGTAGTAGTAGCACCTACCTCCCAGGGCTATGAGGATAAAATGAGGCTATATTTTAAATAATATTTCCCCCAATTACATATAAAAGCAATTTTGACTTTTTTTAAAGTTTTGAGTTCCAAATTCTATCTCTCCCCATCTCTGAGATAGTAAGCAATATAGGTTATACATGTGCAATCATATAAAACATATTTCTGTATTAGTCATTTTGTGAAAGAAAACAAGAAGGAAAGAAGGAAGGAAGGGAAAAAGAAAGAAGAAAGGAAGATAATATACTTCAGTCTGCATTGAAACACCATCAGTTCTTTTTCTGGAGACAGCATTTTTTGATGAGACTATATTTGTAAACCATTTTGCAAATCTTGAAGAGTAAATGCTAGCTATCATCATTCTCATAATTATTCTTCCATCTTCCTTCTCCCAAAGAGCCATTCAATGTGACAAAGAGAAAGAATAGTTCAGCTTTTACCCATTAGCATATAACTGAAAATGTAATGCTCTGCTCTCACAGTGCCCCACCCTGTGCCTCTTTGAAGAAAGGGAGAAGCTCACAAAGGGATAGTGTGGGTGGGCACTCCTTCCAGTCATCACAGCCTTACTACAACACAGATGATTTCTGAAAGTTATGTTAGCTCCAAAAATCTACCACCTTACGGCCCATCTGAGAATGAGATTTTTCCCCAATTTAACTAGGTTGGTCCTTCCTTGGTTATCAGCTATATAGCCTCAACAGGCAGGCTTGCACTTGAAACTTTTTGGGCTTGGTACGTCCTCCCAAAGCCATAATTGGGCACAGGAGGAAGAGGACTTGATTAATGAAGCCTTCCTGGTTATATCACTATCCATGTGGATAAGACACCTGACCTGGGGGCAGAATGGAACCTCTTTCCCCTCAAGGGCACTGGGTTCTATTGTCTACTTATTCTCACAGTGTCCAGCCCAGACAGACCTGTGGGGTCCTCTCCCACTGAATTAGGGGTTCTCCTTGACAACGCCTTCTTGTATAGTTTTTTGTTGTTTTTTAATACTGACTGTGGGTTCACATCTCACCTCTGCTGCTTACTATCCCTGGGATTCAGTTTGCTCAGTAGCTTTTCCAATCATGTCTGTCTCTTTCTGACCCCATTTGGGGTTTTCTTGGCAAAGATCCTGGAGTGGTTTGCCATTTCCTTCTCCAGCTCATTTTACAGATGAGGAAACTGAGGCCAACAGGGTTACGTGACTTGCCCAGGTTATGTGACTTGCCCAGGTTACGTGACTTGTCAGAGGCCAAATTTGAACTCAGGAAGATAATATTCCAGATTCCAGGCCCAGTGTTTCATCCACTTAGCTGCCCCAGGGCTTTGCTTTACTCATCTGTAAAATAAGGGAGGTAGGACTAGATGACCTCTGATGTCCCTTCCAGCCCTAGATCTATGATCTTGTGTTGCCTGCCCTAAGGCAACCAAGTGCAAGCCTAACCTGCCTTCCTTTTGTTGGACGGATGCGCGAGGGGGGAGGAAATGGAACAGTGGTGGCCAAGACATTCTTCCTAAGGATTCTTGTCCTGTCTCATCTTAGTACTGGAGGAGGGGACCAGAGATAGGAGCAGCTGCACATATGATTCATAACTTGAAGTATCGCCCAAAAGAAATGTAGATAGTCCTCACTCCTATTGGAATCCCATTCCTGACATTAACCTGGTGGGTAACCAGCTCACCCCTTGCTTCCCACTGTAACCCATCAGTCTGTGAATATATTGAGATCCTTCCTTTCTCTATTTGTATCTTCAGCTTCAGGGACCGATTAAATCTATGTGCAAGATTTATTTTTTTCTGTTTAAGGTTGCAGTTCCCACCCAATACCACCCCTACCTTAAACTTGGGGGTGGAGTAGGAGAAGTAATAGAAATGACAAAGGACCTGAGCTCAGATTCAGCTCAAATGCTTACTACTTATGAGACTCTGAGTGGGTCACTTCTCCCCCTGGGTCTCAGCTTTCTCATTTGTAAAATGAAGGGGTGAAAATAGATTTCTGTGGCCAGTTCCAGCCCTAAATCCTCTAATCCTGTGATTCCAAATCTTCCTAACTCAGGGTTCTAGGGATTAGTGGCAGGGGCTCTATTCGCTATTTGCCTTATAGATTTCCATTATAGCCTAAGTCAACCTTGGCTACGAAAACAGTCCCTTCTTCCCCCCTCGGCCCAATAATAATTTCCTTCCTCCCTCCAGTTTACTACCCTCCTGCCACAGAAGCCAATAAACACAGGGCAGTCACTCGGTAAATATTTGCTGGACGATTGAATGAGATACTTGGGCTTAGCCAAGTGCTGTTGTCTTTGGTTAAGGTCATGTTCTCTTTCTAGAAGAGGAAAACAGACAAACGGACATGGATCCCACCCCCTTCCTTATCCTGTCTCTTATGCCTTTTCTTGGCGCTGGCTGAGTGCCCTCCCCTCTTCTCCCGAAGCTGGTACAACTCTCTTTTTTCCCTTTCTCCACTCTCATCCGAGCAGGTCACTAGGAGCCAAATTCTACTGAAGATCAGAGTTCAAAAAGTATAATCTGTAGAATCCACTATAAATTGTGCTCCCATCAAAAGCTTCCTTTGGGCATTTGCAGAGTTGTGTTATTATTATTTTTTTGTAAATAGTATTTTATTTTTGTCCAATTACATGTAAAGATAGTTTTCAACATTCATTTTTTATAAGATTTGGAGTTCCAAATTTTTCTCCCCCCTTCTTTCCCCCCCTTTCTTCTTCCCCTTTCTCAAGATGGCAAGCAATCTGATGTAAGTCATACATGTGCAATCATGTTTAACATATTTCCACATTAGTCGTGTTGTGAAAGAAGCAGAACAAAAGGTAAAAACCACATACACGCACCCATACAAAATAAAGAAAGTGAAAATAGTATATGCTTCAATCTGCGTTCAGACTCCATAGTTCTTTCTCTGACTGTGGGTAGCATTTTCCATCATGAGTCTTTTGGAATTGTCTCAGATCTTGGTATTGCAGAGAAGAGCTAAGTCAGTCATAGCTGATCATTGCACAATATTGCTGTTACTGTATACCATGTTCTCTGGTTCTACTCACTTAACTCAACATCAATTTGTGTAGGTCTTTCGAGGTTTTTCTGAAATCTGCCTGCTCATCATTTCTTGCAGCACAATAGTATTCCATTACATTCATATACCACAAACTGGTTCAGCCATCTTCTCAATTTCCAATTCTGTCACCACAAAAAGAGCTGCTGTAAATATTTTTGTACATTTAGATCCTTTTCCCTTTTTTATGATCTCTTTGGGAGACAGACCTAGTAGTAGTATTCATTTGCAGAGATCTGAAGGGAATTGCTGGAGAAGGCTTTGTAAATCCTTCCCCTCCTCAAATCCCTACCAACATCTGGCAACATGGGCTACCTCAGATGTGTCTAAACTGGTGGCAGAGAACTCACCAAGCTCGGCTTGTGTTTCTTCTCAAATAATGGTGTGGTGGTGCATTGAATAGAGCACTGGGCTTGAGGTCAGGAAGAGCTGAGTTCATACTCCTCCATCCTTAGGCATTTGCCAGCTGTGTGACCCTGGGCAAGCCACTTAATCTCTTTTTGCCTCGGTTTTCTCATCTATAAAAATGGGAATAAAAATAGCATCTACCTCCTGGGTTGTTGTGAAACAACATGAAAATGTATTAACGATTATAAAGTGCTTAGCACTGTATAAATGTTAGCTATGATTACGATTTGTAAGTTCTTTCAGTACTAAAAGGCTCTGAAATTTTACCTTTTGTGGGGTACCCTCTCCCCTGAACCCAGATTACCATCCCTCCCCAGTTTAGTGGATGGCTCTTGAAAGTTGCTATGTTTAAAGCCTCATGATGGAAAATACTTTTCATGTCCAAAGAAAGAATTAATGGAGCTTGAATGCAGATCAACACATAATCTTCACTTTCCTTTTTTTTTTTGGCATTTTTTCCCTTTTGTTCTGTTTCTTCTTTCACAACAGGACTAATATGGAAATGTTTTACGTGATTGTATATATACAACTTATATCAGATTATTTGCCATCTTGGGGAGGGGGCAGAAAGGGAGAAAAATTTGGAAATCAAAATCTTTTAAAAAATTAATGTCGAAAATGATCTTTATATGTAGTTGAAAAAAATAAAGTACTGTAAAATAAAATAAGAAAGTTACTATGTTTGAACTTCTTCAACCATTTTGGAAAATAATTTGTAATTACGCTAGAAAAGTAACCAAAACATCCCTATCCTTGAAGCCCAGAGGTATCACTGCCAGGCATGATGTATCTGGATCCTAAGATTTTAAAAAAACAGCCAGAAATGAAAGTCCCAGAGACACCCAGAAGTCTTACATCTATACTACTCCCTCCCCTTTTCTGGGACTAAATCTCCCTATCTTATCCAAACTAGTCACTCACGGGCCCTACTGACCTACTCTGTTTCCACCCTGTTCCTGTCAGCCCCTCCCTATCTATCCCCTGCTTACTACCCTAGAGACTTGGGGGAATTTGCATTGGATGAGATCTAGGATTCTCTCCTGGTTTAGCTCCCTCACCCCCAATAGAAGAGCTCCTTACCTTATATAGTCTGGTGGATATTATCCTATGTATATTTTCTCTAACTTCTATTTTGCTACTCATTTGGATAAATGAGTTTCTTGGTTTAAATGCTATGTGTGTTCATTGTGGAACCTGTGTTTTGGTGATGACGGAAACAAGCCTAGGATGTAAAGCTTGGGGTCCTCCTATTCCCCAATAATTAACTGTAATCAGAAGTTATCCTGAGCCCCCAAAATCACCTCCCCTAAATCAACAAGCTTTAAGGAAGGGGATAAATGTAACTCTGGTACCTCTTCTTTCTGAGAAGAGCAAAATGACAGCCTCTGGTCCTAACTACCTACTTTTCCTGCTTGGCAAGAATCAAAGTGTCCCTTGGAGAAGGGGTAGGGGAGAGGAGAGGTTAGATATATCTATTCGGCTTCCCTTTGAGCCACACAATGACATCACCCACACTGTATACGGACAATGCTCAAAACACATGGACCTCACCACACCATATTGGAGACAAACTTCATGTAGGCCCCATTCATTAACCCGCTGAAGTTCAGAACTCCCAATTTTAAACAATCAAATAGCCCCAGCCTAGCAAGCAGGACTTTCTTCAGTAACAAAGAACAGGGAACAAAGTAGATACACATTAGTTGGAAATGGCTAAACAAATCATGCTACACTAATATAATGGAATATTACTGTGCTATAAGAAATGCTGATATGAATAGTGCCTAGAAACCTCATTAATTGATGCAAAGTGAAGTCGGTAGAATGAGGAAAACACACAGTAACTCCAGCAATGTAAACAGAAAAACA
This sequence comes from Pseudochirops corinnae, assembly GCA_028646515.1. Classification (NCBI taxonomy): domain Eukaryota; kingdom Metazoa; phylum Chordata; class Mammalia; order Diprotodontia; family Pseudocheiridae; genus Pseudochirops; species Pseudochirops corinnae. Next base: position 166,539,304 of record CM053586.1, read on the forward strand.
GACCAAAAATGACATTGGGTGCCATGTATTTATGATTAATATTGTCCATTAGGAAGAAAAGAGAAAATGTACCTCCTTTCTTCCCTCCTTTATAGAGGTGGGAGACCATGGGGAAGGAGGGAGGGAAGGCCTTGGTATTTATGTAGCACCTACTATGTGCCAGACTGGGTAGTTAGATGGTGCCATGGATAGAGTGTTGGGCTTGGAATCAGGAAGACTCATCAAGACCCTGTGTGACCCTGAGCAAGTTATTTCACCCTGCTTGCCTCAGTTTCCTCATCTGTAAAATGAGCTGGTAAAGGAAGTGGTAAAGCACTCCAACATCTTGCCAAGAGAATCCCAAATGGGATCACAAAGAGTGGACATGACTATGTCCACAACAACAACAAATTGTCACTTTTTACAAATATTAACTTATTTGATCCTCACAACAACCCTGAGAGGGTTATAATATCCGTTATATAGTTGAGAAAACTGAAGCAAACAGAAGTTAAGTGATTTCCCTAGGATCATACAGCAAATAAGTACCTGAGTTCAGAGTTGAACTCAGGTCTTCCTGACTCCAGGCCCAGCACTCTATCCACTGTATGAGCTGCATCTATGGGTGTGCAATATTTCATCTATTCTTAGATTCAGTGGATATGTTGGTTAGGTTTGCTGAACGGCTCTTCTTCTTGTAGATGTTATAAAAGATAGCTTTCATCTATATATCTATAAAAGATAGAAATGAAATAAATTTTTTTCATTTAAATCTATCAATTTTTAAAAAATCGAATCTAGTGTAAATTTCTGCTGGAATTTAATCTGCCACACATAGCCATGGGAAGAGCGTTAGAAGTCATCGGGTCCAAACCCCTTCATTATACAGATGGAGAGACAGAAATCCAAAGAGAGGAAATGACTCATAAAATGTCTCACAGTGGTCAGAGAAAGAGCCAAGACTAGATTCCTGGTCTCTTAGGATTGAGACTTCTGTGCCAAGTTGTACACTGCCCGTTAGTTTTTGGTTAGATATGCACACTTGGCCAATTGTTTTCTGAAATGATTATTGTTTTTTTTAATTTTATTCATGCCTTTTGTTTTTACATGACAATCATTATTCAATATCCAACTCAGCCCCTGTCAGTGGACTTTCTTACCTAAAAAGGAGAAAAAGAAAACAGTTAAGGACAGCAGATAGAATATTCTGTTTAGGGTTAAAGGACCTGGGATTGACTCCTTACTACCTGTGCGACCTTATGAAACTCACTTAACCTTGGCTTCCATTTTCCCCATCTACAAAATAAGGGGATTGGATTAAAAGATCTCTAAAGCCCCTTTCAACGCTAAACCTAATGTCCTATGACCTGGTGTGCAAACAGACACATCAGCTGCATTTGTCAGCAGCATCACATAGCTATCCTCCCATGCCATTCCAAGAAGAGGCAGTCAGTTGTTCAGTCAAGAGGAATTTATTTATTGGTCACTTACTATGTGCAGCCCCATCTGCGCTAAACACTAGGGATATAAATAGCCCCTGTACCTCACTCCTCTCCCCAAAAGGGAGGCAAATATATTTCCTCCTTTCTACCCTAGGATGAACAATGATCATCATAGGGACCTACTGCTTATCTTCATCTTCTACATTCCTTTCCTTTACTTTCTTGTCATCATTGTGCCTGTTGTTTTCCTGGTTCTGCTTATTTCAGTCTGTATCAGTTCATCTGATTCTTAACATATTTTTCCATTTGTTTGTTTTTGAGTAGAACTGGGATTACCTTGGTAGAAGGAATTCCCAGGGGTGAAACTCCCTCTACTAATATACCTGCTATAGAACTTGTTCTTAAGAGGGTGACCTGGAGTAATTTTAGTGACTTGTCCAGGGTCACAAAGCCAGTATATCTCAGGTCTTCCTGTCAGTGAGTTGGCTCTCCTATTTACTACCCATAGATTGCCTTTTGTTTTTCTGTTAAATAGCCAGAAATGAAAGGTCTCCTTTATACTGTCTTGTCTTAGGTGGCCCATTCAGCACAAAGGCATTTTCTCATTCCCCAATTCCAACTCCAAATGCCATTTCTCTAAACTGTCCTGCCTACCTTGCCCCCTCTCTTTTGCAAAATGGAGGGGAATTTATAACAATTCAGATTTTAAGACCATCATTTAGTCAAGAAGGGAGCTGGAACTGGAATCAGGAAGACATGAGTGAGAACCCCACTTCTGACCCTAGCTATGTGAACATAGAGAAATCCCTACCTCTCTCAGCTTCAGTTTCCTCATCTGTAAAATGGGAATTATGACCCCTATATCGGGAGTTTAGAATATCAGAGCTGGAAGGGACATTAGAGATCCCTTAGTGCAAATGTGTCATTTTACAGATGAGGACACCAAGACCCAGTGTCAGAATAAGCTTTATTTGAGAGCAAGCTGGAATTATGCCCAAAGAGTTATAAAACTGTCTATGCCCTTTGACACAGAAATACCACTATTAGGTCTGTTTCCTAAGGGGATTAGGGAAAAAAGAAAAGAACTTATATGTTCTAAAGTATTTATGTCAGCTTTCTTTGTAGTAGCAAAGAACTGGAAACTGAGGGGATGCCCATCAATTAGGGTGAACAAGTTGTGATTTATGACTGTGATGGAATACTAATGTGCTGTAAGAAATGATGAGCTGGTTGATTTTAGAAAAACATGGAAAGACTTGCATGAAATAATGAAAAGTGAAATGAGTAGAACCAAGAAAACGTACACAATAACAGCAAGACTGTTCTAAGAACAGCTTTGAATGACTGTCATTTTGATTATTATAAATTCTCAATTCAGCCACAAAGGACCTGTGAACAAAGATGCTATCCACATCCAGAGAAAGAATTGTTAAATAGAAGTATATATTGTACATATGTATGTATGTATATTTATATATATATATAGTGTGTACATATAATGTATATATATACAAGCATATATACATACACATGTGTGTGCATATATATATATATACACACACATAGAATAATTTTTTTAAAATCATTTAAAAAATCCTACAATCTCTATGATACCACCTCAATCAAAAAGACATTTTTTTAAGTTCTTACTATGTGTCAGGCACTGTGCTGAGCAATGATGGGAGAGAGGAGCATATAAAGACAAAAATAAAACTGTCTCAGCCTTCCAAGTAGTTTACATTCTATTGACCCTCCAGGAAGTCTACTCTGATTATGACAGTGAGAAAGGTGGAAAGTGTGGAGTCTTTAAAATACAGTGTCCTCCAAAGTCTTACTGCCATTTTAAGCTTTAAAATGCAATAAGGAAGTAGTACTTGGGGCGGCTAGGTGGCGCATTGAATAGAGCACTGGCCCTGGAGTCAGGAGTACCTGATTGAGTTCAATCAGGACACTTAACACAAAACTAGCCGTGTGACCTTGGGCAAGTCACTTTAACCCCAATTGCCTTGCATTCCCCCCCTCCAAAAAGCAAAACAAACAAACAAATAAAATGCAATAAGATTAAAGCAGCAATACAATTTTGGGAATACTCTGTACTATCAGGTACTGCTGATACATCTGGTTGATTTTTGCCAAATGGTTTTGTTTCCTTTTTTTTTTTTTAAGTCCTTATTACAAGAAAAGTCTCAATGGATAGTAGTGCAGCTATACATGAAAATGAATGTGATGCTATAATAAAATATTTCAATCAAATGAATGAATGGATAGATAGATAGATAGATAGATGGATGGATGGATAGACAGTGACAGACAGAGACAGATAGATAGATAGATAGATAGATAGATAGATAGATAGATAGATAGATGGATGGATGGATAGATGGATAGATAGATGGATGAATGGATGGATGGATGGATGGATGGATAAATAAAGACATATTAATGACATGGGGCAGTTAGGTAGCCCATGGGATAGAGCTCTGGGCTCAGTGTCAAGAAGAGTTGAGTTCAAATGTGGCTCCAGACACTTACAAGCTGTGTGACCCTGGGCAAGTCAATTAACCCTGTTTGCCTCAGTTTTCCCACCTGTAAAATTGGGGATGATAATATCATCTAGCTAACTAACAATTGTAAAGTACTTAGCACAATGCCTATATAATTATTAACTATTATTGTTTCGACAATTTTTATACAGGTTTGTTTTTTTTACAAGACCAATGTTTTCACTGATATTCTTGTTCTTGTTCAGTCATTTCAGTTGTATCCAATTCTTCATAACCCCATTTGGAGTTTGCCATTTCCTTCTCTGGCTCATTTTACAGATGAGGAAACTGAGGCAAACAGGGTTAAGTGATTTGCCCAGGGTCACACAGCTAGTGAGTGTCTGAGGCCACATTTGAACTCAGGTGTTCCTGACTCTCCCTTGCACTTCTTTTACCAAAAGCTGGTCCACACATTTCCTGCAACTTTTAATATTAGGGTGATTGCCTTGCCCTGGGACCCATAGTCAGCGTGAGTCAGAGCCTGTATGTATCAAGAGATACTCCCATTCCTTATGGGACACAATGTCCAGAATCTTCACCATGACCAGCCCTAGATTTTTCCACAAAAACAAGGGAGGTTGAAGGGACCAGCATGATCAGAACAGAGAAGGCCCTGCTGAGAGGACAGCTAAGATTGAGTGGCCCTAGTGAGCACTGCCCGGTTCTTCTTGGCTCTGACTGAAGGAGACATTGTGTGGGACTGATGGTGGAGAGGTCATTAAGCCACACCCTGAATAAACAGGAACCCCAGCTCTCCTATCTAGTTCCCTCACCAACAGCACCCTGACGCCTACATTATCTCAATTGTTTTCCTTATTCTAAACCTTCCTGATTTCAAAACCTGTCCCCCTCCCAACCCCAGAGAAGGGATGGGTAGAGAGGAGACAGGGGACTCGGGACTACTTGGAACAGCCACCACACCCCCTCCACAGAGAAAACAGAAATGAAAATGAAGAAAACTGCCGCCGAGAGAGACCAGAACCCAGAAGAGCCCAGCACCATGTGTTCGGGTCTCTAGTATTTCCCACTTTAATTACGTGATACTTGCAAGAGTGGAAAGAGGAGCTAAGAAGAGAGAGGCGTGCAATAATTTTGTGCATTCTGATAGGAAGAACGTTGATTCTGGAGTCAAGTGGACCCAAGTTCAAATCCAACTTCTGATGGAAATGAGGAAAATGATGAGGAAATTGGACTAGGTGGTCTCTTGGTCACCTTCCAGCTTTAGATCTAAAATGTTATGATACTATAAACTATTGAGATGACAACATAAATGAAAAGATCACTAAAAAATATTCTGGTTTTTCAAGTAACTGGGCGGGGGGGGGGGGGAACCAATTAATTAATGTCCCAAAGAATGGAAAATAGGGTCCACTCCTTCTTACATCAGAGAGGTTGGAGACTAAGGGGAAAGACTGTCGTGCACACTGGTCAGCGAGAGTGCTGTGTTATAGATTTTTACTTAATTGTTTTTCTTTGTGATAAGGGAGGGTTCATTCTAGAGGCAGTGCTAAAAGAAAAAAATCGATAGAGTATTTTGAAACAAATTACGTGTATACTGATATTAAACGCCATCGCTTTTATTGTTTTTTTTTTTAATAAGTCTCTAATATTGTCAGCCTGTCTCTAGCCTCTCTAGCTTTGAGGGCCTGACTGTTCAGCTCTCACCAAGGCGCCTTCCGCAAAGAGCTGCCAGAGGCGGCAGGAAAGTCTATTTGCAACCCAGATCAACTTGGCCTAGAGCCTCCGGCCCACAGGCTTGACCTAACCTTAGTTACCCATCTCCACCCCGAAGGCCTTACCCTTCACAAGCCCCACTTATCACCTTTTGTCTGCCCTAGGGACTGTCATTCAGTTAGTTGAAATGGAAAAGCAGGCTGGGTGGGCTGAGAGTTTGCTCTCATATGTCTTTCCCTCCTCCAAGGGACAGCTGCCCAGAAAAGACAAAGGCAAGAATTCTATATGAAAGCCAACTGCCCATTCAACTCCCCACAAGTGTTCTCTTTGAGGGTGGGGACCTTGAAATATGTGCGTGTTGGGCTGGAGGGTGGGGGATGCTGCATCTGTCCCCTCCAGCAACTCTTTCCACCTGTCAGCCTTTCTCTCCCCGGCCCTGCCTCCACCCCATCCCTCAACCCAAGGGGAAGGGGAAAGGAAAGGAATGGGCAAGAATCTAACACCTATTAGGAGCCAGGCACTGAGTCTACTCAGTATCTGTCTTACTGGTATTTTGTCCCCTGGGTATCTATGCGTAGGTCTGAGACTGGTGGAGTGTGGAGCATGGTATTGAGTCAAGAGATAGGAAAGGAAGCAGCTAGGTGATTTAGTGAGTGGAGGACCTGGCTTGGAGTCAGGAGAACATCGGTTCCAATCCCACCTCAGATTCTCAACAGCTGTGTGACCCGGGGCTAGTTACTTAACTTCTGTTTGCCTCCCGGAGCCGTTCTGAGGATCAAATGAGATAGCAACAGTAATAAAGCACTTAGTACAGTGCCCAGCACACGGTAAGGACTGTATAAATGTTAGCTACGATTATTCTGTGCTTCCGGATCTACGGACAAAGGTCTTTACAGCTCCTCTTGGGTGACCAGCCCATATCTCTGGCCCTCTCTTATTTTCCCTACGGGGCAGTGAAACCTGTTTCTCAGGAATAACAAAAGTCCTTTGGTGCTTATTGCCTTTGTCATGGGAAAATCCCCTTCTCTCCCCGCCCCTCCCCCCAAAAATCATGTCATCGCAACTTCCTGTCCCACAATACGGGGCTTTTTGCTTTAACACAGCAGTTCATATTTCTATTGTATTTCAAAGTCTGTAAACATTTTCTCACAATAGCTCATGAGGTCGGTGGTCCTAATTTTATAGGGAAGAAAACTGAGGCTCCAGAAAATTCTTAATCTGCCTCCAGTCTCCCCACCTAGACAAGGGTCCGAGGGAGGAGTCTGACTCTGGTCCCTGAATTCACAGCCGTCCACATTCCTAGTCTCACATATTCAGCTTTCCAGTATACCAGATTGCCTCACCAGAGGCCAGGAGGCCCTGTGGTGGATTCAAGGACTGAGACTGGGGTCAAGAAGAGCAAATCGTGTTTGGAGTTTAAATAGGGACCAGAAGAGAATACGCGCAAGATGAATGGGTCAGTTTTCGTCTGAGAGGGCCCACACCTCAGGCTAAGCAATAGAAAGGAAAGTGTCACTTTCAGGTCCTTTAATAGGGAAATTAGAAGCTGTACTTGAGAGTAAATAGGAGAGCCAATTTAGTATCAGGTAGAGCTAGGTTCCCCACCCCCGAAACGGGCTGGCTGTAGGACCTTGGACAAGTCACTTAATTTCTCAGTGCCCCCAGGCACTCTAAGTAGAGCAAGTTCTGATCTGAAGTGGTAGAGGGAGTTTCCTCACTGGTCATCAGAATGAAAAATCTGGCCTCATACTTAATAGAGGTGTGACCCTTGATGAATCATTAAACTTCTGCCTAAGTTTCTTCATTCTAGTAATAATAGCACCTACCTACCAGAGAATCAAATGAGATATTTGTGAAGTAGCACAGGTACTAGATGCTAGTTACTAGGTACCTTCCTTCCTTCCTCCCTCCCTTCCATCTCTCCCTTTCTTCCTCCCTTCCATTTTTCTTCTCTCCTTACCTTTCTCCCTCCCTCTTCCCTCACTTCCTTCCTTCCTTCCTTCTCTCTTCCTCTTTTGTCTGTCTTTCTTCCTTTTCTTCCCCCCTCCTTCCTACCCTTTCTCCCTCTCTTCATTTCTTCCTCCCATCTTCCTTTCTCCCTTTTTTCTTTCCTTCTTTCCTTGCACATAGGGCATATTATACAACCCAGCAACATCTAGGTTAAGGGCCTGAAAGGGATGAACATGCCTACTCATTCTAGAAGAATTAACAGGTTAGGAGGGCTTGGGGTACTTCCTTGAGGAATAAGTGGGGATAAAAGTCTGCCTGCCCAGGGCTTCATTAACATACCATCTCCACAGTTCTGGCCTCAACTGCTAGGGATATTCTTTCATCCCTACAGCTGGGCTCCTATTCTGAGAGCTCAGCCCCAGCTGTTGCTGACACCCCAGAAAAAAATAATTAAAAAAAAAAAACAGCTGACACATATAGTAATGTAAGGTTTGCAGAGCATTCTATGTAAGCCCTTTAGTTTGTTCCTGTACACAACCATGTGAGGCGAGTGCTGTTACTATCCGTCTATTACTATCTATTTTACAAATGAGGAAACTGAGTCTGAGAGAGGTTAGGTGTTTTACTCAGGGTCACACTGCTAGTAAGTGTCTGAGGAGGAATCCAAACTGAAGTCTTCCTGATTCCAATGCTAGCACTCTATCCATTGTCCCACCTAAATGTCTATGTAATTTCCAGTGCCCCCTCCTATCCTGCATCCTTTCTGCTTTTCCTGTCTTGGCAGAAGGCAGAGCTTCCTGGAGTAGGAAGGAATTCTGAGAGAAGATAGGGGATGGGCTGCAGTCTGCTTCAATCCTAGCCTTTTCACTCAGTCCTGCCTCATTTGTAAGATTCAACATGGGGGAGAGGGAGGTGGGGGTGTGTGGCTAGGTGGTGCAGTGAATAGAGCACCAGCCCCAGAGTCAGGAGAACCTGAGTTCAAATCCAGCCTGACTCTTAACACAAAAACTAGCCATGTGACATTGGGCAAGTCACTTAACTCCAATTGCCCTCCAAAAAAGCAATAAATAAATAAATATGTGTGTGTGCATTACTTCTGCATATGCATTAGTTGGCGTTTATATAGTACTTTAAAGCTTGTAAAATGCTTTATAAATATTATCTCATTCAATCCTTACAACAACCCTGGGAGGTAGGTCTTATTATTACCCCCATTTTACAGTTGAGAAAACTGAGGTAGACAGAGGTTATGTGATTTGTCCAGGATTATACAGCTGCTACATGTCTGAGACTGGATTTGAACTCAGTTCTTCCCGACTCCAGACTGGGAGCTCTATCCACTGTGAGCTGATTATGTCCATTCTCTCTGTACCAATGTGTGCATGAAATGTGCCTTTTCTTTGTGTGTGCTAGTAGGATTTTGCCCCAGGTCCCTTAATTTCTTTGAGTATCAGTTTCTTTAGATGTAAAAATGAGGGGATTGAATGAGATCCTGAAAGGTAAAGTCCCTTTCAGATTTTGATCTGGGACCCCCTCCTCTCTCCAGCACAAAAGGACTGCTTACCATTTCACAAATAGAAAACAATCCTTTGGAATTCTCCAGTTCCTTGCTTTTATTCTGACAATTCCCTGTATTTTAAATGTATCAACCTTCAAACTTAGACTTCTAATGGCATCTGGAATTCAGATCTGGGCAAGGAGATCATGCATATGATGAATGGGGTCAGTTTTAGTCTGAAAGGGAATGCCTCAGGCTAAATAGTACAAAGGCCACCTTTACTTTCAGACCCTTTAATTAATAAAGAAATTAGAGGCAATCCATGGTAGTAAAAGGGAGAGCCAACTCAGCCTTAGGAAAACCTAGGTTAAATTTCCACCTCTGACACAGGCAGTGTGATCCTAGACAAGTCACTTAATTTCTCTTCGTCCCCTCTCTAAGACTTAAGTTGTAGAGCAAATTCAGATCTAAATGAGTAGAGGGAGTTTCCTCCTTGATTATTTCATATGCCAGTGAAATAACAGTTTCAATCAAAAACAGAAACACAGAAAGACTTTACGAACTGATGCATAGAGATGTGAGCAGAACCAGGAAAATAAAACATACAAAGATTACAACAATGTAAACAGAAAGAACAACAAGACAAAGCTGAACAATGTGTGGCTGCAATGACAATTATTGGTCCTTGAGAAGAAATGAGGAACTGCCTCTGCCTCCTTTCTTTGGAGAGGTTAGGGACTATGATTAGTTAATCAACAAACATTGATTAAGCACTTAATATCTGTTTTTTTAAAGGTAGCTAGGTGGTACTGTGAACAGAGTGCTGGGCCTGGAGTCAGGGTGAGTCCTCTTCCTGAGTTCAAATCTGTCCTCAGACACTTACTAGCTATGTGACCCTGGGCAAGTCACTTTACCTTGTTTGCCTCAGTTTGCTCATCTGTAAAATGAGCTGGGGAAGGACATGGCAAATCACTCGAGTATCTTTGTCAAGAAAATCCCACATGGGATCACAAAGAGTCGTTTTGAAAAAATGTTTTATTCTGAACCTAAACTCACAAAAAAGGGAGCATTTTAATACACACAGTAGAGCACAAAAAGAGGATTCTTTATGAAACAATGAATCTCCATTTGATACCACTTGCTTTTTAAAAATTATTTAATAAATTGTACACATCATTTTCAAAACTGTCCTACTTGTCTGTTTCCTTCTTAATTTCCTTTTGTTCTCTTTTCTGCATTTTAAAAAATATTTCAGTGACTATTTTTCTTGCTTCATTATTGCTGAATGTCCTTCCCCACTCCCAAATTAACCAAGGGAAAGAAAGAAAAAAAGTCTTCATACTAAAATGAATACACACAGTAGCCATGTTCACTGATGTGTAGCTTTGGATCTTGTGTCCATCCTCTCTTTGTCAGGCAATGATATTCTGCATCACAGGTCCTCAGGAGACATGATTGGTCTTTGTGTATTTTTTGTTTGTTTGTTTCTGAAGAAATGGGGTTAAATGACTTGTCCAGGATCATATAGCTAGTAAGTGTCAAGTGTCTGAGGCTGTATTCAAACTCAGGTCCTCCCGAATCCAGGTTAGTGCTCTATCCACTGCACCACCCAGCTGCCCCTTGATCATTGTATATTGAACAGAGTTCTGAATTCTTTCAAAATCATTTTTCTTTAAAATGTTACTCTCTTTAAAGAAAGTCCTGACTTTGCTCACTTACTCTGCACCAATTCATGCTATCCAGCATTTCCTAAAATATTTTCCTTTGTCATTTTTTATGGTGCAATATTCCATTATATCCAAATAACACAATTTATTCAGCCATTCCCAGATCCAAAGATTTTTAAAAGATAAAAAAAGGAAACACAGCAATAATGAAGCAAGAAAAAAAGTCATTGAAATATTTTTCAAAATGCAGAAAAGAGAACAAAAGGAAATTAAAAAAGAAACAGACAAGTAGGACAATCCGACTAAAGACACAATCCAAAAGGAGCCCTTAGATTCTAGTCCTTTTCTTTTTCTCCCTTGAAATTCCCTTTTTGGACCAGGAAGTTTGTTTAGCTTGTAGCTATTTCCTCTTCAGTATTATATTTTTTTCTTAACCCCTCCTCTTCCCTATTTCTGCTTTGTTTCTTGTTATTTGATATATTTCTATGTCATATGCTTTGTGTGCTTCATTTAAGAATGAGTTCATAATGCTCACTCCCCCCGTTCCTAACTCTTCCTTTACATACTCATGTATTCCCTTTACCCTCTCTCCTCTTTCCCTTCTTCAACCCTCAGAACATAATCAATCCACTCCCATAACCTTTGTTTTTCTTATTTAATTCCCTCAATAATTTTAAAAGATGTTAAGGTTCTAAAGGGACACTTGTTTCTTTAAGGCCTATTTAAATGTGAGCACTATAGCATCATATAGCTCTTTCTGATTGCTAAAATAAATTTACCTATCTAGGTTTCCTTGGACTCTTGTGTTTATATTTCAAAGTTCCTACTCAGCTCTAGCCTCATCAGAAATGCTAGAAAGGCCTCCATTCCACAGGTTGTAAGCCTATATATTTTGCCTTTTGGAATATTGTATTCCATGCTCCCCTTTCCTTCATGGTAGAAACTTCCAGGTCTCTTGTGATTTTGACTTTGGTTCCTTGATATTTGAACTGCTTCTTTCTGGATGCTCACAGAATTTTTTCTCTGATATAGGAGTTTTAGATTTTATCTTTGATGTTCCTAGGACTTTTCCATTTGGGATTTCTTTTAGAAGGTAAACCCAATGGATTCTTTCCATCTTTACTTTGTTTTCTGATTCTAATAGATATGGACAATTTTTATTTATATTTTTAAAAAATATAGTGTCCCAGCGTTTTTTTCTTTTTCAATCACGGTTTGGTTTTCAAGGAATCCAATGACTTAAGTTATCTTTTCTCGACCTATTTTCTGGGTCAACTTTTGTTTATAGATAGATAGATATACACATACATATGTAGACACATGTGTATTATATATACATATATATTTAATAAGTGTGATAGTTTCTTCCATATTTTTTGACTTTTTGATTACGTTCTAAAATTTCTTGTCTCATGGAGTCTCTGATTTCTATTTCTCAAAGAATTGTTATTAGGCTAAGGTCTACCGTTTTCTCTTTTAAGCTCTTTGGGCTTTCAATTCTTTCCTCAAGAAATTTTATTTAATTTTGTTTTTAACTTTCTTCTAGGTATTCATGTAATTCTTGCAGAAAGTCTGTTTTTTTTTTTTCCTTTTGAGTTTCTGCTTGTAGTTGTTTCAGAGTTAATATCTCTTTCTTTTGGGAGATATTTAAATTTGCAATAATAATTGACATTATTTGCTATTTCCTTTACTTTATTGATTTCTCCAAGTTTAGTTCCTGAATTCAGGCTTTGCACCAGGGCCAGACTCAGCCCTCTGCTGTTCTTTTGGGTGGAGTGGTTGGCTCTTCCTGGTTGCCTGAGTTCCTGTTCTGACCTCCACTTACTGGGTTTAAGCTCCCTAGATTATTTCAGGCTCTTCTTTGGCATCTCAAGAGAGATTTTTAGTAACCTCAGAAACCCTGGACCACAGGTATCCCATTCTAAATACTATCTTGATGCCTATTGCAAGTTACTGTTCCCTCACTCCTTCAAGATCCCCACGTGGGCCCTTTGTGACCACCTTGGGGCTTTCCCAGAGTAGTCTTTCCCTCTTGCTGCCTCAGAATACAGGCTAGATGTGGCCCAAGGACAGGTAATGGTAGTTAGATGACACAACGGATTGAGCACTAGGTCTGGAATCGACATTAGTTCAGCTCCAGACTCAGATACTTACTAAACTGTGCAACCCTTGTCAAGTCACTTAACCTATGCCTGCCTCAGTTTCCTCAACTGTGCAAAAATTAGTAGCAGAAACCTTCTAGCACAGTTGTAAGGATCAAGTGAGATAAAAGGGCTTAACAAAGTACCTGGCATGCAGTAGATGCTTAATAAATGATCATTCCTCCCTCCTCCTCCCTCTCCACCACCTCTAAGGGTTCTGGGAGGTTACCTTGGACTGTAGGTTGGTCTCCTATTGCCTTCAGGCTTCTGGCTGATCTCTCATGCAATTCTAGGGTGGAAGAAGTCACAGTACTTTCTCACTAGATTGCTTCTCTTCATTTTATTTATTTATTTTTAAATTAAAAAAAATTTAATCAACAAAAAGATGGCCTCTTTCCATCTTCCCACTGAGAAAAGAAAAACAAAACTCCCATTATGAACATATATAGTCAAACAGAACAAATTTTCAAATTGGCTATGTCCAAAAAAAAAAAGTTTCATTCTATGCCCTGAGTCCTTCACCTCTCCATCAGGCAGTGGGTATGCTTGTTTCATCATCAGTTCTCTGGAATTGTGGTTGGTCAGGATTCCTGATCAGGATTCCTAAGTCTTGCAAAGTTGTTTGACTTTGCTTTGTGGTTGATTTTGCACATACTGTTCTTGCCCTTCTCACTTCACTCTGCTTCAGTCTCATTGGATTTCTTGATCATTATACCATCAGGTGTGAATTGAGGTTTTGCTGGAATAAGTAGATGAGAGCTTCTCAGTCTGCCTCCTGTTTAGGCAGCCATCCTAGTTAGAAATCTAAGCACTCACTACGTGTCAGGCACCAAAGGGCTGATGATATAAAGAAAGGTAAAAACACTGTCCCGTCCTCAAGAGATTTACATTCTAATGGAAGACACATCATGGTGCTTGTATGAGTGGAGAGAAGAGGACATATATTTGTGAAGGTAGAAATGACAAAATTTAGCACTGGATTGGGATGTGCTGGATGGGAGTGTTCCAGACTGGGCCCAAGTTGATTCAGATACTAGAATGAAAAAAAATACACTTATGTCATTCAACAAAAGATTGACAGCCATGGCAGAAGAAAGATATTCAAAAAGGATATGTATTGAGGACATCATTCATTGATTCAACCAAGAGAACATCTCTTGCCTGAGTTGTCCATTATTTTTCACCAGTCAAGCATCTGAAAGCATTTAGACTCTTTTGTACACAGGTAACCAGAAAGTAATGTAGTAGCCTGAGCCTTTGAGTCTCTAGGATGGTTTCAATACTTTTATTTTTTTTGCTTTTTGGAGGGGGGGCAGTTGAGGTTAAGTGCCTTGCCCAAGGTCACACGGCTTGTTTTTGTGTTAAGTGTCTAAGGCCGGATTTGAACTCAGGTCCTCCTGACTCCAGGGCCAGTGCTCTATTCATTGTGCCACCTAGCTGCTCAGGTTTCAGTACCTTTTAAGGAAAATCTTCTCTAACTTGTGTAGAGGAAAGATTTAGGAAATAACTCTTACCATATGAAGTGAATAAGAGTGAAGAGCCAAGGATGATGTTGAGATTTCCATGCTGGGTAACTGGGAGGATGGTACTGCCCTGGACAGTAACAGGAAAGTTTGGAAGAGGAGAGAGTTTGAAAAGAATAATAATGAATTAAGTTTTGGACATGCTAAGTTGGAGATGCGTAGGGGATATCCAGTTTGCGATATTCAAAAGGCATTTGGTGATGTGGGATGGGAGCTCAGGAGAGAGACTAGGGTGGGAGATACAGATGTAGAAATCATCTGCATAAAAATAATAACTGAACCCAAAAGAGATGAAAAGATCAGCAAGTGAGACAGTACCAAGAGAAAAAAGAAGCATGCTCAGGAAAGAGATTGGGAGGATACCCATGGCTATTGGCCATGAGATGGATGAAAAATTGGCAAACGAGACTGAGAAAGACCAGTCAGACAGGTAGGAAGAGATACAGGGGAGAGCAATGTCACAAAAACCTAGGGAGGAGAGCATGCCCAAAAGAAGAAGGTGATTCACAGTGGCGAATGCTGTAGAGAAAGATAAGAATTGAGGAGGAAGAAAGACCCAAACTTTTCCATTTGTTAACTCAGAGAGCACCAAGCATCACATACAATGAAGACACACTATAAGCTTTTGCAATAAATACAAGACTACAGCAAATATGTCCAGTTTCCTCACCACTATTTGATACAGTTCTGGAAATGCTAATATAGCAATAATATTAAAGAAACGAAATTAAAAGAATAAAAAGAAGACAAAATTATCCTGATTTGCTGATGATATTATGATTTCCTTAGAAAAAATCCTAGGGAATCAGCAAAGTTATGAATTGAGACAATTAGAATAGGCCTTCAAAAATCAATAACATTGGGGCGGCTAGGTGGCGCAGTGAATAGAGTACCGGCCCTGGAGTCAGGAGGACCTGAGTTCAAATGTAACCTCAGACACTTAAAACAAAAAACTAGCCATGTGACCTTGGGCAAGTCACTTAACCCCAATTGCCCTACTTTCCCCCTCCAAAAAAAAAAAAAAGCAAAAAAAATCAATAACATTTCTATATATTTATAACAAAAATCTAAGAGGCAATAATGAAAAGGAAATTGCATTCCAAATAATTACCAAATATATAAAATATCTGGGGAGCAATCTACCAAAGCAAACAAAATGCTTCTATATATTCAATACAAAGCTCCTCAAATAAAGATGAACATCAATAGCTGGATGAATATTCAGTGTTCACAGCCGTGCCATGACAATATAATAAAAAGACAATGCTAACCTATTTAATTTACCATTTTAATGCTATTCCAATTAAAAGTATGCTTCATAGAACTTGATAAAAACAATTACAAAACTCATTTGAAATAATAACAAAATTCATTTGAAGGAAGAAAGATCTAGATTATCAGAGTAAATAATAATGAAAAAATGTAGGGATAAAGGGTACTTCCCAACCTCAAACTATGTTATAAAATAGCATTCACCAAAACTATTTGGCATTGGTTTAAAAAAATCTGAAAGTAAACCAATGGAACAGACTAGACAAGTAGAATCAGAAATAATGGAACTCAATAATCCAATGTTCAATAAACCCCCAAACAAAATTACTTAGAAAAGAACTCTTTATTTGATATGAACTTTTCGGAAAACTGGAAAGCAAATCAGCAGAAATTAAGCAGAAACCATAATCTTATACCATATTCCACAGTAAATTAAGAATGGATGTGTGACCTTAATATTAAAGATCATACTATAGAAAACAAAATAGAAGAGAAATGAATTAGATACCTCCCATAGCTATGGATAAGAGATAGATTCTTAAGCAAACAAGAGATAGAGGCAATTAAAAAAGACAAAATAGATAACTTGGATGACACAAAACTAAAAAGCTTCTGCAAAAATAAAAATATATCTCAAATAAGAAGGGAAATAGTCAAATGGGAAGAATCTTTTTATCAAATTTCTCTGGTAAAGGTTTTGGTGTTCAAGGTATATAACAATTAAGATACAGATATCCACATATGTACATCTATATATTTTTTAACTATTAACAATCACATGAATAAAGGCTCCTAATCACAATAAGATAAATGGAAATCAAAACAATAGATTTCACCTCACACCTTGAAAATTGGTAAGAAAGACAAAACAGGGAATAGTCAATGTTGGAGGGGGTGTTGAAAGACAGGCAAACTGGTACATTGTTGGTAAAGCTGTAAACTAGTAAAACCATTTTGGAAAGCAATTTGGAATTATGCAAATAAAGTTATTGAAATATCTATACTCTTTGACCCAGAGATTTCATTACTAGGTTTATGTCTCAAGGAGGCTGTTGATAAAAAGAAAGTCCTCACAAGCACCAATTTTTTTTTTTTTGCTTTTTGGAGGGGGGAAGGTAGGGCATTTGGGGTTAAGTGACTTGCCCAAGGTTACACAGCTAGTTTTTTTTCTTTTATACTTTCTTTTATTTATTTTAGTTTACATCATTTATTTCTACGAGATTTTGAGTTACAAATTTTCTCCCCATCTTTCCCCTACCCCCCCTCAAAACAGCCATCCCCTTGTATAAGCCCTCCCCCAATCTAATCTCTCCTATGTCCTCCCCCATCACTCCTCTAATTTTCCCATAGGGCAGGATGGATCTCCCCTCCACAGTCACAGCTAATTTTTTTATGGTAAGGCTTCAGGTCCTCCTGACTCCAGGGCCAGTGCTCTATTCATTGTGCCACCTACCCACCCCACCAAAATATTTTTGACAAAACTTTTTGTGATTGCAAAGAATTAGAAGCAAATTAGATGCCTATCAACTGAGTTATGGCTAAACAAATGGTGATACATGAATATAATGGTATATTATATTGCTGTAAGAAATAACGTATATGATGAATACAGAGAACATGGAAAGATTTACATGAACTGATGCAGAGTATGAAGTAAACAGAGGCAAGAAAATAATATATATAAGGATTACAACAATGTAAATAAAAAGAACAACTATAGTTCCCCCCCCCCCAAAATAATCAAAAGTGGACATACCAAAATTACAAAGAACAAGCATGGCTTGAAAGAAGAGATATCATAAGACACTCCCATTCCACTCTTTGTAGATATAGAAGGTACACAGACACTGCATGTATTTTCAATGTATTGATGTTACACTGATCAGTTGTATTGATATATTGATCAGTTATACCGATTTTCTCTACTGTTTCATTCTTCATCTTTAAAAAATATTATTTGTTATATGGGATGGCTCTCTGGGAAGGAAAGATACTGAGGGGAAAACTGCAGTGATTTTTTTTTAAAAACCAAGAGAAATCAGTAAAAACTTATTTTAAAATTTTTAATAGATATGTCTCCTTAATAACAAAAACTATACTATAGAGAAACAGGAAAAGTAGATCACATACTTTTCACAGCTATGGGTTGGATGTGAATTCTTAACCAAACAAGGGAAAAAGAGAAAATAGATCATTTTGATTACCTGAAGTAGAAAAGCTTTTGTGCAAACAAAATTAATGCATCTGAGATAAGAAACAAAGAAACTGACTAGGGGTGGTACTGGCTAAGGAATAGAGTAGTGGATCAATGGAATAGATTGGGTACACAAGACTCAGTAGTCAGTGACTATAGTAATCTACTGTTTGATAAACCCAAAGACCCCAGTTTTTGGGATAAGAACTCACTATGTGACAAAAACTGCTGTGGAAAGTGGAATATAGTATGGCAGAAACTGGGCATAGACACCATCTAACTCCGTATACCAAAGTCAAGTCTAAATGGGTGCATGATCTAGGCATAAAGGCTGAAACTGTAAGCAATCTGGGGAAGCAAGGAATCATTTATCTGTCAGATTTATGGAGAAGGGAAGACTTTATGACCAAACAAAAGTTAGAGAGCATTATAAAATGCAAAATGGATAATCTTGATTACATTAAATTGAAAAGTTTCTATACAAACAAAACCAATGTAACCAAGATTAAGAGGGAAGTGGGAAATTGGGAAAGAATTTTTACAACCAGTGTCTCTGATAAAGTCCTCGTTTCTAAAATATACAGAGAA
>CM053586.1:166558274-166613555 GCA_028646515.1 Pseudochirops corinnae
GAAGCTTTTGGTGTGGGAGTTCTGACTGTGTTGTCTTCCTCTTGTTCCCTGCTTTGATCCTTCTTGTCTCCAAAGAAGGAATCTAGAGTTTGGTTGCTATTTTTGCTTTGCTTCTTTTGCCTGCTCATGATGGCCAGTCAATGGTTTTTTAGCTCTGTGGAACTCTGCTTCCAGAGGGGAAAGCTCTGTCCCAAATCACTGGGGTTTTCCCAGCTGCCAGAGCTTTTAGGAGGCTGCTGCAGCCTCCATCAGCTTTGGCTCACTGAAAACGCACCCCAGGACCACCACCCAAGACCACAATCCGGATCCAGGATGCTCAACACAAGAGCACTTGGCCTTTGAACGATTGCTTGGCCCCCCTGCAGTCTGCAGGCTGGGAGCTTTGAAGCAGAAATGTGGAGGCAGCTGCAGGGCCTCCGCTTCTGCTGCATCCTTGCCCTGGAGGCAGTTTGGCCAGATCCGCTTTTCTCCCCCAATTTTAGCTGAGATCCACTGACCTTTCACTTAGTCTTTTTTCTTATGGCTTGATAATTCTGGAAACTGCCACAGCTGCTGGAGATCCTCTCTCCCGAAGCTCCAGCTGCGGCTCTGCTTGGCTTGTCCAGCCACCCCCGGGGCAAAGCTGCGGTTTCAGGCTGGGCTGGTTTTGGCTCCCAGAGCTGAGATGGTCCCTTCAAGCCGAGCTGTCTTCAGTGGGAAGTATATCTGTGTGCGTTTTAGAGCCCTAGAATTTGTTTAGAGTCATATTTTTTGGGTATTTGATGTGGCTCCTACGTTACCATCTTGGCTCATTTTTTTATCATCAAGAAAAGAGTATATTTTTTCTAGCTAATTTATGTTTTTCCCTTTATCAAACACTGAGATTATTGAGTTCTATTTTTCTTAAGTCTATTGTCTAATCTGTTCCATTAATCTATTTTTTAAACCAATACTAGATGGTTTTGTGGGAAAATCTTACTGCATTATTTGAACACTGGCTCAGTGAGTGAGGCTGAGAAACAGACCTGTTGCTTAGAAACCAGATTTGTTTAATGCTTAACTAAGGACCTAGGTTATACTCCACCTTTCAGATTTGAAAATCTATACATCTATACTATACATCTCAAACAACCCAGGGGTCTTATCTGGTAGTTACTAGCTTCCTAGTTCCTTTGTTTAAACCATATATAATCCACTTGGCATGGAGCAGACCACACTTTTTTTGACTCTCCCCTTTTGCCAGACAATTTAATAAACTTCTTTTAAAATTATTTCTATTCTGGGTTTTGTTTTTTCTGTGATACCATTTTGATGACTGCTGCTTCATTATATAGTCTGAGGTCTGGAAGTGCTCTTTTCTCCTTCATCCCTATTTCTTTTTGTCATTTTCCTTGATATTCTAGATCTTTTGTTTTTCTAATTGAATTTTATTATTATTTTAACAAATTCTAGAATGTGTCCCTTTGGTGATTTGATTGGTATAGCATTAAAAGTATAGTACTATACTAAAAGTAGGGGAGGCAGCTGGGTGGTACAGTGAATAGAGCACTGGCTGTAGAAGAGTCAGGAGGGCCTGAGTTCAAATATGGCCTCAGACACTTGACACACTTACTAGCTGTGTGACCTTGGGCTAGTCACTTAACTCCAATTGCCTTGCCTTCCCCCCTCCAAAAAAATGTATAGAACTATATTGGTAGCACTGGCACTTTAATTATTTTTCGCGTAACCTAGCCACGTGGGCTGAATATTTCTCCAGCTGTTGAAGTTGTTGGTTATTTCTTTAAGGAGCACTTTGTTATTGAATCTTTATACGTTTTTTCTGTGCTTTGGTAGGTTGATCCTCGGATATTTTATGCCTTTTGAAGTTATTTGGAACGGGATTTCCCTATTTTTTTCTTCTTGGGCTTTGTTATTATTATATAGAAACACTGTTGATTTTTAAAGGTGTATTTTGTAACTTGCAACTTTGCTAAAGTTATTAAATTGTCTCAATTAGTATCTGCTGATACCCTAGGAATTTCCAAGTATACCATCATATAACTAGCAAATAGTGATGGCTTTGTCTCCTTTTACTTATCTTTATGCCTTTAATTTCTTTTTCTTGTTTTACTGCTGTTGTTAGCATATGGAACACTATATTAAATAATTCTGGGGAGTGTGGGCATTCTTGCTTCACCCTCATTTATTGAGAAGGTTCTAGTATATCCCCTTTTATGTGATGTTTGCTTTTCATTTTAGATAGATGATTTTTCTGATATTATAAAAGCCCATTTATGGCTAGATTTTCTCAGATTTTTAGCATAAGTGTATGTTGTACTTTGTCAGAGGCTTTTCTACATCTATGTAGATGATCTCGTGGCTTTTGGATGTTTTTATTTTTAATATGATTGATTATGTTGATTATTTTCCCAATGTTGAACCAACCTTGCATCCCTGTTATAAATCATACTTGGCTATAATGGATGTTTTCTTGGATAAATCTCTGGGGTTTTTTGGACAGGATTTTGTTTAAAATTTTTGAGTCAAGACTCATTAATAATATTATCCTACACTCTTCTTTCTGTGTTTTCTTTCCATGGTGTAAGCATTAGGATCATATTTGTTTTATAAAAGGATTCTGATAGGGTGCTTTCTTTCTTAATATTTGAGAATAATTTGTGAAATGTGGGTACTAATTGTTCCTAAAAAGTTTGATAGAGTCCTCCTGTGAATCCATCAGGACCAAGATTTTCTTTTTTTTTTTTTGGTGATTCCTTTAGAGCTAGATCTCTTTTCTTTTCTAAGATTGGGTTATTTAACATTTCTATCTGGTCTCCTCATAGTTTGGGTATTTTATATTTTTGAAGGTATTCTATTTCTTTAGTGTTCTCAGTTTTGTTAGCATAAAGCTGTGCATTGTATGTTCTGATTATTCTATTTCTTCTTGTTTTGTTATAATTTCACCATGCTCATTTACAATTTTATTGATTTGATTTTTTTGCCATCTTTTATTTTTTTTTTTTGGTGGGGAGGGAGGAGCTAGGTGGCAGTGGACAGAGTGCTAGTCCAGGAGTCAGGAAGATTTACCTGAGTTCAAATCTGTCCTCATTCACTTATTAGCTGTGTGACCCTGGTCTAGTCACTTAACTCTGTTTGCCTCAGTTTCCTCATCTGTAAAATGAACTGGAGAAGGAAATGGCAAACCATTCTGGTATCTTTGCCAAGAAAACCCCCATTTGGAGCCACAAAGAGTTGAACATGACTGAAATGACCCAACAATAACAAAAAAATATGATAATGTGGTGATAAAGACAAAAGTCTTCAGGCTCTGCTCTGAAGGAGTTTGTATTCTAAGGGTCTTGTTCCAATGTCTCCCATGTCTCACAATCAATACGCATCTGGAGCATATAAATTTAATACTTATATTGGTTAGTTGTCTTTCAGCATAATGTAGTTTCTTTGTTTATCCTTTTTAATCTTCTGAATGTTTTTGCTTTGTCGGATAGCATGATTGCAACTTTTGCTTTGTTTGTATTCACTTGATGCATAGTAAACTTTTTTCTATTCTCTAAGTCTGGTTTTACTTTATTATATTTTTGTTTTTTGAATTTGGTTCTTTTAAGCAATAGATTATAGGATTTTGTTTTCTTATTCAATCTGCCACTTTTTTTCATTTTATTAGATTGTTTAATCCATTCACATTTTAAGATTATCAGAGTTAGGTTTATATTTTCTTTTTGTCCTTAATATCTCTCTATACTTTGTATTCCTCATAGAATCCATTATGAACTCTCCCCTCTAGATGTTTTCTGCCATTGCCTTGTAGAACTTGCCCTTTGGACTCTCCTTTTCCATTGTGCCTTCACTGCTAGAACAATGTCAGTTCCTGCAGATGACATGGAGATTACTGCCCCATGGCAGGGTATGGGGTTCAGCTTTGTTTCAAGCTCAGATACATCTCTTGCTCCTCTTCCTCTGTTCCTCCACTCTCTGACAAAGGTCTTTTGGAGCACAGAATATTGCTGTTACATTGGCTGTCGTGACCTCAGCAAATTTCAACAGTCCTGAGCTGTTGATCTCCATGGTCCTAGAAAGACAGAAAGGGGGAAGGGTCATGGTATGAGGTTGGGATTTAGTACAAACCTGTGGGTCAGGTCCTTGGACTAGTCATTATGGCCTTCCTGCCTGTAGCATGGTGAGCACTGGGGCAGTGGGCGCTAAGTAAACTCAGGGTATGTATTAGTGGATTTTTTTAAAACTCTCTTTTAGGTTCTTAATGTTCTAGACCAGCAGTTTTCAACCTGTGGGTTATGTCCAATTTAAATACATTCTGCATATCAGATATTTACATTACGATTCATAACAGTAGCAAAATTACAGTCATGAAGTAGCAACGAAAATAATTTTATGGTTGGGGGTCACCACAACATGAGGAACTGTATTAAAGGGATGTGGCATTACGAATGTTGAGAACCACTGTTCTAGACCAAGGGTGAAGAATTTGAGGTGTCGAGGTCACATGTGGCCCTCTAGGTCCTCAAGCCTCAAAGCCTCAGCCCTTTGACTGAATCTAAACTTCAGTGAACAAATCCCCTTAAGAAAAGGATTTGTTCTGTAAAACTTGGATTCAGTCAAAAACCTGCACTCCAGGACCTAGAAGGCCACATGTGACCTCGATGCCGCAAACTCCCCACCCCTGTCCTAGACCATGGAAGACAGCTGAAGTTGCTTTATATTTGGTGCATAGTTTCTGTTTGGGAGAAGTTTGGAAGGTCATGGGGATCATAGAAAATGTCTAATCCTTCAACTTGTTCATCACATGACCCAGAAGAACACACACTTTTTGTTGTTATATCACATTAACTTGTGAACATTTCCCTTTCTCTTCCCTACCGAAGGAACCATCTCTTGTAACAAAAATTTTTTAAAAAGGAAGAAAAAAGAAAAAACCCCTACACATCAACCAGGTTTGACAGTATATGCAATATTCCATACACAAAGTCTGCCATCCCTGCAATGAAGGCATGGAGAAAATCTTGTTTTCTGACTTGTAAACAGTGTGAACATGTGGGTTGCTTTTGTTGTTTTTTGGGTTTTTTTTGCCCATGTCAGTTCTGTTTATCCAAATGGGTCTGTTGAAGTTGCTTGCAGGGAAGCAAGAATAAATATCTCTGGAGGTTCCTCCCTCCTACCCTTCTCTAAGGGTAGATTTTGATTTCTGCCAGGAGAAGAAGCAGGAGGCTGAGACCAGAGGTTGGCCTCTTATTCTCCTCAGAGAGAGAAAGTATTATGCTAAATTTATATCTGCTCTCTTAAATCTTGTTAGTTTTTGAGAAATTTTTTTAGGTTTGAGCTGTACTCCTGATTACTATCCCTTAAAAGGGAAGCAGGGTCCCAAGCTAGGTATCTATATCTATATCTTATGTCTATGTCTGTGTCTATGTCTATATCTGTCTCTAAGACTTAACTAACTCCCTTCCAAACAAATGAATACATAGAGGAAACAGCAAATAAGCCCATTTATCCAAACAAATAGCTAACAGAAATCAAAGAAAAAATATATACTCATACATATATGCATATATGCAGTTACCCCTTCTACATCATGGGGGATAAGGGAATGGCACCCCCAAGATCTAGAAAATCCATGTAAAATTTTTTGGCCCTCCCTTTGTAGCAGAGAACAAGTCTAAATTATTATAATATTAAAAGATAAAATATGTTGATATTATGTAATACTATACATATATTTTATGCATTTCTGAGTTTCTAAATTTTTTCAATGTCGTCTGCTGGCCTTCACATGTTGTCTGCAGCTTCCACAAAACTCCCCCCAAATTCCCATTTGATTTCTTATGCCAACCTACGATATACTGAAACTACCATGAGGATAGTTGCTATGTGGAAGGGATAAATTGTAGGTATGTATGTGTGTATATCTCTCTATGTGCAAGGGATTTATGTGTATTTCTGTGTGTGTATCTCTCTCTCTTTCCTTCTCTCTCTCTGTCTCTGTTTCTCTCTCTCTAATGAACAGAGTGAATGAAATTTCCCATTGGGAGTGAGATAACTCAGCTCAACCAAGAGAGTCTTAGATATCATTCAAGGTGAAATTCCCCAAAGTTTCTAGTGTAGTAACCTGGGAATAGGGACATGGTTGAAAGGCTGGCTTCTCTACATGTTGGCTTCTTCCCAGAGTGTTTCTCTTCATAGGTTGAAGGGAGGTTGGAACTGTTTGTCTTCTCTCATGAATCTAGAAGCCAGAACTCTTCAATGTTTCTTCCCTCTGGGTCTTACCAGCTCTACCTCTCTCCTAGGGGTGGAGCACTGAGTAATCAATCTCCGCTGAGGAGGAAAGTCTCATCCAAATGGCCCTTTGAATCCAGAGTTACCGATCTCTTGGAAATCCATAAATCTCCTCTGCCAGGCTTCCTTAATTCTAAAAAATGGGTCCCTCCTCATTCCCAGAACTCTTCTTCTGAACCCAGCATATCTGTAATCTTCCATGGTGGAGAATCTTCTGTGCTGGAAATTTTTAGCTCCGTGTAGCACGTTGCTTCTCCTTGCCTTTGACCTATCGGACTTTCTTGCTAGTCATCTGGCCTCTACCCATCAAGCCCACTGGACCTCATCAGTATTGCTTAACCCTTTGGGACCCAGATGTTCCTGCATCCAACCACACATTTGTGTGCCAGGGATTCAGTTTCCGTTCAGTTGTTTTTCTACTCTCTGTGACCCCATTTGGAATTTTTTTTTTTTGCCAAACATACTGGAGTGATTTGCCATTTTCTTCTCTAGCTCATTTTACAGATCAGGAAACTGAGGCAAACTGGGTTAAATAGCTTGCCCAGGGTCACATGGCTAGTAAGTATCTGAGGCCAGATTTGAAATCAGGTCTTCCTAACTCCAGCCCCAGTACTCTTTCCATTGTGCCACCTAACTCCCCCTCTCACTGTATAATTAATCCTTTCCTTTTCCCTCTTATAGCCTAAAGATCATCTCCTCGGAGGCTCAGCAGTATCCCTCAAAGGACTGACTGAGTCAAAGAAGTGACCTCCAACCTGATATATCTTTGTCCTTCTGGTGACTGATATAATGATATGATATGATATATGACATGATATAACATAACACAACAAAATATAACATCATGCCATGTTGTGTAACATGACATATATGATACGATATAATAATATTTACTTGGAACAGTTCCTTTCTTACAGCCCTCATTGCCCACCTCAAGGCGATTCAAGGCAGGCCTTGTTTAAGTTAAAATGTACCTATGATAAAAATCTATCACTTTTAGTATTACAGGATAGCAGGCCTCTTGTGTGAAGACAATCCAAATTGGCCTACAAGGCTTTTGAACAATGATGGCATCTTATCCACTTACTACAGTAAGCTCTGTGATGGCAAAGACTATGGCTTATCTCGATTCTGAGTTTGCCCCAGTGATGAGGGCTGTGGCTGCTGTTCAGTTGTGTCCAGCTCTTCGTGACCCTGTGGCCCACAGCACGCCAATACTGTTCGTGGAGTTTTTTTTTGTCAAAGATACAGCATGCTTTACTATTTCCTTCTCCAGTGGTTCGATGATTTACCCAGAGTCACACAGCTAGTAAGTGTATGTGGCTGCATTTGAACTCGGGTCTTCCTCAGTCCAGGCCTGGTGCTCTGTCTGCTGAACCACCTAGCTGCTCTAGACACAGTTGGTGTTTAATAAATGTTTCTTGATTGATAATGTTGAAATTGCGAAGTGGGATTTTCTCTGTGGGTTTTCTAATTTCTTCAGTCTTTCTTTCCCTTCATTGTTTTAACATTTCTTCTTTTCAAACTAGTTCTGTGGAAAAGGGCTAAAAAAACTCATTCATGTATAGGCAATTACAATTGATAAAGCTGGATGCATTTTCCCTCTTAGAGGTATGTGTCCTTTGAGGACAAATTGAAGCCTGGCACCCAAGAGATTTGGCAGGAACTGTGAGATTGCGAGCATCAGTTAAGCAGGTAGAAGAAGGGTTTGGAGGGGATGGGATGCTGAAGGAGAGAATCTTTGTAGGCAGTCATACACTCTACGGGTCAGGTTGACCCTGGTAATGACGGTGCCACATTTTGGCACTACACATCATTTGCATTATTCTGGTAGCAGAGTATAGTGGACAGAGCAGCAGACATGGAATCAAGACAGACATGAGTTCAAATCTAGACTGTAAAATGTATTAGTTATATGCCTTTGGATAAATCACCCACCTCTCAGTTTAAAAAAAATTTTTTTTCTTACATTTTAAGTTCCAAACTGTCTCCCTCTTTTCCTTTCCCGCCACACTAGAGAAGGCAACAATTTGACACAGATTACATATATACACACACACACACACACACACACATACACACACACACACACATATATATATACACACACATACACATATATGTGAGTACAAATGTATATGCATGTGTGTATATATGCACACATATGTAAAACCATACTATGCATACTTCTATTTATCTCTGGGTGGGGTGGCTAGGTGATGCAGTGAATAGAGCACCAGCCTTGGATTCAGGAGGACCTGAGTTCAAATCCAGCCTCAGACAGGTAACACAAAAACTAGCCATGTGATCTTGGGCAAGTCACTTAACCCCAATTGCCCTGCCTTCCCCCTCCAAAAAAAAGCAAAAAAAAAAAAAAATATTTATCTCTGGGAGTGGATAATATCTTCCATCATGAGTCCTTTGTAGTTGATTTGAGTATTTGTAATAAGTCAGAATAACTTAATCATTCACAGTTGCTCTTTCAACAATATGGCTGTTACTGGTATATAATGTTCTCTTGGTTCTGCTCATTTCACTCTTTGTTATTTCATGCACGTTTTTCTAAAATCAACTAGCTCCTCATTTCTTATAGCACGGTACTATTCCATCACAATCATACACCACAACTTGTTCAGCCATTCCCTGATTGATATGCAACCCCTAAATTTCCAATTTATTGTTATCACAAAGAGAATTGCTATAAATATTTTAGAACATATAAGTTCTTTCCCTTTTTCCCTGATCACCTTGGGAAACAGACCTAATAGTAATATTGCTGGGTCAAATAGTGTACACAGTTTTAGAACTTTTGGAGCATAATTCCAGATTGCTTTCCAAAACAGTAGGATCAGTTCGTAGTTCCACCAACAGTGTATTAGTGTTCCAATTTTCTCACATAACCTCCAACATTTGTCATTTCCCCCTTCTATCATTTTAGCCAATCTGATAGGTATAAGATGATATCTCAAAATTGTTTTAATTTATATTTCTCTAATCAATAGTGACTTAGAAATTTTTTTCATATGATTCTATAAGGTTTTGATTTCTTCACTGAAAAACTGCTTGTTTGTATCCTTTGACAATTTACCAATTGGGGAATGACTCATATGCTTATCAATTTGACAAAATTCTCTATATATTTGAGATAAGAGTCCTTTATATGAGAAACTGTCTAAAAGCCTCCCTCCCCATTTCCCCTTTTCCTTCTCATCTTGGCTACATTAGTCTTATTTTTACAAAATCTGTTTAATATAATCAAAATTATGCATTTTGTATCCCACGATGTTCTCTATCACTTGTTTATTCATAATTTTTTTCTTATCCATAAGACTGATAGGTAATATGTTCTATGTTCTTCTAATTTTCTTATGATACCTCCCTTCATATCTGGGTCATGTATCCATTTTGACTTTTTCTTGGTAAACAGTACAAAAATTGGTCTATATCCAATTTCTGCCAGACTGCTTTCTAGTTTTTCCAACAATTTTTTGAGGAGGGAAGGCAAGGCAATTGGGGTTAAGTGACTTGCCCAAGGCCATACAGCTAGTTAAGTGTTAAGAGTCTGAGGCTGGATTTGAACTCAGGTCCTCCTGACTTCAGGGCCCATGCTCCATTCACTGCACCACCTAGCTGCCCCTTTCCCAAAAATTTTTACCAAATTGTGAATTCTTATCCCCCAAACTTAAATCTTTACATCTGTGAAACACAAGGTTACTATAATTATTTGCTCTTGTGTACGGTACATCTTCTCTGTTCCACTGATCCACCTTTCTATTTCTTAGACAGTACCACATAGTTTTACCGCCAGATAATATTGTTTAAGATCTGGTATTGCTAAACCTCCTTCCTTGACATAAAAAAAAAATTAATTCCTTTTATATTCTTGACCCTTTATTCTTCCAAATGAATTTTATTATTTTTTTCTATCTCGATAAAACTTTTTTTGGGGGGAGTAATTTAATTGTGGTGGCATTGAATAAGTAGATTACTTTAGGTAGAATGATCACTTTTATTATATTGACTCTGCCACCTATGAACAACTGATATTTCTCCAGTTATTTAAATCTGACTTTATTTGTGTAAAATGTGCTTTATAATTATCTTCATGTAGTGCCTGGGTTTGTCTCTGTAGGTATACTCTCAGGTATTTTATACTGTTTACAGTTATTTTAAGAGGGGCATATCTTAACTATCTCTTCTTGCAGGGTGTTGGTGATATATAGAAATGCTGATTATTTATGTGGATTTATTTTATATCTTGCTATTTTGCCAAAATTATTAATTGTCCCGACTAACTTTTTAGTTGAATCTCTAGGCAGTGGTTCTCAACCTTCCTAATGCTGCATGGGGGTGGACCCGCCTGGAGACAGATAGAGGAGCAGTGTCTCAGTTCCTAAGCCCATCTGAAATATGTTTTCTGATGGTCTTAGGCAACCCCTGTGACCCCTGTGAAAGCATCGTTTGACTCCAAAAGGGGTCGCGACTCACAGGTTGGGAACCACTGCGGTACAACTAGGTGGCGCAGTGAATAGAGCACTGGCCCTGAAGTCAGGAGGATCTGAGTTCAAATCTGACCTCAGACACTTCACACACACACACAAAAACCTAGCCATGTGACCTTGGGAAAGTCACTTAACCCCAATTGCCCTGTCTTCCCCTCTCCAAAAGCGAAAAAAAAAATGAATCTCTAGGATTTTCCAAGTATATCATCCTCTTGTCTGCAAAAGCGATAGTTTTATTACTTCATTGCTCAATCTGATTCCTTCAATTTCTTTTTCTTCTCTTAGTGCTATTACTTGCATTTCTAATACAATATTGAATAGCACTGGTGATAATGAACATCCTAATTTCACTCTTGATCTTACAGGGAAGGCTTATCCCCATTACAAATAATACTTGTAAATGGTTTTATGTAAATACTTATCATTTTAAGGAAAAATCCATTTAACTTCTCAGTATCTTGATCTGTAAAATAATAGGTTTCACTATTTGTCTCACAGGGTTGTTAGGCCTATAAAGTGAATTATAAACCTTAAGCTCTTATAGAAAGGTGAACTGTCAGAACTGTTGAACTTTTGCTCTGGCTCTGCTAATTAGCTCTATGACCTGGGCAAGTTATTTGCTTTGTTCTTATCTGGTAAATAAGAGTTGGACTCCATTAAGGGCTTTTTACCTTTTTGTGAAGCCCTGCCTTTTCATTTCCTTGAAGTCTGGGGCTGAGCTTTATCATACTTTCTCTTTTTTTGTCACAGATTCTTCCCATGTTCAGAATACCCTCAAACTGCTTTGACATGGTATGGTAGCAGCAAGCTTAGACCTGATCTTATGAGGCCAGTCTTATTCCACTAGCATTTATTAAGCACTTACTATGTATAAGGAGAGGCATTAAGCCAGCTTATGGGGATACAGAGAAAAAAATGAAACAGTTCCCACCTTTGAAGGGTTTACAATCTGCTCGGGTGGGAAGGTGACTATCATGCACACACAGAAAAATAGGAAGCAATTTTAAGAGGCTGATGGGTGTGGAGTGGGGCCATGGATGGCTTCACTGAAGAGGCAGCCCCAGAATTGAACCCTGAAGAAAGATAAGATTTCTGAGACCTGGAAGAAGTGAGTGTCTGTGTGAAGACATGGAGATGGTGAATATTCACTCTCTGGAAAGTAGTATGTGTGAAAAGGAAGCATTATGAAATGAGGCTGGAAAGCCAGGCAGGTGGAAGCCAGATTGTGAAGGCCTTTCAATGACAGCCCAAGCTACACGTATACTTTATCTTGGAGGCAATAGAGAGATAATGAAGATATTTGAACTTCTTCCTTAGGAAGGTTGTTTTTGGAAGCTATGTGTTATATGGATTGAATAGAGGAGAGACAAGAAGAAAGACTAATTCAGTGGTTAGGTTAATGTTGTAGCCCAGGTAAGAGGGGCTGAGGGAAACAGATTAGGCTTGTATTCACGAATTTGGGAGTCATCTGTATAGAAAGATGATCATTGAACTTATGAGAGGAAATGAGAGAAACACTTACGATGGTGAAAGAGGGAATGCAGAGAGAAAAGGGAAGCCTATGGGAGAACTTTGGGGTGTACCCATCAGCAGGGAGTGGGGCACAGATAATAATTTTGCAAAGAACCCAAGAGGGGAACCAACAGAGAATGGTTAAATAAGCTAAAGGAGGAAAGGATATCCAGAAAAAATGGAAGAGGATGAGGCCACTGGATTTAGCAGTTAAGACATTGCTGGTAGGCTTGGGAAGAAGTTTTAGTTTAGCTATGAGGTTAGAATTATAGATTCTAAGGCAGGGGTGGGGAACCTAGGGTCTTGAGGTCACAGGTTCCCCACTCCTGTCTAAGATGCTAAGAAGTGAGTAGGAGGTGAGGGAGGAAGAGAGGGGAGGGGGTGTAGACAACTTGTTTTTAGGAGTTTGTCTATGAAAGGGAAATCAAATATTACCTCAGACATTAACTAGCTTTGTGACCCTAGGTAAGTCACTTAACCTCTGCTTCAGTTTCTTCAGCTGTAAAATGGAGATAATACTAACCTCACAAGGTTGTTGTATCAAATACTCGTAAATATTTCATACCATAGCAAAACATAGCAGATAGCATAGTATTTGCCACAAAATACTTAATACAGTCTTCCTTCCTTCCTCCCCTCCCTCCTTTCCTTCCCTGGCCACTGTTTTCTTTTCTCTTAAATATTATTTTATTTATTTTTAGTTTTCGATATTTACTTCTGTAAGATCTTTTTTTTGGTCGGGGGAAGGCAGGGCAATTGTGGTTAAGTGACTTGCCCAAGGTCACATAGCTAGTAAGTGTCAAGTGTCTGAGGCAGAATTTGAACTCAGGTCCTCCTGACTCCAGGGCCAGTGCTCTATTCACTGTGCCACCTAGCTGCCCTTTCCACAAGATTTTGATTTTCACATTTTCTCTCCCTTCTTCCCCACCCCCAAGGTAGCATACAATCTGACATAGGCTCTACATATACATTCATATTAAACATTTTCACATAAGTCATGTTGTAGAGAAGAATTGTGAGAGGAACCACAAGAAAGGAAAAACAAACAAAAACAACCTGTCATATTTCCTCTTTTCTAGGCTACCAATCCCGCTTGTTTCAACTGATCCTCCTTTGGTTGGCTGCATTCAAGGCTATTTACTTGGTAGTGCCTTCCATGGAGGTTATACAGCTGTAATCTTCCTAAAACATGGTCTTAGCTGAACTAGAGTAGAACTCTTAGATCAACAGGTTCACTGGCCTCTGTGTGTACATGGCTGGGCGGGGAGGTGGGGAGTGAAAAACCTCACATCCTTTGGTCTCATCCCAGAACTTATCTTTGTCCACACACATGCTGTTGTCCAGTTACATCTGACTCTTCGTGAGCCTGTGGACCCACAGCACTCTAATACTGGCCATGGGGTTTTCTTGGCTAAGATACTGGAGTGGTTTGCTATCCTCTATTGGATTAAGGCAAACAGGTTAAGCAGCTTGCCCAGTTACACAGCTAGGAAGTGTTTGAGGCCAGACACTTCCAGACTCCAGGCCTAGACATACACATTCTCTAATCTCTTCTCAAGCAAGCCTGAGGGAAATGAGGAGAAACTGAAAGGGGAGTGGGTGTTGGGTCCCTTTGTCTACTGTCTTCATTCCACCCCATCCCTTCCTAATTTAGGCCCCATTAATTACATCATGACCATAGTTCTTGTGTGGAGGTCTGGGTGTAGGGGAAATGTGTCCCTCTCAAACTCTGCTCCTGCTTCTACTTGCTTTTCCCACTAAATGGCCTTAAGAAATTTAGCTTCAGCAAAAATCACATACCAGTAATAACCAATATTTATATGGTGCTTCCTACGTGCAGAAGATATTATGCTAAGCACTTTAATTCAGACACATGCCTTCTATGGGTCAACATGGCTAGCTGAGCAGCCATTTTAATGACTAGTCTCCTCCACAATTAATTAGCTGGGACACTCCTCAGATATCCACTTGTCTCCAAGATCGTCCTTGAAGCCTTTCCCACTTAGCAGCCTCTCTCAATTGTCTGTAGCCTGCTTGCCTGGCCTACCAGAACACAGGGTTGCTTTCTTGCCATGATAGCTTGTCAAAGAACATTGGTGGATAATCATAAAAATAACTGACACCTACAGACAGCATGTTAACATTTGCAAAGAGCTTGGGAGAATTATCTCACTGAAGATGCACACACACTGCTCAAACTATGTCCCAGAGTTAATTTTATCTTGGACACCTGCTACCCTATGGTACATATGCAGCAATCTGGCCCATCTTTTAGTTATGTGGCACCCAGTCATGGTGGTCCTAAGTAGGCTACAGTCTATTACTAATGATGACTTATTCATGATAAGTGGTGTGAAAGATACCAAGGACATGAATGTTTGGAAAAGATGGGGCTGTCATATAATAAAAGCATGGGTTTAAGCATGGATGGCTAGGCTTGGTGCTACAATGGTAGCCACCATATTTGAAAAGATCCATTAAGCCTACGACATTTTTGATGAATCCCGAGGAAACGATACCCAGAAAAGTGCGCGAGTCTAGGTCTTTGGCCAGGAATACTAACACCAACATACCAGATCCCCTAAAGCATTCAAGTGTAACTGAAATCTGCCCGGCCTCCCCTCCAATCCTTCGCTCTTTTACACAGAAGCCCTAGGCAAGCAACTGAAAATAGAAGAAAGGGGGTGGGCAGGAAAGGGAGAGTATGTATAGGTGCCTGGATGGTTTTGGTAAGCATCTCCATAGACCAGACACAGTCTGACCTGTTTCTTTTCATTTTTATTTTAATGGAGAAAAAAAAGTGCAAAACCCCATTTTCCAGTGTCAGCTGTGCCCCTCCCCCACCCCCTCCCCCTCCCCGACTCCTTCCCCACTACCTGGGGGACAGGCTCCACTTCCCACTTGGCCCCCCACTCCTCTCATGCAACCCCCAAATGGGGTAGGTAAGGATAGAGGTGTCCCCAAAGCATAAGGGCCTGGTGGGGAATTGGGAACTGAAGGGGTGTAACACGGTCCCATTGTCCACCCTGACCCCCCGCCAGATCTCTAGTCAGTGGCCCCTCATGGCTCTCATTAACCCCATTCTGGCCATTGCCCTGGGTGAGGGGGAAGGGCCCCTGGTTTGGGGGAACCTCCCCTTTGCCCTCCCCCTCCACTCTGCCCCGGGGCCAGCTCGGGGCGATTCTCCTTATTGGGCAGGGGAGGAGAGCTTTCAGGGGAGAGGCTGGCCTCCAAGGAGAGAGGCAGTGGGCAATATCCCCAAGGTTGAAATACCTTAATTAAAGCAGAGTGGGGGAAGGAAGAGGCTTTAAATCTAATAAATTATTAGCGTTTTTAGTGTCCGTGGCGGGTGGGGTGGGGGAGGAAGGGTTAGGAGCAGGGGCTGAGCCACCAGGGCCTCCCCCACCCCCTTACTGGTGGATTTCATTCTCTATGAGGCTCTCCACAAAGGACTGGAAGTCTGTGTCTGAGAGCTCCTCCTGGGTTATCAGAGTCTCCTCATCGTGCTCTAAGGACAATGGAGGCTCCTCTTTCATACATCTGGAATTCACAGAGGCCCCAGACATCCCAGAGACTCCAGAGACTTCAGAGGTCCTAGAGCCCCCAGACCCGCCAGAACCACCAGAATCCCCAGAATCTCTGTCCTCTTCTGAGTCCTGCAGCACCTGAGCAATGTACTTCTGTGGGGGAAAAGGGAGGGAGAGGGAGAGAGAGAGAGAGAGAGAGAGAGAGAGAGAGAATGAGAGGAAGTATGGAGATGGGGAAGGGGAGGACAAGGTGCCGAGATTAGGTGGAAGCAATGTCACTGAATGGAGGGTCTCTAGGGTTGTTATTTATAGAGTTGGGATGAATCCCAGGAATCTTGTGAAGGCTGGAAGAGATCTAATCCAACTACCATAGATGAGGAAAAGAGGCCTGGAGGGGGAGTGACTTGTCTATGGTCACACAGGTACTAAGCAGCAGAGTCAGGATTTGAAACCAGGTCTTCTGACCCTAATCGAGGTAACAAGCATTTAATAAACATTGGCTACATGCCAGGCACTGTGTTAAGTGCTGGGGATACAAAGAAAAAGCAAAAGCAAAGCCAGGCCCGGCCCTCAAGGAGCTCATGCTCTTGCCATTACACTACAGTACCTTTGATAACTCCTGTCATTTGTACATCTTTTTAAGGTTCCCAAAGTGTTTCCCTCAAAAACTTTGTGGTCCTTCATGAGAGACGGGGTGGCAGCATCCTTCCTCCCTTGACTTGTGGAGGGAGGAATATTGAAAACTGTCATGAATCTCCTCTTTCCAACATGCCATTGAGTTTCTCTCCTTGTGGGAAATCATGGAATACTGGGCACTTGGTGGAGGAGAAGGGAGAGGAAGACCTCGATGGGGGGAGGGAAGAAGAGATACTCACTGCAGATTTGACAGTGGTACGACTCCCATTGATTCTGGAGTCAGTGGCATCCCCTGTTTCGGTGTGATCAATCTGGGGGAGTGAAGGGTCAATCGTGAACAATGCGGAGGAACCACTGACCTCCAGAACTTCTTGGTCTCTGCTGGATCCTCTTTTCTGTTTCCCACCCTGGGGGTCCCAGTTGCTTAGTTCAACACTGCCCACAGCATCTTTACCACCTGGCTTCACTAGCCACCCCAAAATTTTTCAGAGGCTTAACCTGTAGTTCCTAAGATGGATTTACTCCGATATCCTCTCCCATCTCACCTTATAGTTGTGGGCACTGAAATATTTGAAGTATCCGAAGCAGAGGTGACAGAGAGAGATGACAATGGTGATGATCAGAACCACAAACGTAAACATAGAAGTGGGGGCCAAGAACCCTGTGGGATTTAGAGAAAGGAACAGGGTTGGGATGGGAGGGATGTGGCTCCCTCAACTGTAAGCCCTTCCAGGGATTCGGGTTGGCCTCTTGTCACGGCTTTTCTCTATCTCCTCGTATTTCTCCATCCCTTTGTGCCTTCCTGGGTCACTTAATCTCTTCTACAGCGTTTTCCCCACTTTTCCAACCCCATCCCATCCTCTTCTCCCATAGTTAACTCTTCCCCAACTCTATTCTAATTCGGGAAAAGCTGAATAAATTGAGCTGTGGTATATTTCAACCTCCCACAGAGCCCTGGGCTTTTTCCTTTTCCCTTCCCGGCTTGTCTGGACAGGTCTAGAGGCTTCATTTAGCCTCCTAACTTTAATGTTGGAAGACCTCCCCCCACCTCCAACTGAGGAGCTGTGCCCACCCTGATCACCCCATCTCTCCCCAGGCCTCCCTCACCAGCACGCAAGATAGAGAAGAAGAGGAGCCAGAAGAGACAGAGGATGGGTGCCGCCACCACCTGGGTCACAGCCCCAGCATGGATCTTCTTGTCCAGCTTGGCCGGCAGGTATGCATAGTATAGGTTGTATCTGTCCACCAGGTGTTTCAGCAGCATGTACATGAGCCCTAGGGGGACAGTTAGGCCAGTGCCCTGACCTCTGACCTCTAGACAACCCTCCCTCCCTCCCCCATTATGGAGCCACAGTTCAACAGGGCAGCAACCTATCACTGATCCATTAGGGGCATAGCTTACACAGTAATGATTAATGGGTATTTGGAATTACTCAATTTCTGCCTCTCTCCCTCCCACCTCTGAAATTCTATAATGAGGTCCATTCCTTTACAGAAGGGGCTTTTAGCCAGGGGTCTGTGAACTTTTTGTTGTTATTGTTGAAATATTTTAAAAACTGTATTTCAATATAATTGCTTTTCTCTATATTTTAAATTTATGCATTTAAAAACATGATTCTGAGAAACAGTCCATAGACTTCATTAGATTACCAAAGAGGTCCATAACACAAAAAAAGTTAAGAAGCACTGATTTGGAGACTCAGCTATTTCTTTAGAATGCAAATGACTCCTGGGTAGTCAGACAGCACCTTAACTGAATCAGTCTTTCACATTTTAGTGTGAATTAACTTATATATCGGTTTCCTTTCTTGGCTAAACTCAATCAAGTTCCCTGAAGGATTAGGAGTTTTAAGTGATGGCATAAGAATGACAACTTTTGAGGACAATGCCTAGAGAAGGGAGACTCCAGAAAAGGGACTGGGGTAGATTAAAGAGAAGGGTGGCTGGGGCAGGCAAATAAAGACAAGCTATCATTTTGTAGCTGGCTTTGCCCACGGACCCCTGGGAAAGGAATTAAGTTGCAATCTTTATTGTTAAGGTGATTTGGATAACAGCTCAAGGGAAGCTTAGGTTTTGGTGACAGCAGGCAGGAGGGGAACCAATTATGGACCAACTCTATCCCAACAATGCCTGGCAGTTCAGAGCAGGGAGGTCTGTGCAAGGTAGGCAAGGTGTGAAAATCACATGCTCTTTGGATTCATTTATTTCCCATGATACTATGAAGCCTTATCAAAAAAATATCTTTGTACCTCGAGGAGTGTTGTGCCACTAAAAGTATATGCATCCATCCAAAGAATTTAAATTAAGAGTATCATTAGTGATTCCTCCTGAAGGTTGCATCTGAGGTGGCTACGCACCTTGTCCATCCCTAGTGATGGCTAGCCCAGCCTACCTACCCCTACCTACCATAGACATCTCAGGGACAGTCCCCTTGGAGGCTTCAGCTTCAATATTATGACTAATCTCCCCTTCAGTGCTCTTCAGCTTTCCCATCTAACTCAAAGGTTACTCTCCTAGGCCTGAAGGCTCTTTTAGGTTTTGGTGTGTGTGCATACACATGCACATGAATAGATGTGTGTGAACACAAGAGGATCTGCGTATGTCCAAATATATTTGTGGATGTGCCTAAATACTCTGGAGTGTGAGTACTTCAGAATCTGCCTGTAATTTTTCCACACTGCCCGCCCTCCTCCCCTCCTATTTTGCCTAGAGCCTGCAAAGGGCAGACCTGGGTTGGGCTGTTCTCTCCCCCCACCTACAGGCCAGGTCCCAGACTGAGGCAGAGACCGGGTGGGAGGATCCAGGGGCTCTGTCCTCCCAGCCCAGGGCTCTGTCCACTCGGGGCCAGGCCTGACCTAACCCTTATAGCCCAGCATAACGCTTCCCAGGTTGGGGAGTGACCCTGGCTAGGGAAGTCCCCCTCAGCAGGGCCCAAGTCCCGGCGCGGCGCTGCCTACCGAAGGGTACGATGATGGGGCAGGTGATGCTGTAGGTCATGACCACCGTGAAGACGCACATCATCCAGGCATAGGCCGCGCCAAACTGGAACTCGTAGGCCTGGTGCTGGGGGGGAGATGGGGCAGGGAGTGGGGGAGTGGGTGGCTCAGAGACTTCAGGGGACCCAAGAGGCAGGGAAACAGGACAGGGATGGACAGGGTAGGGAGAGCTGGGAGGCCAGGGTGATGGAAGGCCAGGGAGACAGTGGCTACAGGGTGAGGAATGATAAGGGGAGCATGGAAAAGGTGAGGGAGGATAAATAGGGAAGGTAAGCATGTAGGGGGTAGGGGAAGGTACAATGGAAGTGAGGGGAGATGTTATGGACAAAGGAAATAGGTGATAGGGATTGAAGGAAGATGAATGGGAAGGGAAAAGGAAAGGGTGATGGCAGATGAAGGAGAATGGAGGGCAGGAGAAGGAATGAAGGCAGGTGCGAGAGGATGTAGAGGAAAGGGAGGATAGGTGATGAGGAGATGGGAAGACAGGAAGAACGGGAAGACAGGGAGAGTAGAAGGCAGAGGGAAAAGGGGCTGAGGGGACAGAGGAGCTGGGGATATGTGTATCGTGGGTGGTTGTGTGAAGAGGTCAGAGGACAAAAGCATGAGAAGGAAAGACAAGCTACCTAGGTTCATCTCCTTAGAATAAGGGTGGAGTGTCCCCTTGTAGGTAAGAGCGGATGGCTGCCAGTCCTGTTCCCTTTCCCCACTCCCAACCCTGTCTGTTCCTGTCCTTCCCAATGCCCTCCCTTAGGCCCCTCTCCCCTTGACGTCTTTTCCCACTGCTCTGCTCTCCCACCAGGTGCCCCAGACCACTGCCTGAGGTGTGCATGGGGGAGGCCCTCACCATACCCGCTTGACGTTGCGCCTCTCGGCGGCGGAGTGAGCGAGGAAGAGGCGGATCATGTATAAGAGCAGCCCTGGGATTCGCAGCAGGTCCATGGCATTGCCGATGAAAGCCGAGGCAATGACGTAGTTGACAAAGAAGGCGCCGTTGTCCGGCAGGAACACACACCTGTGGGCACCATTGGTGCTCCACTACCATGCCCCATGGTGAAGGGCACTACGAGGCTCAGTCCCCAATCCACATATTTGCTGGCTCTTCCTATCCCAGCCACCAGGAGCACTCTCCTTGCCCCCCTCACCTGATCTGCCCTCCTGCTTTGCACCTCTCCCCACAAGGCACCACCCTGTCCTTCGTGTACTCTATACCATATTGGGCCCTTTCCCTGAGATGAGATATGTAGTCCTGCTGTGGGGATCTGATTAACGGCTGCTCATCTAGCTCCAAAGGAACACTAACAAAGCAAGTGTAGACATTCTATCTAGAGAAAGCACCACATTGGGTGCCC
Organism: Pseudochirops corinnae; assembly: GCA_028646515.1. Lineage (NCBI taxonomy): Eukaryota > Metazoa > Chordata > Mammalia > Diprotodontia > Pseudocheiridae > Pseudochirops > Pseudochirops corinnae. Next base: position 166,579,061 of record CM053586.1, read on the forward strand.
CAGAGACGCCAGAGCTTGGGTTCTCCCACATCCTAGATTGTGTCTCAGACCAGACATCACTAGACTATGTCTCATGCACACTCCATCCACAGACGCCCCCAATGTCTCAAAATATGGTACCAAAACATGTCATCATTCACCCCTTCCCCATAAAAACCACTAGTATACTCCTAGATGCCCCAGAAAGTATGTCCAATAGAGATGCAGTATGTTCCCATGGCCCATATACACACAGAGACCTCCTTGGAATGTGCCCCATAGACATCCCAAAATATGTTCCATTGAGTACATTCCAACAAGCATTTTGCCCACTAAGAGCACCAGGGAATGTGGCTAATGGACACACCAGAGTGTGTGATCCTAGACAGCCTAACTAAGGCATGCATGCAGAAACATCCAGGCTGGGCCTCCGAGAGTCCTAGTATGTGTTTGCCACAGGTGCTCCACACCATGGACAGTTCAGAGAGTATGTTCCCAGGGAGAGCCCTCAGACACAGCTCAGTGTGGGTTTCAGACTCTCAGGATGAGATCACTACAGTGAAGGTCCCCAGACATCTACAGAGTGGACCCTCAGAGAGATCACCGGAATATTTCCATACCCACACGTCAGAGTTAGGTTCCTAGACATCTTAGCCACAAAAACCACTTAAATGTGTACCGTCACAGATATTCCTAAATGTGGTGGAGTTTGTCCCTCCTCTATTCTCTTACCTTTTACCATTTTTCTAGCCCAAGTGCTTAATAAATGTTGACTATCTCACCCACAGAGACCTCAGGGGATGTGCTCCCACAGACATGACCAGAACATGAGCTCTCAGGTTAACTAACCCAGATGCTTGCTACCCAGAGTATGTACTCCCGAGTGTGGAGACACCTCAATGTGGGTCTCAGATTTCCAGGGCATGACTCCTCCCTCGACCCCAAGATAACCTATTCATAGAGATCACTTAAATACATGTGCCTATAGACACCACAGAGCTTGTGAACAGGAACACCCTCAGAACGTGTATCTGTTTGGGGGCACTTAGCATTGCCACTGCCAGGAGCCATCCATCCATCTCCCTCTCCAGTACCATCCCTAGCCATCCTAAAGTAGACTAAGAACCCATCCCCACAGATGTCAGCCATAAAGACCCTCAGAAAGTGTGTCCCTGGACACCCCCAATGAGCAGCAGAGCCTGTCCCCTTGCTGATGCCACTCTCCTATCCCCACAGGAGGCCGTGATTGTCCTATCATCCCCTCCACCTTCCTTATCACCTAGATGTCCCCCCATCACTCCTGTGTGCCCCCCAGGTCACTCACTCAAACCGAATAGCCCCTTCAGCCAAGAACTTCTTGTCGAAGAGCCAGCGGAAAAAGAAATCCAAGCTGCAGGGAAGACAAAGAGAAGGGTGCTGGTGAGGGGCAGCCCAGGACCCCTCCCCATTCCCTTTCCTTCACAACTCCCAGGGATCAGATTCCCTGTCTTCTCTCCTTCCATTTTGGGGAGGGCGTCACCCTAGGTAAGCAATAGATCCAGGGGGCAAGTACCTGGTCTCCCTTTTGTAGCCTCATCAAGGAGAAGTGGGAAGGGGGAATTGGAGAGAGGGAGCTCCCCTTAACCCCCGTGCCCTGTGTCCTACCTGGTCAGGCCCAGAGAAGGCAGCAGCAATACCATGAAGATTAGGAAGGTGTAGCATTTGTGCATGGTCGTTCTGTTTTCTCCAGAGCTGAGGTGGGACAGGAGAGGCATCACCTTGGTCATCATTGTAAGTCCAGGACAGCAGTGCCCCTGCTCCCCACCCACCTCTCCATTCCTTTCTTTCCCTTCTCTTCAAAGGACTGGAGACTTAGAGCTAGGGGGGATCTAGAAATCCTTTCCTTCTCAGTCCTCACTTCCTTCTTGAAGCCCTTCCTGATGCCCTAGTTCTTTTCTCTCTCTCTTTCCTCAAAGCATCTTACATTTATTTATCTCTGTATCCACCTCCATCCTCCATTCTTACCAGGAGAAGGTAAACTGGAGGATAGAGACTTTTTTCTTTGCCTTTTATCTCAGTGCAACCTCACTCGTGGTTAGCAAACTGAAGAAAGTGAAAGAAAGGAGGGAAATGATTTGCTTAAGTTGTCCCAGAGAAGTGGATCATGTGGGATCTGACTGAGCCCCACAGCCTTCCCTGTAGGGGAGCATAAGCCAGGAGGCGCAGCTGAGCCCGAGTATCTCACCGTGTCCAGTGACTCTCTAGGAAGGTAGAGTAGTAGACGATGGTGGGCAGCAGGGCTGAGAAGCACCACAGCAGCAAAGTGGGGAAGAACTGGGTGATGATAGGGTTCTGCGGAAAGGACAAGGAAAGAGGTGAGGCCTGGATCCATGCCATCCCCGCCAGCTCCATTATACACATCCCACTTTCTCAAATGGCTACTCCAGAGGGGAAAGCTTTTGAGATGCCTACGCAAGATCCTAGGAGAGCACGTGCTGGTACGAGGAAGGGGTCTGTGGAATGCTGATGATGGGAAAGCATCTTAGAGGTGGCTTCATCTGGATTGTGGTCATGAGAAAAGTGACTAGCTCTAAGGCACACAGCTAACTAGTGGCAGAGCTAGGATTTCAATCTAGAACAGTTAACTCCCTAGACAGTATGTTCATGCGTGTGCGTGTGCGTGTGCATGTGTGTGTGTGTAGTTAGCGCCCAGGAGAATATCCCTCAGGATTGGTGGGAAGGAGAGATGAACAAGGGACTGGATAAAGGGTATATGAACGTGGCTGAGCAGGGAGTATTTAGAAATGGAAAGCATATTATAGATAATTTAATGCAACCCTCTCATCTTAAAGATAAAGAATCTAGGCCCAGATAATGTACGGGGAGGGGAATGGAGGCAGCAAGTGGGAGCTAATGTGAGCTAGGCTCCTGTGTGTGCTATGGACTAGAGAGGAAGGACTGATGTTGAGGGACGGAAACCTCACATTGAGGAATTCCACAGGTTTGGTGACGTTGAATTTGTCCATCGTGGTGATGATGATAGCAGGTGTGGTGAGGAAGAACAGGAGGATAAAGAGCACCACGTTGATGATCAGGCATCGAAGCCACCAGGTGAAGCCACGGATGGAGAGATTCTCCCTGTATATACGTGTGTGGTGGATATGGAGGGAAGAACGTCATGTCCGAGTCCACTGTTTTCAGGACCACGCTCTTCCCTCTCTGCAATTAGTTCTCTCAGCTTCCTTGCCCTGTTGTCCCACATTCAACTGCAGGGGGTCTGGCTTAGCAGACTCCATATGTCCTCCCCTCATTACCCTCTTAGTCTCCTCTGACCCTGCCTCTTTAGCAGATCCCCACACACGCGCCTAACCCTCTTCTCTCACCAGTAGATGTTCTGGGGGTCAGGGGCGAAAGAGACAGTCCAGTTGGTGATGTTCAGGGAATCACTGCAGGACGAGCTTCGGGGCTCCCCTTGACATGTACAGCCTTGCCAATTACATGCATTAAAGTCCTTTAGGATCCTATGGAGGGGGAAAGGTGGATGGAATATGTAAGTTAGGAGAAGGGGGAGATGATACTGGAGAAGAGGGCATTGGTCACTGAGAGAAAACGAGAAGGGGCAACAGGTTGGGGGGGGAAATGATGACACTGGGGGAAATAAGACAGAGTTGGAGCGGTACTGGAAGTGAGGCCCCCAGAACATATAACATGTAGATGGGACAGTGTCTTTAGAAGATGCAACTGGGAGGTGGAAGTTCTGGCAAGGTGATGGAGTGAGGGGCTGGTGGTGGAGTTGAGGGAAGTTTGAAAGGCAGCAGGCTGTCCCCACAGAGCTTACAGGGCGGCAATGCTCTCATTGTGGAAGGTCACAAAGGCCATGCCCAGCGGCTTCTGGTTCACTTTCTCCTGTTCCTGCTTATACTCTTCTTTTAGCTTCTGCTCCAGCTGTGTGTAGTACTGGATGGCCTCTACCTGTGGCAGAGGGAAGGCGTTCAGAGAGAAGCAAGGTTCAGGGCTTTGAGAGAAAGACAGGCATTCTTGGAGTGGGGTGGGGGAAGAGATGAGAGGGACCATGGGGAAAAAGAAAGGCCTCTTTTCACACAAAACAGCCCTCTCAAACAGACACTGCAAGTATCATTGCTCCTACTTTACAGATAAGGCAACTGAGGCTCAGAGACGTTAGGCAGCTTGCCTAAGGTCACCTAGTTAATAAGTGGCAGTGAACCTGTGTCTTACAATGGCAGTATTCTTTCAGTTACACACTGAACTCTCTCTTGTCCCTCTCCTATGCTGAGTCTTTTGGATGCTGCAGGGAGGGGAAGGTTATTGGAATATACAGAAGTAGGTATGTCTGTCCTTCTGGTAGTGGCATCCATGGGAACAAGGGTGCCTAGGGAGCCTGTACAGAGGCACACATACCTGTGCATAGCCACTAGTGTCTCTCCCAGTTTCCCTTCCCCTTTGGTGCTGCCCTGGAAAGCCTCTCCCTCTCCCCCTGCCCAACCCTGCCTACCTCTTCACAGCCTCGAACAGCACAGCAACAGAGGTGCCCACAAGGCTTGGGGTTGATCATAGTGGGGACGTTCTCTCTGGCCCGCAGGTTGCTGAAGTATATCCTCCCTCGCTCAGCCTCCTTTCTGTGGGACCCAGGAGACAAAACTACCCATCAATGGTGTGGCAGGGTGAGGGGTGCTCCATGACTTTTCGCTCTATCACTTCCCATATCTGGGGGTCCTTTGTCCAGTCTATGTGTGGGGGAGCTCATTTGACTTTGAAGGTCACTGGAGCCCTCGTGAAGTCCTCCGCCCTATTTACCTGCCTCTGGACAGGATTATACAGAGAGAGAAAGGGAACATGTTTTCTTTAGCACCCTCCAAAAAAGGAGATAATCATGGTCTTCTTAGCGTGTCCCTTGACCCTCTACATGTCAACTCTCTAAGTCTTTCTTAAGTCTAGTCTGAATTCTTTAAGCTACACCCTCAGCTTGTTTTCTTCTAAGATGTTCTGCCCTTAGAATGGACAGGTAAATGGTGACCCCCCTTTTCCTATGGCCCTCTCTCAGAGAACCACTTACCTCTGATCTTCCAGGGACATCAGTTTGGCGACATTGTAACAAGGCCGGGCTTCAAGCACGGTACAGTTGGGATATGCCTCCCTACAACATAGTCCCCCATCAACATCTGTGAGAGACATAGCCCCCTCCACCAATGTACCCAATATGTCTCTCCCCCTCCTCCTTGCCCATGCAGCCACATGTAGTTCATGCTCCAGTGGAAGAAGGGCAGGTGAGGCCCCAGCAGGTGCAGAAAGGGCAGTGGGGTTGACTCACTCAAAGTGTTTCTTGATATTTTCTGATTCTGCATACTTGGAGATGCCATTGATGAAAAGGGTGCGCTTCACCTGGGGGGGAAGGGGAATGCAGAGTAAGGTGGTTCACTCTGCTGGATCCTATATTTCCAAGGATGGTAGAATCCTTAGAATGGTAGGTACAGAGTCTAGGTGAGGCCAGAGGCCAGAGAAGGGCCCAGAGAACAGTGTGTGGTGTTGGAGGTACGTGGTATTAGGGTAGGAGGGAAAAGATGTGATCATATTGGAGAGCACATATTTCAAAGACTAGAGATATTAGGTAGGAGACCTGGATTGGAAATAGTGTCACTCTATCTATTATTTCACAAGGGTTTTCATGAGGAGATGTTGTTTGTTAGATGAGGTGGACATGGGGAGAGAGAACAGGGAGGGGTAAGAAAAAAAGAACATGGAAAAGGAAGAGGATGCTGCAGATTTGGGAGGAAGCAGATGAAGGGGAGAATGTGTAGAAAGAGAAAGGAAAAGATGGAGAAAAGGAAGGGACAAATAGGAAGATAAGAAGGACAAAATAGGATAAGAGGTGATTAGAGACGAAGAATGGAAACATGGGTGGTGTGGATGTGAGGTTGAGGAATGGGAGCTGAGCCTCAGGCCTAAGTCTCCAGTTTCTGCTCACCATGTCGTCTTCTTTATAGCGCATTTTGGAGGTATGTCTTCGCATGGTATACACAGTGAGTAGTAGGTATAGAAAGGCGAAAGAGGTGTGCAGCCATAGCAGGTTGTTACTGTAAAAGAAATGGGGATGAAGGAGGATATCTCTAGCTGGGAGCACAAACCCTCTTCCCATAGCGTCCACCTCTAACCCAGTCAATGCATTGAATACTTTACTTTGGGATCTCTATGTTTCTGACTCTCTCAAAATGTTTGAATTGACCCAGTCTCTGCTCTAACCAAGTCCTAGACTCTAAATTCAGTCTCTAAAAGGTCCACTGCTGGTATAGGCCCCTACCAATTTAAAGTTAGACTTGCAGCACAGCTTTCTGATTGGTCTCCCTGTCTCAAGTCTCTTGTCACTCTGGCTCACCCTTCACTCTTCTATCAAGTGCAGGTCTGGCCATGCCACCCCTCCTATTTGACAAAACTCTAGTGGCTCCCTCTGGAGCACCTGCAGGATCACATATAAAATTCTTTGTTCAGCTTTTCAAGCCTTTCCCACTCTGTTCTTACCCCTTATTCCTCTCTGCCTTCAACGAGCCAGTGTATTGGCCTCCTGGCTGTTCCTTTCATACTGTACTCCATCTCCTGGCTCTGGGCATTTTCCTTGCCCCCCTGACCTGGAATTCTTTCTTCCCTGGTTTCCTTAAAGTTTCAGCTCAAATCCTATCTTCTGCAGGAAGTCTTTCCCGATCCCCTTTAATGTCTTTCTTCTAAGATTATCTCTAGCTTAACCTGTGTGTATTTTGTTCATATATCGTTTCTCCCATTAGACTCCAAGCTCCTTGAGAGCAGGGACTGTTCTTTGATTTTCTCTGTATTTCCAGTGCTCTAAGGAGTGTCTGAAACACACTAGGTATTTAACAAATGCTTGTTCATGTGACATCCCTGAAGAGGCAGCCTGGTATAGTAAAGAGGCCTAGAGTGAGGAGTCAAGAGACTTGGGGGCTAGAGGTCCCACTCATCATTTACCAATTGTCTGACCTTGAACAAAATCCCTTTACCTACCTGCGTCACAGTTACGTAAGTAAAATGGGGAAAATATTTGCACTATGTGCCCTACAGGCTTGTTGTGAGTGTTTCTGGAGAGCTTCCTTCCCTCCAGAGCCCAGAGCCTCCCTGGAGGCAACACATTCCAGGTTAAGCACTCTCTTCTGATGCAGTTTAAGGCCATCTCCTCTCCATGGTTCTTCCTCTAACATACCCCTTATAATCTCTACTCTTGTTCCACTCCCCACTCTTGTTCCCAACCTCTTCTCTTTACTGAGCAACCTTAATTTTTTCCTGCCATCTGATTATGTCCTACTCTCCCCTGTGCTTCTCCTTACCTGGTTGTCTTATTTCTTTCCCTATCCCCTGGTCACCACCCACCCACCTGCCTCTACCCCACTCTCCTCCCAGCTCCATAACAGTGTACGTCTTCCTCTTGGTTGGTTTCCCCTATCCTCACCTTGAGTCTAGGTTGGCAATGGTGGTTCTCCCAAAGCTGTAGGGGTTGTTTTCTTGGGATAAAAGGAGAGAGATAAGAGGGACAGGAAGTTGTGAGCATCAGGAAATGGCCCATCTCCTGCTGCCCAGTGCTTGGCACACAGTAAGAGTTTAATAAACATTTTTTATTCATTCATCATTCATTCATTCGTTCATTGTTCATTCATTCAAGTCATTTCCCTCCCCTACTTCTCCCCCATTGTCCAGCAGGTTCCTTGAGAAATTGATAGAAGCACACCTTCCCCCCACTGACCAAGCAGGTTCCCTGAGAAGTTGACAGGAAGCACAATGCCCACGGAGAGAACACCTGCGACCGCAAGCAGCCCAATGATGTGCCGCTGGAATGTCAGGTAGTGCACTGCATCAGCCCCACACTTGTCCAAGATCTCCTCATCCCTGGGGAGCAGGATTGAAAAGGAAGGGAAGTAGGAGATGGAGAAGGACATAGAATCAAAATTAATGGAGGGAAGGGCAATGGCCATTCCCTTCTCCTAAGCCCTGACTTTTACACCTATATTCTTACAACTTTCAGACTAGGAAATATCATCCTCTGGCCTCCCTTCTCTCTGAAAAGGGATGCAGGATGGAAGAAGGCTTAGAGCAGCAATTCTCAACCTGGGGGTTGTGACCCCTTTGGGGGTCGAACAACCCTTTCACAGGGGTCACCTAAGACCACTGGAAAACACCTATTTCTGACAGTCTTAGGAACTGAGACACTGCTCCTCTATCGGTCTCCAGGTGGATCGCCCACATGCATATATACCCAGATACGCCCACATACGAGTATTAAAGGGTCGCGGCATTAGGAAGGTTGAGAACCACTGGCTTAGAGGGTGTGAGGATGTGTGTATGTGTATGCTGAAAGAGAGGACTACAGAAGGAGGATGGAAAAAGAAGTGGGAATAGAAAAGAAGGCTGAATAAGAAAAAAGGAAAGAATGGCGAGGGAAGAAAGAGGTATAAGTTGATGTCACCTAAAATACCAGGGTCCTTCTAGGTCATCCACTCCCCTCAACTACCACGATCTATATTTTCTTCACTTAACTTTAATCAACCACAAGGTTGTTAGATCTCATATTACACCACCTCTATAGAATAATTTCCCATCCTTCCATCTCATTCTCGCTAAAATTATCCTTTGTCCTCACTGAGACCTCTAGTCTCTCCACACAAACCCTGTTCAATGAGCTTGGCCCTGGCCTCACTTTTCTCTTCAGTCATGATCCAATAGCTAGCTACTTCAGCTACATGCTGTATCCAGGTGGCTCCTCCCTCCCCCCCCCCAAATATGTATGCAAATGACCCCCAAATCTCGACCCCAACTTCTCTTGGAATCTAATCCCAAACTGCCAACTGCTTAATGGATGTTTCCACCTGGAAGTACCATTGGCACCTCAAACTCAACATGTCCAAAACAGACCTCTTCATCCTCACACTCCCCTCCATAGCCTCACCTACTCCAAACTCCCCTATTTCTGTTGAAGGTACCACCATCCTTTTAATCACCCAGGTTTATAAGTGATCAGTTGCAAAAAGTCTTGTTGATTCCACTTTTACAACATCTCTTGCATCTATTCCTTTTCTCTCACTCACAGAGACTCTAATATCCTTCATGGCCTTATCACCTTTCACCTGGACTATTGCAAAAGAGATCTAAATGACCTCACTGCTTCTAGTCTCTCCCATCTCTAATCCATCTTCCACACAGTTGCCTAAATAATTTTCCTAAGGCACAGGTTTGAGTATGTAACTCCCCTGCTCTAAATACTCTAGTAACTTTCAAGGCCTAGACAGAATGGGGCAAATAGAACAGACACTTAATAAATGTTTGCTGGCTGCCTTTGGGATAAAATGCAAACTTAAAATCTGCATTTAAGGTCTTTACTTTACACTGCTGCCTCCTTTACTCACTCTATATTCCAGACTAAGTGGTCTATTCCCTGTGCTTTGAACTTGCCATTCCATCACTGAGTCTTTCAAAGGTTATCTCCCATGGCTGAAAAGCATTCCTTCCTCCCCTCCAATGCTCCAAAGACTGAGTTTCCTTCAAGGCTTCCTACGTGAGGCCTTTTCTGATCTCCCCAGTTATTCATATTCTTTCCTCAAATTAGCCTGTATTTACCTACTTGTGCATTGCACATCTTCCATCCCTCCCAGGAGAATGTAAGCTCCTCGAGGGCAGGGGCCAGTGCCTTACAGAAATAATGTACTCAATAAATGTTTAATGAAGTGACTTTAGAAAATAGGAAGGACAGACAGGAATGGAGAAGGTAAAGCAAGGGGAGCAGGGTGGAGAGAAAGAATGATGACGATGATGATGATAAAGACAGGTGGTATCTCTACAGCACATTAGGATTTGCAAAGGAGAGGAGCAAGAAAGTCTGGAGGGGCGGCTATGTGGTGAAGTGAATAGAACACCGGCCCTGGAGTCAGGAGGACCTGAGTTCAAATCTGGTCTCAGACACTTAACACTTACTAGCCATGTGACCTTGGGCAAGTCACTTAACCCCAACTGCCCTGTCCACCCCCCTGCAAAAAAAAAAAGTCTGGAGAGGAAACCGTGAACAGAGAACATGGGGCAGAGGAGAAAGAGGAGCACTATAAAAGAGATGGGGTAATGAAAAAGAATTCTACTGATTCCATCTTCTTGCCTCCTTTTTGCTCATTCTCCCATGACTCTCAGGTCTGTACCAATCTCACCTGGACTCTCATTAATAGCTCCCTAGCTGGCCTCTTGGTCTCCCGTGTCTCTCTTTTCCAATTTACCCATCACACAGACCTCACAGTAATCTTCCTAAGATCTGATTAGGTCACTACCCTGATCCTAAATCCCTCCAGTGAGGCTCCTTATTATTTCTGCAATAAAATCCAAATGTCCTGATCCAACACTTAAGTCACACTATAGCCTGGCTCCTATTGACTTTTTCAGCCTTATTTCAAATTACTATACTTCTCCCTCTGTGCTCACCATTCTGGCTCACAGTGGGCCACCAGCTGTTTCCCAAGTGTCATCTCTCCCTCCAGGACATCCTTGGAGGCTGGAGTATGCTCCCCTCTGTACCTACATTTCATAATTTTTCTTTTTCTTCAAAGTGAATTCAGGTACCTCCTTTCCCCTGTGAAGTCTTCCCTGACTGTCCAGGTAAAGGTGCTTTCCTTCCTCCCATTTTCCTAGAATGTATCAACTGGCTTTGCTTTATATTGTGATCCTATCACACCTACCTTGCATATGCTTTTGGCAGGGAGTGTCACCTTTGTATGACCACTGTGCATAGCTTGAACACAGCATGTGAAGAAAGAAGAGAGGAGAAGGGGAGCAGAGTGGGAAGAGAGTAGAGACATAGAAAGGGAAGAGGAAAAGAAATGAAGAGGGAAGGAGAAGGCAGGAATGGAGAATGGAGGAGAAAATAATTTCAACAGGAACGGGAGAAGTGACAGAAGGTACCGCTGGTGAATTAACAGAACCTTGGAGTGCCAGAAGGGATTTTGTCCTTTGGTCTGGCGTATTGGTTGGGGAGCCAGCTAAGCTCAAGGAGACGTTATTTAATACTGCCTGATTGGCTGCTCTTTTTCTGCATCCTTGACTCTGTGTGCCAGTTGAGTTCACCTGCTTTCTGGATGCATGCTCTTGCCAGCTGAGTAACTTCTCCTGCCAGCTGACTGCTTCCTTCTTCCAGGTGACTGTTTCCTCCTGCCAGCAGAAGTCTCCATCCTGCCTGCTGGGGTCTTGCCCCTTCCTCTTGAGTAGTCGTTCCTCCCTATTGGCTAGCAACTCCTGCCAGATTGGTATTGACTCCTCAAAGCTACATACTGGCATCTGCTAGAAGGGCAGTGTTTTCTGCCTGAACACTCGTCCCTGTCAGCCAGGCAGTAGGTTCTCCCTGCTGTGCACTGGCCAATACCAGCTGGGCAGTAGATTCTCCCTGATGGGAGGAAGGTACTGCCTTCTGAGAAGCTCCTCTATGCTTCTGAGTAGCTGCTCCTGCCTGCTGAGTAGCTGCTCCTGTTTGCTGAGCAGCTCCTTTGTGCTTCTGGGTAGCTGTTCCTGCCCACTGGGCACTCCCTCCTGCCCGCTGGGCACTCCCTCCTGCCCGCTGGACACTCGCTCTTGCCTGAACACTGGCTCCTGCCGCCTGAACACTGGCTCCTGCCTGCCGGGCACTGGCTCCTGCCTGCCGGGCACTGGCTCCTGCCTGCCGGGCTCTCGCTCCTGCCTGCCGGGCACTCGCTCTTGCGTGCCGGGCACTCGCTTTTGCCTGCTGGGCACTCGCTCCTGCCTGCTGGGCACTCGCTCCTGCCTGCTGGACACTTGCTCTTGCCTGCTGGGCACTTGATCCTGCCTGCTGGACACTTGCTCTTGACTGCTGGGCACTTGTTCCTGCCTGCTGATAAATATGGAACTGTTCTACTTAACTGTCCTACCATTTTGGCCAGACAGACCTAATGGCTGGGAGGGAGACCTAGATGACAGGATGAGCCGCTGATGGTACTGGGTGGGAGGAAAGAGAAAGGGATAAAAGTAATTCCTCTCTTAGGTGATGCCTGGTGAGTTCTAGGAAGGCTCAGGCTAGAGTCCTCAAAGGCTCTAGCTTTGGAACTTTGGACATTGGCTGAGAACTGTGAGATTAGGGTTTGGGGAGCCTAAGACCCCATCATACTTACTTTATCCTGAAGATTGCTGTCAGCCAGGAGCAGAAACCCTGTTTTGGAGGAGAAGGAGGGACAGAACAAAAAGAGATATGTCAACCTGGAGCTGGTTTCCAACCAACCTCAAAAGCAATATTGGCTCTTCCCTGACCTTTCACTTTCTGCTCCTTCTCTCCTGTACCTTATTCCATCTACTCTTACCAAGGTACTTCAGTTGACTTTTCATTATCTTGAGATTAGTTTCCACTCTGGGCACTATCTAGTCCTTCCGACTCCATATTTCCTAGATTTGCTCCTTTAGCAAAAAGGGCTATGGAGAAAGCCTTAAGGTTCTCTCTGGTACTTGTTTTCTAGAAAGGCCTGACAGAGGAGTGACTAGACTAAGATGCAGATTTAGCTGCAATCTCCACACTCCATCTACGCCCTTCTCCCTCTAATTTCCCAGAATAATGCCTTTCTAAAGCTAACAGACTCCTCAATTCCAACCTGTGGCTCATTTTCCACTGGGACCCTGCTTCACTGTTCTTCTCTGCAGCATCATTCTCCCTGTCTTCACAAGTTTCATCCTTGATGCCTTACAAACATACTCAAGAGCTTCCCTATACATAAAACCCAAACAACCCAAATCTTCCCTTGGTTCTGCTATGCCTATGAACCCCTCTTTGTCACTGCAGAGCCAGAGAGTGATCTACACTTGAAATCCCCATTTCCTCCTTTATAACTGAACTTCTGCCCCCACTACTGACTTGTTCATTGCCAAACCCAATGGCCTTTTCTCATTTCATATTCTCCTCGATCTTTCCGCAACATGTGACACATGTTGAACATCCCTTCCTTCTGGATATTCTCTCCTCTAGTTCATCAATTTCTCTGACAGATCCTTCTGTCTACTCTCTTACTCATCTTAATGTGGCCATTCCCCAAAGGCCTTCATCTTCTTTTCTCTTTCTACTCTTTCTTCTCTTAGCCGTTTTATATAATCCCATAGTTTTACCTCTGTGTAGATGATCTTCTCATCTACAAAACTAAATCTCAATATTCATGTCCAAAACTGAACTCACCCTATTCCCTCCCAAATTGGTTCCTCCTTTTACGGAATCCCATTACTTTCTCTATTACCCAGGCTCAAAAGAATAAGGTTATTTTTTACTCCATCCTTTTCAGTATCTAATTACCACATCTAGTCAATTCTACCTTAGCAACAGCATTTCTATTGGCCCTGTCTTTCCACTTTCACAATCTAAGTAAAGCTTCACATGATCACTTGATAGGTTCATTCCATGAAGATTCCCAATGAAATCTTCCACTGTCAGCTTCTCCCTACCTGTAATCCACCCTACACATAAAGTTTTCTAAAGAACAGCTCTGGTTACATCACTCCTAGGCTTAAAAAACTCTGGGTTCCTACCACGTACTGAATATAAGCTAAACTCTCCTGGGAAGCACTGCCCTACACAGACTGGCACCAACTCATCTTTTCCAGTCTTCATCCAATCTATGCTCCACTCAAATTAGTTTCTTTGATGTTCCCTAAGTCTATTTCCCCTGTTCATATCATTCCCTATGCCTAAAAGATCCCAGGCATTCTTACCCATCCTTTAAGACCCAATAAAAATGCTGTGTCCTCCAGAAAGCCTTCCTTCCCTCCACCTACAGTGGTACCTCCAATGGCACGACTGTTGGTACCTCTCAAACTGCTGTACTTCACTGTTTATCAGCTATCTGTATGAGTCAGAGCTCTAATGGCTAGCCCCACCTTTTGAGCAGAGATCACATCTTATTTAAATTTGTAGTTGATTTGACCCCTATTACAGAACTTTTCCTGAATGTTTAGTGACTGAATGTGGTCAGTTAGATTTTGATGCAACTGATGTCTCTTAGGGGTGTAGAAGAAAAAAAGGAAGGGGATCTGAGTGGGTTTGGATCCCATAATGAATAGCGAGGGAGTTATTCAGAGGAAAGGGCCTGAGGCAACTGGGAGTCTGGGTTAAATTTCCAATTCTCTTCCTAAGAGAAAGAAGGTTTCTTGGGATCCCCATGGATGACACTGTTGCAAAGAACACAGCTGTTCTATTAGGCCAAGAAACAGTTCTCAGCTACTACTGAGAACCTGCTGAATCTCTTCTTCATTTCCCTAATCTTGGCATAACATAGGCTAGAAACAGTAGGATGAAGGTTCTAAGAACAGAATCTTTCTCTAGGGTCAGACCTTGGTTCAGGGGCACAAAGAAAAAGGCTTCCCTGCATTAGATGGATGCTGAACCACACTCCTGAGCACTGCTGGTTAGGACAATGGGCAATTATATGCAATTACCTCAATTTAGTTTTGGCTTGATTCTGATCCATCTGGTTATTTGTGATTTATTCCTTATTCCGTGGAGTAGCACGGTTTGTGACCTAGCTATACCTCACTTGTGAACCACTTTATTGCTGCTCCCCTTCTTGCTGGCACCAGCATCACTTGGACCTCTGGAGTCCTTGCCTTGACTTTCCTTCTGTCTCTTCCCTTGCACTCCCACAACTAAAACAGCACCAATCTCCAAGGTTGGGGGAGGCTAGTGATTAGGGAAGCAATGTGACATGGAGGAAACAACACTAGATTGGAGGTCAGAGGTCCTGAATTCAAATTCCAAGTTAGTTACTTGCTAACCCTGAAACACTGGCCAAGTTTCAGTCCCTAGACTCAGTCTCTTTTGTGAAATTGGGATGGTTGGAGTGGGGAGGAAGGGCTGGAAGGATCAAGACAATCTCTTAGATCCCTTCTGACTCTGGAGCCTCTAAGTTGGGAGCTGAGGTATACTGTGAATAGATGGATGGATGGATGGATTTGAGGATCTGGAGCTACTCAGTTTCCCTTCCACTTTCCCCACCATTATCTCCTTTGAGATTCTTGATCTCTTGTTCCTCTAGATGGACTGTTATTATTTTTTTCTAGCTCTATCCTTTTGTGGTTTGAATGGTATGGTACCGAAAAAGTAAATTAATGTCAACAACACTGTTATTTTTATTATACTGACATGGCCTAATTATGAACAACAAATATGTCTCTGATTATTTAAGTCTGTCTTTATTTTTGTAAAAAGCCTTTTATAGCTTATAGCAATACCATTCTAGTATATAACATCTCTCACTTCTGTATTCCCATTGCTATTTTCCCAGTACAATTTATTACCACCTGTACAGATGATTGTGATTTAACACCTTTTTCATAGGTCTTCTCCAATTTTATCAAAAGTTCACATAATTACCATATTTTCCTAATGCAGATATCTAGTCATGCCACGCTTTTGCTCAAAAATATTCAGTAGCTCTCTACTGCCTTTTCAAGTAAAACTCAAGCTCCTTTTTCTGGAATTCAGGACCTTCCACAATCTGTCATCATCCTGCTTTCTTTCTTTTCTTTCATGTTAATTTCCTCTATGTGTTTGTTCTATGCTCCAGTCAAAATGGTCTTCCCCATCTCCCAAATATGCCTTATGCTCTCCTACTTCTTCCTCTGTTTTGCCTTTTGAATTCCTCCCTATCCGTCAAAATCTAATTCAAAAGTTGCCTCCTCCATGAAGCCTTTCTTGGATCTGTGATAACCTCCCAGATATCACAATCTACCTTATTCTGCAACTCCAATGTACCTACCATGCAATATGTGTATTATAGTTAATCGTATTTATGTTTTAGCTCCCTATTAGACAGTATGCTCCATGAAGGGAGAAAGCTAGGCGGCACAATGGATAGAGAGAAAGACTTAGAGCCAGGAAGGTGAATTTAATTCCTACCTTAGACATTTACTAGCAGAATAACCCTAGGTAATTCACTTAGTCTCTCTCAGTCTATAAGTCTTCTTATCTATAAAACAGGTATAATAATAGCACCTGCCTCCCTGAGTTGTTATGAAGATCAAGTGAGATAACGTGCAAGCCACTTTGCTGTTGTTCAGTTGTATTTGACTCTTCTTGACCTGTGGACCACATGGTCCCCGATGTTTTTCTTGGCAAAGATACAAGAGTAGTTTGCCATTTCTTTTTCCAGTGGATTATGGCAAACAGAACTTAAGTGCCTTGCCTAGGGTCACACAGATAGTAAATGTCAGAGGCCAGGTTTGAACTCAGGTTTTCCTGACTCCTGGTGCCTAATGCTCTATCCACTGAGCCACCTAGTTGCCTCCAAACTGCTAACTAAACTTGCAAACCTAAAAGTGCTATGTAAATGTAGCTATTATTACTACTATTGTCATGAGGGGAGGAAGCATCTTATTTAAATGTTCTATCTCCCCCAATGGTAAACATTATGATATGCACAGGGCAGGAGGTATTTAAATAAATGTTCATTGAATTAATGAATTCATGTCCAAAATGAACATGTATTTGTCCTTTTGTATAATGTGCCCTTTGCAGAATTTCACTATGCTCTTTATTACATTATACCATTATGTAATTGAACCCTACCCTAAAGGCATAGATAATATAGATAACCAATCAATATTAATACTATATCTATGTATGTTATATAGATATATATGTACCTAATACCAAAGCATCTAAATACTTAAAGGAAAAGATAGTTGAATTGAATGGAGAAATAGAGAATAAAACCATAATGGTGTTAAAGGGTTATCTGAATGTATCCCCCTTTGATTTAATTGATTTGGCTAGACCAAAAGACAAACAAGAAAGAAATTAAAAGAATGACTAGAACTTTAAAAAATTAGAGATGACAGATCTCTGGCAATTACTGAGAGGGAATAGAAAGGAATTTGCATACTTACAAGCAGTACATGACACCTTCATAAAAACCAACTATGTATGGGACATAAAGACCTCACTTAAAATTGCAGAAGAAGAGAAATATTTGACACATTATTTAATGATCATAAAACAATAAAATTATAATGAACAAAGAGCCCTTAAGGGATTTAAAAGCAAGTAGAGACTAAATGACACAATTCTAAGAAATTAATGGTTTAAAAAACAAATTATAAAAACAACAGAAAACTTCATTGAAAAAGTAAAATGAGCCAATAAGCCAAAACTTATGGGAAGCGGCCAAAGCCATTCTGAAGGGAAGCTGTGTAATCTTTTATGAATACAAAATACAGAACAAAAAAAGAATTCGGCATGCAATTTAAAAATGAACAAAAACAAACAAAAATTCACCAAGTAAAAAACCAGAAATTCTGGAAATTAAAGGAGATAAATAAAGTTGAAAGCAAAGAGGCTACTAAACTGATAAATAAATCTAGAAGCTGGTTTTTAAAAATATTAATGAGATCAAGAGCTAACCTTATTTTTTTAAGAGAGAAAAACCAAACTGTTTAAATCAAAAATGAAAAAAGAACTTAGAACAACTATAGAGGAAATAAAGGAAATTATTAGAAACTATTTCGTCCAATTATATGTCAACAAACTTGATAATTCAGAGGAAATATATATTCACAAAAAGATAAAATGCCCAGATTAATAAAAAAGAAATAGAACATTAAAAAAAAAAACTCATCAGAAAAAGAAACTGAAGAAGACATATGAATTCTCAAAGGAAAAAAACCTTCAGGACCAGATGGATTGACAAGTAAATTCTTTAAAATATTAAAAAAAATTAATTCTATTACTAAATAAACTGTTTGCAATAATATGAAAGAATATACCTTTTCAATCTCTTTCTTTGTATGACAGAAATAAGGTTTTGATACCTAAACCAGCAACAAAACAGAAAACTATAGACCATTATCCCTAATGAATGTTGATTGTCAAAAATTTTTTTAAAATAAAAATTTTAGCAAGCAGGCTACAAAACAACACATTAGAAAGATTATACACTATCTCAAGGGAATGCAGTACTGGTTTAACATAAGGAAAACTATAAATATGATAAACCACGTTAATAAAATAAATAACAAAAAAAACATTTAATCAGTAGGTACTGAAAAGGCTTCTGACAAAATCCAACCCTTATTTCTGTGAAAAACTCTAGAAATCAGAGGAATAAACAGGTATTTCCTTAATATAGTAAATAGTATTTCTCCAAATCCAAAATCCAAATTAAATGTAATGAAGTAAAGTCAGAGACCTTTCCAACAAGATCAGAATTTGTAAAGCAAAGATACTTATTACTGTCACTATTTAATATAGTGTTAGAAATACTAGCAAGAACAGTAAGACAAGAAAAAAGTTGAGAATAAGCAGAAGCAAAAAGTATCTCTTTTTGCAGATGTGATGGTATGCCCCTAGTCAACTAAAAATTAAATGAAATAATAACTTGAGCAGAGTTGTAGGAGTTAAGATAAATCCAAGTAAATTATCATTGGCATTCCCATATAAAATCAACAAAATGCAGCAAGAAAAGATAGAAAGAGAAATTTACTCAAAATCAGTGTAGAAGCTATTAATATTTGAGGGGGTATTTATTTAGATTCATACACAGACTACCTGAATAAAACTATAAAATACTCCTTGCAGAAATAAACACCGACTTAAACAATTAGAGACATTAATAAGTGTCTGAGGCCAGATTTGAACTCAAATCCTCCTGACTCCAGGGCCAGAGCTCTATTCACTGTGCCACCTAACCGCCCCCAATATTACCTATATTAATTTATTTATTCAGTGCTGTATCAAACTCCCAAAAGAGTTATAAATTTTATAGAGCTAGAAAAGATAATAATAAAATTCACATGGAAGAACTTAAGGTCAAGAATCTCAAAGGTAGCAAAATGGGTAATTTTGATTACATTAAAATGAAAAGTTTTTGTACAAAATCAACACAACCAAGGTGAGGAGGGAAGCAGAAAATCGGGAATGAATTTTTACAACCAGTGTCTTTGATAAAGGTCTCATTTCTAAAATATACAGAGAAGTGAGTCAAATTTATAAGAATACAAGTAATTCCCTAATTGATAAATGGTCAAAGGATATGAACAGCCAGCTTCCAGAGGAAAAAATTAAAACTACCTATAATCTTATGAAAAAATGCTCTAAATCACTATTGATTAGAGAAATGCAAACCAAAACAACTCTTAGGTATCACATCTTACCTGTCAGATTGGCTAACATGACAAAATAGGAAAATAAATAAATGCTGGAGAAGATGTGGGAAAATTGGAACACTTATGCATTGTTGATGGAGTTGTGTACTGATCCAACCATTCTGGAGAGCAATTTGAAACTATGCTCAAAGAGCTATAAAAATGTGCATACCCTTTGACTCAGCAATACCACTTCTAGGGCTGTATTCCAAAGAAATCATACAAGTGGGAAAAGGACTTGTATGTACAAAAATATTTATGGTAGCAAAGAAGTGGAAATTAAAGGGATGTCTATCAATTGGGGAATGGCTAAACAAGTTGTGGTATATGAATGTAATGGAATACTACTGTGCTATAAGAAATGAAGAGCAGACGGACTTCATAATAACTTGGAAAGACTTACATCAACTGATGCTGAATGAGGGGAGCAGAACCAGGAGAACACTGTACACAATTATAGACACATTGTATCCATGATGACTAACTTTGATAGACTTGGCTCTTCTCAGCAATGCATGCTTCTAAGACAACTCCAAAAGACTCATGATGGAAAAGATTATCCATATCCAGAGATAGAATTACAGAGTCTGAATACAGATTGAAGCAAACTATTTGCTTTCTTTCTTTTTTGCTTTGTTTCTTCTTTCTTGTGGTTCATTCTGTTGGTTATAATTCTTTTTAATAACTTGACTATTGTGAAAATATGTTTAATGTGAAGGTATATGTAGAACCTATATCAGATTGCATGCTGTCTTGGGGGGATAAGAAAGGAGAGGGAAGGGGAGAAAATTTGGAACTCAAAAACTTATGGAACTGGATGTTGTAAACTAAAAATAAATTTAAAAGGAAAAAAAGATTCTCAAGGGTAATATTGAAAAAAACAACAAAAAACAGGAAGGAAGGGGGTCTATCAGTATTGGATCTCAAACTGTATTACAAAGCAATAATAACATAACAGAATAAATAATAATAATAATAACAGAATGATAATAACAGAAATTATTTGGTACCGGTTAAAAAAAGAAGTTGATTAGTGGAACAGATTAAACATAAAGAAGCAAACACAGCAGCATAGTGTTCAATAAACCCAAAGACCTTAGTTACTGGGTGAAGGACTAACTATTTGACAAAAAATGTTGGGAGAAATCCTGAACAGTGGTCTGAGTAAAATCAGGTTTTGGCCAACACTTCACACCAAGGTTAAGTTCCAAATTGACACGTGACTTTAATATAAAAAGTCACATTATAAACAAATCAGAGAAGCAAGGAAGAATTACCTCTTGGATCTATAGATAGGGGAAGAGTTCATGACTAAACAAGTGATAGAGAGGATCACACAAGATAAAATAGATAACTTTGATTAAGTTAAAAAGTTTTTGCTCAAACAAATCTAATATAGTAAAATTTAAAAGGGAAACAGATGACTAGAAAAAAAACTGCAACAAGTTTCTCTGATAAAAGTCTCATTTCTAAGATATATAAGGAACTCAAATTTATAAGACTAAGAGCCATTCTCCAACAGACAAATAGTCAAAGGATATGAGAAGGTAGTTTTCAAAGACATCCAAAGTGTTGACAATGACACATTTTTTAAAATACTCTAAATCACTAATTAGAAAAATGCAAATTCCAGCAAATCTGAGGTTCTGTCTAATACTTATCAGACTGCCAAGGATGACAAAAGAGGAAAATGACAAATGCTGGAAGGGTTGTGGCAAAACAGTACAGTAGCTGAGTGAGCTGGGGTTTGGCCCAGACATTTTAGAAAACAATTTGGAACAATGCCCAGAAAGTACCAATCTCTGAGCACCCTCTGACTCTGCAATACCATTACTAGGTCTGTACTTCAAAGAAAGAGGAAATGGATCCATGTGTATAAAATATTTATTGGAGCTCTTTTTCTGGTAAGCAAAAACTGGAAAACTATGAGTAAGTTGTCATTAGGGAATGGCTAAACACAGTAAAGAATATGAATGCTGTAGAATATTATTGTGCCATAAGAAATGACAAAATGGACAATTTCAGAGGAAACTGAGAGAAACTTTGTGAACTGATGAAGAATGAAGTGAGTAGAACTAGGATAAAAATTTATAGTGATATTAACATGACTGAGAAAAACAACTCTGAAAGACTAGAACTCTAATTAATGTAATGATAAACTATGAACGCAAAAGAATGAAGATGAAACCTGCCATTCACTTCCTGAAAGAGGCGATAAGCCTGAGATTCATAGAGAGACACAGATTCATGGCTAATGTGGGAACTTGTTGTGTTGGACCACATAGATATGTATTGAGGGATTTGTTTTTTCAAATTTAAAATAAAGTTTGAAAACATTCTGTCCTTCTCTCCAGCAATTTTATTTCTCTCAGGCACTGAGAATGGCATCTTGGAATCTTTGACTTCTCCCTCTTCCCTACACTCCTCCCCTCCCCTCCTCCCTGCCATGCCATATTTAGCCAATTGTCAAGTTTTATTTTCTAAAATCCATTATGTTTTCCTTCTCTCCAATCATACTGCCACCATGTTAGCTCAGTTACTCCTTGCCTCTGACATACTACTGTAACTGGGCCCCTAGTCTCCACTCTCTCTTTACTCTCAAATCTATGTCCCTTCACAACACTCCCCAAATCTTCTTTGCAACTATCAAATTGGATAACATTCCCTTGTTCAAAAAATGATCAGTGGCTTCCTGCTTCTTCCTGCGTGAATGACAAACTCCTTAGCCTGGGTCTCCCACCAGCTGATTCTAGTTTACTTTTCCAGTATTACCTGAGCTCGACTGCCAAGGGAGTGAAAATTCACCAAACTGTTACATGATGATGTTTCACAACTTTAGAGATGCCTTAGCATCTAACCTGCCACTGACCACCCTGCTTTCCCACCTGGAATAGTACTCCTTTCTGGACCAGATCTCTAGCCCTCGCTAGCCCCAATCTATGCTTTAGATCCACTCCAAACATCTTGCCATTTGCCCAGCCACCACATGGATATGTCTTTCCCCCTCTGATATCTTACTCTGGAAACGGTAATCAATAATACCATTATTTGGGAAAAGATATGCCAATCAAGTGCCCTTTGGCTCTCCTCATCATCCCTCTGACTCCTCTAGACAAAGAGTCCCCTCCCTGGCCATCATTCGTCTGTATGGAATGGCTTCCCTTATTGGAAGGGAAGCTCCTTTAAGAGAATTACTGCATCACATCTGTATTTTATCCCCATCACCTAGCCAAGTGTCTGGTCCACAGGAGAGGCTAATATATGCTTTTTCATTTGTCTAACACTATTTTCTTATCATATTAGATTCCAAAGTGGACTGCTAAAAGCTCCCTGATTGTATCTCACCTTCTCACCTTTGCTCCTGCAAACCTGGGATGAATTTCTTCTATCTCCAAGCCTGTTGAGATCCTTTCTTTCCTTCAAGGTCCTCCTCAGGTGATATCTCCTAGCTTCCCCTGATCTCCTTAGGTGGAGGTGATTTCTCTCTCTCTTCTAGAATTTCTGAGAGCACTTTGTATAGTCTTAAGTGCTTGGTACTTAATACTTAGTTTCTATTATTATTTATTAGGGTGCATGTTACCCTCCTCCCCCAAGAAATGACAAGCTCCTTGAGAGAAACTACGCCTCATTTCATTTCTTTGTAGCCCCAAAGTCTAGCATAGCACCCATGCGTGAGGAAGGAACTTAATAAATGTCTGTTGAACTGCTCTGTCAGACCTCTGTAAGGTAACCCTGAATTACCTTGTCAGGGGCAAGGAGGCTTTTGGGCACTGGGCTGGCCACTGTAACACTAGATGCTCTTATTCGCTACTATCTCCTCGTCAAGGATGGTGACTAATTAAGGATGCTACTAGGTAGGGAGAAAGCCATGGGCTAGGGGTAAGGATGCCATCTGGCTGTTGTGGCATGTTCCTTGGTAGTTTCCTGTCCTGTTGGTTTTTTCCCTGTTGGGGAAGAAGTAGCAGAAGCCTCAGCTCTTAGGGGAAGAGGGTACCTAGTCAACTCAGGGAAGTCTGCCCAAGGAAGGATCAAGTTGGAGCTCCTAAAGACTCCCTGAAACTACCTACCTTTAGGGAAAGAAAAGGTGGAGCACAGAAGCCATCTGTAGAGAATTTTTTGTTTTATTATTTGTAGGGAACTTGGCCTGAAATGAATGGGTCATTAGATAGGGATTGGAAATATTTTTTAACATAGAAATTTCTACTGCATATTGAAGCAGTGGTGCAATGAAAAAAGCACTGAATGAAGAGTCAAGTTACTTGGGTTCCAGTCTAGGTTTGAGGATTAATAAGCAAGTGGTTTCTTTATTTGTCTGAGCCTCAGTTTCCACATCTGACAAATGGAGGGGCTAGCTCTGATGGTTTTTAAGGGGTAACGGGGCTGGCCCCTTGCCTCTCTGTGCCTTATAACTGAAGACGAGATTGCTGGCACCACTGTTCATAGGGGAAAGTGGGAGACGAGGAGGTCACTTACATTGTCTCTCTGTTCAAAGTCCACGGAGCTGGAGACAGAAGTGAGGCGCTCGTAGCGGTCGTGGCTGTCTGCCTGCATTGCTGAGGACATACTGGAAGGTGGGGGTTGGGGGTAGGGGAGAGAAAAGGGTTAGAGAAGAGATGCTTGATGCCCTCCCCTACCTCAGACAGGAGGGAGGATGCTACTACACCACAGCTCTGTGGGCCAAGGGAGGCACAGGGCAACAGAGAAAGGCAAAGCAGGGATGTGGGGTGAAGGACGGGAATGGGGTGATTCCTCTTCCCTTCTTCCCATTTCTGTCTCCTCTCTTTCTCAAGGAGGCGTGGGGATGTCTAGTACAGGATTGTGAACACTGTAGGTACTCAATCAATGCTGCATGAATGAAGAGAATGGGAGTGGTTAGAAGCAAAGAGGTTGGGGTAAGTCCAGGAGGTGGTTAGAAAACGGCAGGGGCTAACCTTCAGGAAGATGATGGGTGTGAGATGCTCTGCCTAGGGCAGGGACTAGAGTGTAAGTCTATTTGGAATTAAATAAGCAAGCTGAGTTGTAATAATTTTGTCATTATTTAGTTGTTACAGTTGTGTCTGACTCTGTGACCCCATTTGGGGTTTTCTTGGCAAAGACACTGGATTGGTCTGTCACTTCTTTCTTCAGCTCATTTTACAGATGAGGAAACTCAGGCAAACAGGGTTAAGTGACTTGCCCAGGGTCATACAGCTAGTAAGTATCTGAGGCTGGATTTGAACTCAGGAAGATGAGTCTTCCTGACTCCAGGCTCAGCACTATATCTACTGCACCACCTAGCTACTGAGTTATAACAACTTTCTATTTAATGTTTGCAAACTACTTTCTTCACAACTACCTTATAAGGTAGGAAGTTTCAAGTATCGTTACTCCCTTTTTACAAATGAGAACACTAAGGCCCAGAGATGTTAAGTGACTTGCCTATCACCATGTGGTTAGTAAATGTAAGAGCTGGAATAGTGGAAAGAGCACTGTACTGGGAGTCAGGACACCAGAGTTCTGATTCTAATTCTCTGCGACTTGAGTTGTTTTATTCCCCAGGGCTCAGTCTCCTTACTCAGAAAATGATGGGGTAGAGTTCAATGATCCCTCAGGTCCTTTCCAGCTCTTAGAAATAGAAGATATCTTGGGGAAACAAAGTCCAAGAGGGAGGCAGAGGGATGGTACCTAAAGCATTCTAAAGCCTGGAAAGGGCGGCTGGTCAGAGGAAGAACCAGGCCACATACCCAGATTACTTTCTGCTCTGCTGTGCCACCCCTCTTCTGGCGTCACACTTCTTTAGCAATGCCATTTTCTCATCTGTCAGAGGTGAAGAATGGACTGGAGCTCTAAGACCTCTTCTAGCTTTGGGACTACCAAGAGATTACAGAAGAAATGTTCCCATACTTATCTCCACCTCATAGGGCTGATGTGAGAAAAGCACTTTTTAAACTTGTGAGAGGGCTACATAAATGTGAGTTATATGATTATATATATGAGCTGTGAGTATGGGGAATGCAACAGTAAGAAACAGATTTTTGTTCTAATGGAGAGACTGAGGTTAGACATAAAAGAACTAGAGAGAGCAGAGGAAAAGTACTAGACCTGGAGTTAGGAGACCTGTGTTCAAATCCCAGCTCTAACACTTGCTAGCTGTATGAGCATGGCCAAGTCATTTAACATCTTTGAACCTCAGTTTCCACATCTGCAAAATGGGAATAATAATTTTGTACTATTATCTCACAAGGTAGTTGTGAGAATAGCTTAAAAGATATATATATTATATACTGTGAACTGCCAAGCAGTTTCTGATAGGGTGGGGATGGGATACCCTGGACATTGATCCAGGAGAGAAGGCAGCTGAGCCAACTCCTACATGACTGCGTCCGCAGGAAGGAGGGGCTGGTCCTGACTAGAACTGCCTGAATGGGGCAGCCTCTGCATATCTGCATTGCAGTGTGAGGAGCTGTCCAGCAGGGGGCAGTGGTACCATCCTCAAGAGAAACTGCAGGCTTAGCTTGTAAATGACCCTGTGGTCAGTCGGACAGGGAGAGAGCTGGTTCCCAATTCCTATTCTGTAGTGGGGTGTTTGGGGGAGACATTTGCAGAACTGGCCCTTTACACGCTTATTCCCCTTCCCCCACCGGTAGTAGTAGTAGTAGCAGCAGTAGCAGGAGCAGGAACAACAGCAGCAGCAGCAAAAGCAGCTCCTATCCTGCAAACAGAGACCAAGGCGTGAGGGCCAGGGCCAGGATAGGGGCCAAGAGGAGGGTGGGAGCTGGTGCTCCCTGGACAGTTCTGATCCTGCAGCTGGGGGTAGATAGACTTCCTGGCCACCAGGCTAAAGGAAGTTAGGAGGGAACTCTGGAATCTAAAGAACAAGGACTTAGGAGGAAGGAAGCCACAGGGAACCTCTTTCTTGTCTCTGCAGTTGAGGATGAGTTTGAGTGTATCTAGGTAGGAGAGGTCTGATGTCTAGTGGATCCTCTTTTTTATTCTCCCTAATAAAAAAAATCTAGAAGACTGCTCCAGTCCCAGTCCCATAATACTTTTGATGCTCAATTCTGGGATTGGGTAGGCTGTAAGTCTACATGTGTGAGAGTGTGAGTGTGTGTGTGTGTGTGTGTGTGTGTGTATGTGTGTGCATAAAACCCAGAGACAAGTTGAGGAACTCCCTGCTTTGCAAAGCACACCGCCTGAGTTAATCCCGAAACCACCACGAGACTGCAGAGAGACAAACTGCAAAAGAAAACACCAAAATGGCAAGAGATGAGAAGTGAGAAAGCAAGGGAGCAAGGAAAGATGGTTTGCAGGGGAAAGAGAGGGGCTGATGCCCCACGTACTATTCCTGCTCCACTCGGTCTCTCTGTTGGCGTCGCAGCCTGAGGACAGAGAATAGAGAGCGTTAAGGCCTGCAGGTGAGGGACTGGCAGCACCCTTTCCATGACACTCCTCCCCCTGGTAAATACTACCTTCTTACTGAAGATCACTTCTTAACGTAGTATTTTCCCCCAGACCCTAAAGTACATTCCCCTATCCAAAAAAACAACAGATATGGGAAGGGTAGGAGAATAGCACAGTCATACTCGTGTGGAAAAGAGAAAATGAGGGGGCCTTAAATGGGAAAAGGCACAGGTTTAGAAAACAGGGGTAACTCTTGTCTCTGTCTGCTCCCTCCCCCCTCCTCCATCCTCACCTGTCAACATCGGTAACCAAGGCCAGTCGTCCATAGTCCCAGGCCACCTTGCGCAGGACAGAGAACAGGAACAGCAACAACTGGTGCAAAGGATATAGGGAAGAGATTGGCAAAACCAGGGGTTCTGCACATCCTCTATATGGAAAGGACAATGTTGATAATTTAGGGGTCTTGGAGTTTAGGGTAAATGGGAGGTTCAGATAAGATGGGGTCTGAGGCCAGAGATGTGAATTGGGTCTATTATTAGCAGATCAGGAAAGGAACAAGGGGGATCCCTTAGTTACATGTGAATAGAAAGGCTGGGGCTTTTGTTAGGAGGTCTGCAGCTGGAATAGGTATTTGTGTATTGGTGAGGGGTGGTGAGAGAACTATGTATATCCCTGATGATGCTCTGGGGTTGGAGCTAGGGGAGTTCTCCATGTTGGAGATTGGAGGGAGTCTGAGCACTCACAAGAAAGCATAGGAAATCAAGTGCAAGTACTGTGGGAATTCCCCCAAAAGGCAGCCCTTGGAGTACGGTGCTTCTGATCCGGGCTTTGTAACAGTAATCCTTGGTTTCCGAGTTGTTGACTATCGGGTCGCCCAGCGGAAAGGGCATCGTGGCTGCTATTGCAGCATCGTCCTCCTGCAAAGAGAGAAGAAAAGGGTCAGCTTAAGGTCTTAGGGTTTGCCTCCTTTCAACCCCATGGCCCTTGGGGGCAGTATAAGTGAAAAGAAAAGGGTACCTTTAGTCCTCAGTCTAGAGAAAGCAGTGGAATGGCATAGTGAGATTGAGGAACTCTGGGAATGGGAAGATCTGGCCAGGGAAGACAAGTACTTGTTGGGAGGACAATGTCCTCCTGAGATGTAGGGTCTGGCTCACCCTAACCCCCAGAGATCTGGGGTCAGAATGGCTTCCATTTTTCTTTCCCCCTTAACAAGAGCCGGACTCAAGTTCCTTGCTCTCCAGTTCTTATTTCCTTCTCTTTTCAATTCCTTCCCACTGCCTATCTCCTAAGGATACTCTTGCTAGAAGCAGGACAAGAAAGAGCTGAACTGGGCTCTCGGAGTAGCTGCAATGGGGATGTATGATGATGTTACCCATGGAGGGGGTAGAGGTTGTTATATTAAACAAGATGATCATGGCTACCTGTAGAAAGATACAAAGAGAGTCAGGGCAGGCAATATGTCCTGTTTGCACTAAAGGGCATCATTTCTCTACCAAATTCCTCCTCATCATGGCATGGAGGTGATTGGGTTTGAAGGCTGTGACAATGCAGTTGGAACTCTGGAAGCTCGTGCTAAGCTATTGAGGCTTCAAGTACTGCCTAATTACGGCTTGTACATACATGTATGGAAGAGAAGTTCATTATTTGGAAGGCTGGCCATTAAGCAATTAAATTTTTTGGCCAGTAGGACCAGAGAAGATCATTAAAGAACGAAGGCGTTTCACTCCATCTGCGAAGGTGGAGAGCGCAGCCACCGTCATGAAAAATGGGTATCGTCACAGACGAAGTGTCACACGAAAAATGAAAGGACTGAATGAAAAGACCCCTTTCAGCCCTAACATTTCGTGTTGATTCATTTATCTAATAAATATTTACTGAGCACTTACATATATTCAAGAAAGAGTGTTAGGTACTATAACACATTTAAATGGCATCAACAAAAATGGGTAATTAGCCTCACTTGATACTTCCTTAGGTTTCTGTTAAGGAAGGGTGGGGAGTCTAGGTTTCAAGTGGCAGTGTGGATTTCTGGGTCTGGTTCACCATAGCACCTCTACGTATGACCACAGAGATGGAGAACTCTAGTAATGTACTAAGTCCTGGGACCTAGTCTTTCCTCTCTCCTCTCCTCTCAATCTAGCTTTCTCAAGTGGGCTCCTGCTGAGCTGTTTCTCATACAGGGGCCACAAAGAAAACCACAGAATTGTAGTTGCAAGGGACTTCAACTACTTAGTTCATACCAGAAGAGCCTTCAGCACAACATACCTAATGCCTCTGTCTAAAGACTTCCACTGAGGAAGAACTCACGCACCCCTGAACA
This sequence comes from Pseudochirops corinnae, assembly GCA_028646515.1. NCBI lineage: Eukaryota > Metazoa > Chordata > Mammalia > Diprotodontia > Pseudocheiridae > Pseudochirops > Pseudochirops corinnae. Next base: position 166,607,889 of record CM053586.1, read on the forward strand.
ACACATTCCATCTACAAATAGACCTAAATGTTAGGAAGGTTTTTAAAAGTATCACGTAAAAATCTGTGTCATTGTTTACTTGACCATTCGCCAATTGTTGGATGTTCAGGTCGTTAATAATTCTTTGCAATCACATACAGTGCTGCTATATATTTAAAAAAAGAAAATGGTCTTTATGCTGTCTTAGGGTATATTTCCAATAATATGACTACCGACTAAATGGCTAGGATTATTTTTATGAAGATCTTTATTTCTTAAAGCTTACAAACTTAAAAAAAAATTCTTTTCTTCCCGTCTTTTTCCTCTCCATCTAGACTACAATTCCCAGAATGCTAAGCTTCTTTCAAAGAACAGGGCTGTCTGGGAACACCACACTTCTACTAAGCTGCACTATTGGTAGATCACAGGGGAGTGGGAGGTTTTAAGTTTTACCCTCCCCAATAATGCTCTCAGAGGGTGGGAGGGGGCTTACAGTCGAGAAGACAATAAAATGACACCTCCCCGCCACCCCCAATCTCCCCTTTTTTTTTTTACTCAGCAGGCCTGGCTTCACCTCTGTTATTTATAGACTTCCCTAAGCTCCCTCTGGGAAGTATGTTAGGGTGGGGCAGACAGTACCCCTATCCTAAGAGAAGGACACCAGTCAATCCCTGGCCTAGACACCTAGGCTCTAGGAGAGCCTGGGGAATGGGAGGCAGCAGCTGTAGCCTAGTCCCCAAGGGGTGAGCGGTGGAAGGAGTGTCAACCCAAGGCTAGAGAAGGCCCTAAGGAGGCCAAAGTAGCAGCTTCTTTGCTCTCCCTCCTCCCTCCCCACACTTACTCACTCAGTAGCTTCCCAAGAGGGGTGTATCTGAGCAGATGAGGAGACTGCTGGGGGCCTGGGGACAGGAACCACCTAGACTGAGGCCAAACAACAAACGCAAGGGCGTGGCAGTGACTCTGAGAGAGAAGTCAGCCTCTTCCCGTTTGCCCTAGACATGACTCAGTGGGATTCCCAGCCCCCTCACCCAAACTCCTCGTCTTTCCCTGGGGGTTGCCCATATGTGGAGGACAAGAGATTTCCCTGATCTGACAAAGTGGTGGCTGTAGTAGAAAGGGGAATGGTAACGTATTTGAAATCCAGGGATCATGAGAAATCAAAGAGTTGAAATCACTCTCATTTTAAAGAGTAATAAACCAAGGAGCAGAGTAAGGAAGGGTTTGGTGTGGGATCACACAGGGAGTAAGAAGAACAGAAATTCAAACTCCAAATTCAGGATTCTTTCCATTACATCATCTGGAAATTTAGGAGGGAAGGGGGAGCCAGGTAACAGAAATTATATGGATGGCACATAGGTGTATCTATGTAAATAGATGAGACTACCTCCCCCTCCCCAGTGCCTAGGTAAAAGCCCTGTGCATTTAAGGGCAATTAACAAATGCTTATTGAATTATTGAACAACTACTTCCAGTGTATGGCTATGTAATGCCAGTCCTGCTGTGAAGAGGCAACACGTATCAATTATGGCCTCTCTCTCAGATAGGCGCATCTGTCTCTATGTCGAATACTTGGGGAGTTGTGTTTATTATGAACCTGGATGTGTAAACAGAAGTACCCAGGAGACTGTAACTTTAAGTTAGGCATGCAATGTAGGTTCAAAGTCCTTCTCCATCTTGAACCATCTCCCTTACTTCAGAGATTGTTGCAATAACCCTCTTCTCCTGCACTAGAGGCACAATGTGAGGTCAAGATACAAAGACAAATCCCCCTCAAGTTCCAATTTCCTGTCTCCTTTCCATTTCAGGGGAGCCTGGCAGTTTGGGTGGCATTGCCTACTCCCATTCCCGATATGGGGGGGAGGAGAAGAGGCCAGGGACCTTCATGATCTCACCACCCAACCAGAGTTCAAGGAACTGAAATTGAAAAGGAGCGCTGCTGGAATGTTATTCTAGTGATAGTTGTTGTAGGGCCAATGGAAGAGGAAAAAATGAGCAAAAGAGAAAACTGGCAGAGCTGACGGTGGGAGGCTAAGGGGGCAGAGGAACAAGTTTTATGCAGGTTAAGATTTTGAAGAGCACTGGAGAATATCATAGTTCACATTTACATAGCACTGTATAGTTTATAAAGAATTTTATATGTATCATTTTATTTGATATTCACAAATGACCCAATGACTAGAGATGATCTCCAAGTTCCCTCTTGATCTCGATCCAAGTCCTATGGTCCCATAGGTCCCATGTCGGTTTTGTAGGTATTATTATCTGTATTTTACAGAAGAGAGGACCTAGGTGTAGAACAGCTAAATGGCTTGCTCAAAGTAAAACAGCCAGTAAAGAGCAAAACTAGGAACCTTGGTCCTCTGATACCCAATTTTATTTTTAATTTTCATTTTCATTACAGCACAATGCTTCTACAAGAGACCAGAATGAAATTCTTATAATGGGTAGTAACTTTCCTCCTTGTACTGGTATGCCAGTGGTGTCAAAGTATTTCCTTAGTTTGATTGAGAAGTTGGCAAAGAGTTTATTTTCAGGCCAATTAAGGGTTTTGCTATTGTAAGGTGACAATAGATGAAGGGAGAGGGTTACAGCTTAAAGTTGATTACTGTAGAACTGCAGGGGAAATTGTAATTTAGGACTTGTAATTACAGTCAGATAGTATATTCCATCAGAAAGATGCATTGGTTGGTGGATAGGAGACCAGGGCTCTAGTTTTAGGGTGACTCTATGACCTTGGACAAATCCCTAACCCTCTCTAAAGATCAGTCTTTCTGTTGACAATACAGAGATGTTAACATCTCTGCCTTGGGGCAGAAATGTCCTAGTAAGGATAAAACTTTGAGAATGGGCCTGAAAAAGATTATTATCAAAGTAACTTGAAAGCAGGACAGAATAAGCATTTTATATAGCATCTACCACCCCCATTTTACAGTTGAGGAAACTTAGGCAGACAGGCGAAGTGACTTGTCTAGGGTCACAAAGCTAGCGTGACCAAATCTGAACTCAGGTCTTCCTGACTCTAGGCCCAGTTCTCTATCCACTGTACCAATTAGCTGCCTTGGAAACTAGTGGTGATGGTATAAAGTTTAAGTTTTTCTAGACCCCCCCAGTTCTCCCTCTGGAAGATATCTTTTCTCAACCTCCAACTTCTCTGTATCTTCTAGAACTTCAGGGTTAACCCAGGTGGTACACATATCTAAGTGTGGCTATCCATGACTCAGGGTTTATTTGCTTTAAGGGTAAATTTCTCCCACCAAGAAGTCCTCCCTGGGTTTAAATTGCAGGCTACTGCAAGTTTTTACTCATAGAAAAAGGGCAGAACTGTACTAGCCAAGGAGACTGAGGCTGGTGTCCTGGCTCTACCATTGATGAACCCTGGCGCCTGGGTCATGTCACTTTCTAGATCTCTTTCTACTATAAAACTGGTGTGTGTGTGTGTGTGTGTGTGTGTGTGTGTGTGTGTGTGAAACAGAGAGAGACAGAGAGAGAAAATGATCTCTAATCTTTTTTTTTACTTCTAATTTAGCTTTTACTTTCTTAAGAGAAATTCTGTGGCACAACAGGGACTAGTTATTGTAAGGTTGTTTAGTAGGGGAAGGAGTTGGTAAAAAACAAAAAATAAAAACAAAAACACAAAACCAGCAGGGTTGATTTTGGGGCTACTTAGGTCAAGATAGCTATGATTAAGCTTATTTTGAAAATGCTACTTAGGGTCTTTCCTGTACTATCCTTTCTTTGGGACTTTCCACCAGAGTTGTTTCCAGGTCCATTATTTCCCATGTGTCCTTCAGTCACATCTGAGTGATGGTGGGACTGCTCAGGACCAGAGGAAGGCAGTGTGGTATAACGAAAAGAGCTCTGGACTGGGAACCACAAGACCTGGGCTCTAGTGTTGGTTCTGCCACTAATTAGCTGGGTGACCTTGACCAAGTCATTTTGCTTTATCTGTCTTCTCTGTGCAAAGGAGTATGTTAGGCTAGAATGATGATCTTAAAAGTCTCTTCTAGCACTAAAAGGCATACTGTGTTTCTATAACCTAGGAGGGTAAAGGATATGGGGATGCCAATCTACCCTTTTACCTTCTTACCTTCTACCCATTAGGGAAAGACAGGTTGAACTACAGGTCCCAGCATGCAATACTTTGGGCATGCCAGGGCCTGGACTCTCATGCCACCCCACTGCCCTGGAGGGCAGCCATGCCAACCTTTTCTTTCCACTCAGGGTAGGGAGGAGAGGGAAGGCAGTGTTCCTCAGCAGTAGGGTAGATACTCCCTACTCCCGTACCTCACTGTTCATGTAACCCTGAGTTGGCATCAGTACCCTTTCCCTAGTAGGCAGAAGCAAGGGTACCACCCTCCCTCCCCAACACATACACGTATACTCTTTCTGGGTTACTGGAGGAACCACAATTGTGGCTGGACATCCCCTGTGGATGCCAGGCCTAGGCCCACAACGACCCAGGCAGGGGGCAGCACCAAGGACAGCCAGGCTCCCACCTCCCCCACACCCCCACTGACCTCTCTCTCCATTCCCTGATACCCCGTTGGCCTCCACGCAGGGCAAGGGGCAGTAGCCTAGCCTTACTAAATCTCCACCTCCAGGCAGAAAAGGAGTGCCTCGGAGGTGTCCTTGTTCCCTCTAGGCCCAGGCTCCGAACTAGCCCCCATCCAGCCTAGATCTTCCCACTGCCTTCACCACCAAGCCTCGGGCCGGCGCCTTGAATAAGACTGCACTGTGCTGGGGTGGAAGGACACTCACAACGAGCTCACAGACACACACTCAACACCCCCTCCACACCCCCCAGCAGGGTCTCTCGATCACCTCACCCCCCATTCCCTGGCTCAGAACCTCCCCCCCACTCTGGGCCAGGGGACACAGTGCAGTCATACCGCAGCCCGGGGCCCAACGCAAGGGAATGCTTCCACTCGTGCGTGTGTGTGTTCGTTCGTTCGCGTGTTTGTGTCTCGGGGTGGGGGGCGGCTGTAAAATCCACGGAGTCTATCAGATCTTGCGACACTGTTCGCTCCTGTCTCCACCCCGCAAACAACAACAAAAAACCCTCCAACAAACCCTTCCAAACAACAACAAAAAACAATCCCAAACCCCCAAACTAAAGAGGGGGAGAGACAACCACATCTGGATCTTTGTAAAATGGGCGGGCGAGAGGGAGGGGAACGGAACCCCGGAGGGCGCATCGTGGGGGAGGGGGCACACACCTGGACTGGCCAGGTGGGCGAAGAGGTAGGGTGGGGGCCCCCCCCGAACAACTGGATGCCCCGAGGATCGGGGCTGGATACAGTGAGGGGCACATTTGGATCCCGAGTGGGGGTCTGAAGATTTTTTTGGGGGGTCTGCATAATTAGATTCTCCGGTTTTAGACAGGGAGGATTTTCGGCAATGGGGGGGGGTGCGGGGAGGGGTCGCCTACTCACCCTCGGGCGCAGACTCGGCTCCCGCTCCGAGGCTCGGGTCGGGGCTCGGGGCCGGGGTGGGTGGGGGCGGGGGGAGGGGGGTGTCGCTGGGCGGCTCGGGCTCCGGGCTCCTGAGGCGGCCGCGGCTCCCGGCTGGGGGAGGAGGGAGAGGGGAGGAGGGAAGCGGGAGGAGGGCGGGAGGGATTGGGTAGGAGGAAGAGGAGGGGCGGGGAGAGAGTGAAGTCAAGGGGGGGGAAGAGGGGGGAAGGCGGGGGAA
>CM053586.1:166613655-166639777 GCA_028646515.1 Pseudochirops corinnae
AGACCCTAGTGCGCAAGCGCTCTGCCAAGGTGGTGGGGTGGGACAGGGGGCGCTGTGGAGTCGAGGTGTTGGAGCTGGTGGGGGCGGGGTAAGGCGCGCGTTTAACCTCCGGGTCCCCAGGTTTTCTCTAACGCGGCGGTGAGAGGGTAAATGGCGGGGAGAGTTGAAAAAAAAAGTTTTTCTTTTTTCTTGCATTTATCTACCTAATAGAGGCAACGAGGAAGGGAACTCAGTGTGGTGTAAATCTCGAGGTCCTGGGTAGGGGGAATAGGGTCAGGGGAACAAGGGATTCTGGTTAGGGGAGAAGGATCAGGGTTTGGCGGGGGAGGGGTTCCTGGTCAGGGGAGAAGGAGCAGAGAGGATGGTGGGGGAGGGGGACCTGGTTGGAGTCAGGAAGGGCAGAGAATAAGGGGGGAAGGGTCCTGATTTAGGGGGAAGATCTAGGGAAGGGCTTCTGGAGGAAAGAGTAGGGGACAAATGAGGGAGAGCTCCTGGTTGGAGTTAAGGGCAGGATGATGGGGAGAGATCCCATGTAGGGAAGGGTGTAGGTTAAGTGTCATGTCCGTCTGCACCCCCATATCTACATCTCTTTAATATATCTTTACGGTTTTTCTTCTACCCTCCCTCCTGGGGAAATTGTGGCGCTGGGGTATTAGCTGAACTGGGGGCACATCACCCGACATTTGTCCTTAGTTCTGCCTCCTTGCACCAGACCTGTGGCCCCCATTACTCTTGTTTGGAGATGACTCACCTGCCTTCCCTAGGAATGAATAGCTGCGTTTCTCCCGGGGAGCTTGTGGTTAGGTGGGGCTGACTGTAGTTAAGGCATTGAGAATGGCAGTGGATCCTGGCCTTCCTTTCCTTCTGCTCCTGTGGCATCGGCCTGTCAGGCTCTGAGGCTGCTATCCCTCTTTTCAGTCAGTGTGGTTTCTTTCCCCTCCTCTTCTCCCTCTCTCCCTCCCCAACTCTTGATTTTGAGATGTGTCTTGTTTATTTATGTCCTTGTCCAGTATGCTTATGGAATAGGAAGTCAGTCCTTTGCTTTAACTTCATTCCCTTTGATGGACAAGTTAATTCCTTGAACTGCATTTATTCTCTGCATTCTTATTTCACTAAACGTACAGAATCTATCTCCCAGGGACTAAAATGGTTGGGACATTACTTTGAAAAAGACTGGGAAGCCCCAATTTGTTCATCAAATCCAGAAAACCATAGAACTGTCCTGACCCTATCCCATTCCCTTTCAAGTTTGGTGGAAGTAGTTTTAGGAATAGTGAAAGTACTACTTTCCACAGCAATTGGTAATTGGTTTGTATAGTTTGAAAATATAAATAGCTTCAAGTATTTAGAACTCTGAAAACCTTAAAAGCATCATATAAATGTTAACTATTATTGCTATAATAAATTTCAGGCTGGAAGTTTTGTAATGGGTCAACATTTATTCAACAAATATTTATTAGAACATATTGGGCAATTATGGAAAGAACCCTAGAGGTGGTCTAGTCCCACCTTTGCCACTTAATACTTGCATGCCCTGAACACTCTGAGCCTTTTATTTCTTTGAAGAGAATAATCTTTCTGCTGAGGAGTGAGGATCAAGTGAGAGAGTAGTTTGTCACCTTAAGACATGTTTTGTGAATATAAATTGTTACAAACGGGCTAGAAAAATTAGAAGTATAGCCCTAACCTGGTCAATGGTATTGGAGAATAACTACTATTCTCTCTTCCAAGCAGTCATTGTTTCAGACAATGTTGGGCCCTACCAGTTAGACAGTTTGGCTTGTTATGTGATCTTTTGAACCCAAGGGTAAGGTTTACATTTCTCTCTCTTAAATTTTATCTTGTTAAATTTAGCCCAGGGTTCTACTCTTTTAAAGGACATTTATTGACTTTTATTCAATCAGAATTAGACATGTTAGCTAACCCCAGCATTAAGTCATCTGCAGACTGATATTAATCTTTGTCTTTATCTAAGTCATTGATAACTGCTTAGTAATGTGGGGCCTAAGAGAAACCCTAAAGGGAGATTGTAGTACAATAGGAAGAGGGCTGGACTAGAATTCAGAAGACTTGGATTCAAATCCCAGTGCTTGTGCTTGCTGAGTGACTCCCTCTGACCTGAAGCAAGTCATGTCCTTCTCTGGGCCTTAGTGTCCACATCCTTAAATTGAAGGAGTTGAACTAGGGCTAGATGATCAGTAAGGTCTCTTCTATTTTTGAATATATGATCTCATGTCATGTCTTCTCAGTGTCTCTTTTTGATCAGTTGACCCTTCCTTTAAGTGTTTACTTCCTTTTAGAAATCAATGTCTTAGTCTTTTGATTTTTTTTCTCCATCAGTAGATTGTGCTATGAAACTTAAATGTTTGATTTGTTGCCCACAAGAGGCATTGTTCAGATAATGTTGTAAAAAAAATATTGGTTATTAGAGAAGCAATGAGTAGTAGTGGAAAGATCCCTGAACTTGGGAGTCAGGAAATAGGAATTGAATCCTGGCTCTAATACTTACATACCTGTGTATAACCTTGACCAAATCATTTAAGCCTATTTCCTGAGCTCCAAAATTGGGGTAGTAATACTTGGATTGCAAGTCTTCCAGGTTGTGATGAGAAAAACTTTTGTTAACCCTAGAATGTGCTATATAAATGTGCATTGATAATTACCTGGCTTTAAGATATGTACCAAGGTATCCTAGGGGTAAGAGGAAAAAACCTGAGTTCTATCCCTGGTAGCTTATGGTTGGATAGAAAAGGTAACCTTTCCAGCAGAAATAAATGTATATAAGTCTATTGAGGGGTAGGATAGGGGTGAGGTTATTCTAGGGGGTTAGAAAGCTGGCTAATTAAGGAAAGTTTCCTACTGGAAAAGGTGTGATTGAAAAGAAGATTGAAATTTGAATGGTTCCTTTGTTCGTCAGTTCTGCAATCTTGTAGTTGTCTTGTATGGAAGGGAATTGTTTAGATTCTGAGAGATCTGGAAAATTTTTCTTTGAGGAATTCTCTCTATACCTGTACTGCCATTTTTTGTGTGTGGGAGTTTTCTAAGTACAGAATCTTTCAGTGTTCTATGCATTTTATGATTGTGAAAACTTGTGTAATCCAAAGGGGCTGGGAAGTAATCTAAAGACTTCATCTAACCCTGAGCTCTTTAATGAAAATGTAGCTAATATTAGTTGTGAATCAGTCGATCAGCAAGCGTTTAGGGTGCCAGGTGCTGTTGTGAATCTGAAATGTGTTGTTGATTCCTAGATTATAAACATTTTGTATCTATGTTGCTTTTCTTTTGTGGGTAACATAATTTGTGTTTATAACACTTTTGAGATTTATGATGTGTTAGTGCAAATATTACTATCTCCATTTTACATATCAGGAAACTGAGGCTCAGAGATGACTTGACTTATAGGTAGTAAGCAGCACACCTGGGACTCAGACCTAAATCTTGCTCTAAATTCAAGTGCTCCTTCCACCAATGCTGCTTCCTAGACTTTAGCCTGGAGGGAGTACATGAGAGGCAGTGTGGTATAAGTGGGAAGAGCACTGGATTTAGAAGACCTGGGTTAGAGGCCTGGTTCTGACCCTAGGATCTGACTATGGATAAGTCACTTAACATCTTTGAGCTTTAGTTTCCACAACTGTAAAATGTGACTAATATACTCCTGTGTTATAAAGAAAACACTTTGCAGACTTCAAACTGCAATTTGATTATTGTGATCCACATCACATTGTTTTCGAGTAGGGGAATAGCTTAGTACATCTGGAGGGAAACTAAGGAGAGAAAGCATTAAGAGAGAAAAGTGCCTGTGGTCGGGACTTCTCAGAGAAGCAGGAACCAATATAAGAGGTATCTGAGAGTATATTTACTTTGGATGGACACTGAACTTGTGTTACTGTACTGCTTGACTCTGGCACTCTGCTGGACACCCTTGTATTCAGGCAGTGCTGCCTTGTCTACGGTGACCATGTTCCATATTTCCAAAGATAGTCCTGATTTCAAGAGAAGAAGGTGTACTTTTAATGAGACGTCACAAAAAAAGTAATGTCCTTCATCAAACTACATCTACTACTTTTTGTTTCAGAACAGCAGAGCTTAGGATCTTTAAGGTTGGAAGAATACTTCAGAGATCAGCTAGTAGTGCTCTTTCTCTGTCTTTGAGTAGTGTTATACCCAGTTATGCAGACTCATTTGTCTGTTGTCAGAAATATTTTTGACCCATTTGAGGACTTGGAGGAAAGATATTTTATTTTAAAATTTGGCCAGTGTTGTTTCAGCTAATTTTTCACTTTCAGAAACTCATCTAGTACTCTCTAAGAGCAGAGCACTGTGTTAGGATCTGGGAGAGCTTGGAGGCTACCCAGTTAATGCCACATCAATAATAATAGTGTTAGCATTTTGTTTTGTTCCTTTATTTGTGAGGTCAGGATGGAGTGGAAGTTCTTAAGTAGCTGTGGAGTGGGGAGAGGCAGGCAAAGCTTAGCGAAAGAGGTGGCATTTGAGTTGGGTTTTCAAGGATGGATAGGAATTCTATGGGCAGAGTATGGAAGAGTCAGTAAAGATACAGAGCTGGGAGTACAGAGAGTGGGGAATGGTGAGTGGTCCTGCATTGCAGGAGCATAAAATGTGTGGGTTAATACGAGATGTAAAGCTGGGAAAAAAAGGATGGTTTCAGATTTTGTAGGCCCTCCAGTTCCAGGCAAAACAGAAATAGGCAGTAAAAAGGGACTGAAATTTTTTGAATAGGTGAGTGGCATGACGAAATTTATATTCCAAGAAAATAAATCTGGCATCCATTCAAAGGATGGACTAGAAGTGGGAAGACTTATAATAATGTTATTACAGCAATCAGGTAGGTGGTAATGAGCCTGTATGGAGTTGGAACAGTAAGGATAGAGAGGAGAAGATGTGAGAATGTTACGGAAGTGGATTTGGATAGATTTTTTTTTAACTTACTGGATGTAGTAGATTAAGGAGAGAGGAGTCCAAGTTAAGGTTTTGAACAAGGCTCATTGGATTGATTGGGGTGACATTGATAGAAGTAGGATTACTGCGTCATACCCTTAGATCTGGAAAGGACCCCAGTCCTCTCATTTTATAGATGAGGAAACTGAGGTTCAGAGAGAGGATATGACTATCTGAGTAGTCTAATAAGTCTAGTAAGATCTAGTAGTAGTAGTTAGTCTAGTAAGATGACCTCAAGTCACAATGGTAACTTCAGAGTGGCACTTTTCAGTATATCATGACACCTTACTAGAAAGGTTTGCTAGGATTCAGAGCTTGAGAGAACCTCAGAGATATCTTAAGTTCAACCTCCTCATTTTACAGGTGAAGAAAATGAGGTCCAGAGAGACAGTTAGTAACTTGTCCAAGGTCACAGTGAGATTCAAGTCCAGGTCTTCTGAATGCAAACTTGATGCTCTTTTCACTGCAAGAAGAGGAACAAGTTTAGGGGAAATGTAATCTTGATTTTGAGGTACTGATGAGACAGTTCAGGTGGAGACCTTAGGGCTCACTCAGGTCAGGTCTGGAAATACAGATTTCAGAATCATATAGGTAAAGGTGATAGTTGAAACCAAGGTAGCTACTTATAAGGGGGTTGGTAGCTTGTTCTGGGTTTTAACTCTTTGGGTTGGTGCTTTTTTTTTTTTCATATTTATCAAGTGCAAACCAGTATACCAAAGAGGAATCCAGTTTAGAACTAAGAAATGTTGTAGGTCAGACATTATAGTCTCTTATTAAGGATGCTGCCAAATAGCATACTTACTGTAAATTATTCATTAGTGAAACAATGAAACAGATTAGGGAATAACTTCTTCAAAAATCATCTAAGGCTCTAAGGAGATTGGGAGTACAGTACTTTTTTTTAGCTCTCCTTTAGCTTTAAAAACATTATTAAGGCTAAGTGATTCTGAATTGTATTGATCCAGGAGCAAAAGAAGAGAAGGGAGTGGGGGTAAGATAGGATATCAGTAAAATTCAACATTAAAAATTTCTTTTAAATGAATTTTTATTGATACATTTTGTTTTTACATGGCCTAAATTTCTCCCTTCTTCCCTTCTCTTCCTTCTTCCTTTCAGAGAACTATCGCATATAGCAAAAGATTCTTTTAAAAATGAAAAAAAGAGGAAGAGTTTGAAAAAGTTAGCAAAAACAGTCATTGAAAAAAATCTGAATATATAGCATGTTCTGCACTTGTGGACCTCTAGTCTACCACCCTTTTCTTCGTCCTGCAAAGGAGGTGTCTTCTCATATCTCTTCTTTGGGACCAAACTTGTTCATTGAATTGTTGCAACATTCTTTTTCAGTTGTATGTTTTTGACAAATATTTATTAAGTATCTGTAAAGCATTATAAAGCCACCATTTTTGGGCAAGGAACTGCTCCCTTCCTTCCCCCCCTTAAATAAATTTGCAGTCCGCTAATTTTAAACTGCTACTCTTAACTAGGAAGAGTTTTCCAAATTGAAATAGCAATTTGGAGTTTTCTATCTGTGGAAGGCTTGGGGATTCTTTTGAGTGTGGGTTGTGGGAGTGGTGGAGTCTGTGCCTCATTCCAGCTAAACTCAAGCTTTTTTGACCTGAGGCTTCCCTCTTATCTAGGATTTGATGCTGTCTTTTCCCTTCCCCTAGCCTCTCTATTCTCCCACCCCAACCCTTCTCCAAGATCTTCCCAATTCTCCAAATGCTTTTATTAATTAGTTCCTCTCCCAGGTACTAACTCCCTGCATGTATTTTGTAGAGCCAGGTGTGGGCGCTTCCATTTATAATCACTTTATTCACGTCTTTGGAGAACATTCTCAAAGGGACCGCCTTAACAGTAGCATTGTACTTTGCTCTGGATAAGTGCTTAAGAAATATATGTTTGGATAAATTAGCTTACATGCTCCACTTTAAATTTTTGAAGAATTTTTTGTGACTTGTGTTGCAAAGACCACTATAAAACTTTTGCTAATTTGTAAGTACATATTGGTTTTAGAATATGGGAAATATGTGGGATTGAGAGACAGGGCCAGTGTGTAGATAAGTGAAATTCACAGTCACCAGTTTCCCATTTTCCATTATAATTTTAACACTCAGTTTTTTTGGAATTGCAAAGAAGAGGCAATGAAAGCCAAGCATTGTAAAGTATTGGGTCTTACTTTTCTTATTTGATGAGGAAACCAAAAAGCCAGATGGAGAAACATAATAGAGTCACACTTTGGGCCTTCTGGCTCATTGAGAATCCAGTATTGATTGAATACTTACTGAGCTCCAGGTACTTTGCTAGGCACTAGGAATGCAAAGATAAAGAATGAAATCATCCCTTCTTTGAAAGAGTTTTTATTCTGTTGGGGGAGATATGTACATAAATAAGTAGAAAGAATAAATGCAAACTAGTTAAATAAAGGGCAGTTAGGGGAAGAGAGCACTTGCAGTTGAGGAATCAGGAAAGTCTCTGTGTAGAAGAGGGTGCCTGAGCTGAGTCTTGAAGGAAGTGAGAGACCCTGAAAAGAAATAGACTTCATTTTGGGGCTGTGGACAGGCTCCTGTATTTGCAGACAAAGAACCTTGCTTTGAATCTCAGCCCTACCACTTACTATCTTGGTTAAGTCACTTCATGGCTTTGGACCTCATTTGTAAAGTAGATTTGGACTTGATGACTTATGAACCCTCTTCAGGCTTTTAAATCTGTGAACCTCATGAGGCTTTACAGAGTAAATATTCATTTTGTACCGTGTGTCCTGAGTTTGGTTTGGAATATGTGATACTGTAAGTATAACTAAAAGAATTAAAACCCTGAAAATACAAAACCTTGCCCATAGGTGTTTTATTTGTCCTTTGTAGATCATATTGAGAAAAAAAACTTTTCAACTAAATGTAAGTCATAAGATCAAGAGCTAGAAGGGATGGATCTTAGAAGTCATTTGCTCAGTCTCTCTCATTTAATAGATGAAGAAACAGGCCTGTTTTGCATGACTTCACATGTGTAATGGATATCATTGCTTGCCTTCAAATGGATGGGGGACAGAGGGAAAGAATTTGGAACTCAGTTTTTAAAAAATGAGTGATTAAAAAAAAACAAGTGAAGTGACTTGTCCAAGGTCACACAAGTAGTCCAGCAGAGCTGTATTCAGACCAAAATCCCTTGAGTCTAATTCCAGTTTTCTTTCTACGTCATATTGCTCTCCTCCCCTCAGAATGTGTGTGTGTATGTGTATGTGTGTGTCTGTTTATCTGTGTCTCTGTAGACTTGAGGTAACTCTCCTTTTCATATAGTTGAAGGGAAAAACAAGTACATTTAAGCGTCTGAGCATATAACAAAGATGAAAGAACTTGTTTACAGATAATTAGAATTGGGCTTGTTTATTGATATTATGAGAAAACAAATGCAGTGACTGGGAGACCCATCACTTCTAGCTTCAGCTTTTGACCAACTAGCTTGTGATAGTGGATAGGGCAGCTAGTGATATTAGAGATGTTTGTTGGAAACCGCAAAGTTTTTTTTTCTCTTGAGGCTTTTCTTCAAACAAAATAATGTATCTGTGTCCTGCGAAGAACTATTTCACATAAGAGAAAGTGTTTGCTTGTTTCATTGCTAATTGTGTGTGTTGGTGTTTAAATAAATGTTTGTGGCAAAAGCAGCATTTTAACATCATCAAGAAGAACTTCATAAAATGATTGTTGAATGTGAAAAGAACTTATTGCTAGGGAGAGTGTATGACTTTTTAAGTTCATTTTCATTGATTTGAAATAGTTTAGTTCAGGATCTTCCAGTAGGTATTGGGAAGACCTGAGTGATCACTAAAAGTGTTTGATTCTGAGATAAAAATAATCTGTTTAGGAAGAAAGATCCTGTGAGTAAATCACCTATGCTGATAAATCTAAACAGTTGCTTTCTTTCTGGGTCTAGCAGGATCTGTTAACATTTCTCTTCCTATGGAATGGGGGATAACCTTAGAGCATCTTCATCTTTGGGAATTTCTCTAACTTTCTTTTCTTTGCCAGCTCCCATTAATTTTATGGATACCAACTGATGTTGGAAAAAAGTCTCTTAAGGAGATGGTAGAAACCCTAAAATGGTACAAATATCTTACCTTTTTTTAACCAGAAAGTCCTATGCTTGTATAAGTGTTTGTGTGTGTAATATATGGAAAAAAGTTTGTTACAGGGGTGGCTAGGTGGCGCAGTGAATAAAGCACTGGCCTTGGATTCAGGAGGACCTGAGTTCAAATTTGTCCTTAGATTCTTGACACACTTACTAGCTATGTGACCTTGGACAAGTCACTTAACCCCAATTGCCCTCTCCTCCCCCCTCCAAAAGGCCAAAAAAAATTAGTTTGTTACACTTCAGTGCATACATAGGGATGGATATCTTTGGACAGTTTCTTGGTTGACTTGCAAATATTTGGTAATTATTTCAGTTTTCTACTGAACAGGAGAAGTGTGGGTTCCTTATGTCCTGTTTTCTTATTGTCATTGTATTTAAAATAGCATGCTCAGTTTAGTTGTTGACCTAGAGTGCTTCCTGGAGTCTTTGGGGATCTAGAGTATGTATGAAAAACTTAAGAAGAATCTTTAACTCAGAAATAGTAGCAAGGGCAGACTGTTATCTTATCTAACCTGAGTTAATTCTTGAAGTTAGAGAACCAGTGGAAACTGTCAATCATCCTTTGACTACAGGCTAATAATAACTCACTTGGGTAATTCTTGCTATTGTTCCCCACATAGCTGTAAGAAGTCGTCCATTAATTAATTAGGATGAAAAAGATATTTGTGTATTGGATAACTTTATTTCATATTATTTGGGGATATGGGGTGAATTCTGTTTCATATTCTAGTGTAGACTAGGAGATGGTTTAAACAAATACCCTGGGTACAGAAGTCGCATTACTAGGACTCTTTAAAGTGAGAAGTAAATACCATCTGGCTCATCTTTCTGTGTAAAC
Organism: Pseudochirops corinnae; assembly: GCA_028646515.1. Lineage (NCBI taxonomy): Eukaryota > Metazoa > Chordata > Mammalia > Diprotodontia > Pseudocheiridae > Pseudochirops > Pseudochirops corinnae. Next base: position 166,623,575 of record CM053586.1, read on the forward strand.
ACATTTTTTTTGAGAAACAAAGTAATGTATAGATTGTCTGAAATAAGTTTGAACTTGCTTCCAAGTTATTTGTTATGTAATTATAGAGTCAATTTTAATCTTTGCTTAAATAAATTAATAACTTAATTTCAGCTCTCCTATTTAGATATGGTTTGTGGAATTGGGGAATTTTATACAATTGAGAATGCCTAGACATGGAATGTTAGTGCTGGAAGAGATTTTAGAGGTCATCTATTCCTACCTGTATTTTTTGCTTATGAAAAAACAAACCTAAAGATGTCAAGTATAATGCCTAGCACCTTGCAAAGGAAGAGGACTTTCTTGGTACTTTCAGGTGGTACATTGCATTCAGTACTAGACTTGAGAGTCAGGAAGACCTAATCTAGCCTCAAATACTTAATAGCTATTTGACTCTGGGCAAGTAACTTAACTTTTCATTGTCACAATTTCTTCATCTTCAAAATGGGTATAACGGCACCTACCTTCCAGGGTTGTTGTGAGACTCAAAGGAAATACATGTAAAATGCTTTGTAAACATTAAAATGCCATATAAGTGGTAGCCATTATTGTTGGTGTTGTTACTTTTAGTTGACTTGCTCGAGGCCACACACCCAGTAAAAGGAAAGCAGAACCAGGCAAATGACCATAGATGAGAGAGCTGTGGCTGTTGTTTAGCAGGGACCTGATTTCAGGACCAGAAAGTATATTTTTTAAAGATAAGTTTTTATTGATGTCTTCTGTTTCTTGTATCATCATACTTATCTTGGGTAGCTCCTTTTCCCTCTAAGAGAAACATCCCTTAAATAACAAATGGAATTTTTTAGAGAGGGTAAAAAAAGTAATCAGCACATCTGATGGTTCATGGAGTTAAAAAGTGTGAAGACACATGAAATGTATAATACCTGTGGACTGCCCACCTCCATGAAGGGATAGTTTGGGGAGGTCCTCATTTATCTCTTCATTTTAGTCCTGCTTGATCTTTATAATTTTGCTACATTAGTTCTTTCCATTTATATTGTAATTACTGTGTATGTTGCTTTTGTGGCTCTACATCAGTTCGTGTAGATCTTTCCATGCTTCTCTATATTTATTTATTTATTTGTTTGTTTGTTTGTTTTTGCCCTTTTTTTTTGGAGGGCAATTGGGGTTAAGTGACTTGTCCAAAGTCACACGGCTAGTTAGTGTGTGAAGTGTCTGAGACCACATTTGAACTCAGGTTCTCCTGACTCCAGGGCCGATGCTCTATTCACTCTGCCACCTAGCCGCCTCTCTATATTTATACAGGTGTTTAGGAAAGATGGTGTGAGGGTTATCAAGCCCTTTTCAGGGCTGCTTTATATCTTTGGTGTCTAGCTGATCACCCAATTCTTATCTGTGGCTCTTAAGACTTATAACACGTACAGCAGTCAAACCATATTAAACTGTTTTGGTAGACAGGCTAACCCAGGCTTCAGACCTGTCTGATGAGTTAGGGGGGTCTGCCCCAAGCATGTAAAGACTTCCCCCAGCAGAATGGGTAGATGAGAACAGTTTATTTCAATAGCCATGAAAGTGACTGAAGCAGATGCTATGGAACACATAGAGCTTGGTCAGATATTGAAGATGCAAGGGTCATCCACTGCATCTTGAGCCATCGCCAGTTGTCTTGATTTTTTTCCTGCCACTGGAGGCTTTATCACAGCAGGCAAGCATCCAGGCCCAGAGGCCCTTAGCCCAAGAAGTTTATCCCTGTATCCCAGGAACAGAGCTAAACTTTCAAAGTCACATAATATGCTGGAAAATGAGCAAAAACAACAAAGAACTCTGACTGTAGAAAGCTACTATGGCAACAGGGAAGCTCAAAACACAATTTGAGAAGAGAACATCAATGTCAGAACACCTATATGCAAAGCCTCAAAGAGAAATCTAAATTGGTTACAGGCCCCAAAAGAACTGGAAGAGCTCATAAGGGATTTTAAAAATCAAATAAGAGGTAGAAGAAAAATTGAGGAAATAAATGAGTTATGCCAGAGAATCATGAAAAAAGAGTAGCTTGGGAAAAGAAGCACAAAAAAAAAATGGAAAATGTTGTACAAAAGTTCACTGAAGAAAACACTTAAGAATTTGTCCAAATGGAAAAGGAGGTACAAAAGCTAACTTAAGAAAGTAATTCCTTAAAGATTACAGTTGGGCAAGTGGAAGCTAATGACTCCATGAAAAAGAAGAAAATGTGAAATATTTCATTGGAAAAACAACTGACCTGGAAAAAAAGATCCAGGAGAGATATTTTAAGATTATTGGAGGGGCGGCTAGGTGGCACAGTGAATAGAGCACTGACCCTGGAGTCAGGAGGACCTAAGTTCAAATCCGGCCTCAGACACTTAACACTTATTAGCCATGTGATGTTGGGCAAATCACTAAACCCCAATTGCCCTGCCTTCCCCTCTCCAAAAACAAAAAAAAAGATTGTTGGACTACCTGAAAGCCATAATGAAAAAAAGAGCCTAGACAACAGCTTTCAAGAAATTATCAAGGTAAACTACGCTGATATCCAAGAATGAGGGGGTAAAGTAGTAGTTGGAAGAATCTGCTGATCACTTGAAGGAGATCCCAAAATGAAATCTCCCAGTAATATTATAACCAAATTCCTTTTTATTTGAAGATCTTTCTCCTGATTTCCTTGTAGAGTTTATTGTTTCCTATGTGAATTATTAAATTTAACCACCATGTGTCTTGGAGTTTGCAGCTTTGAGTTGTTTTTCTGCAGGTAATTAATGAATTCTTTCAGTTGTTATTTCATTTTCAGTGTTCCGAAGTTCTAGGTAGTTCTCTTGTATCATTTCTTTCTTTATGGTGTTAAGGTTTTTTTTCCTTGTCATGTTCTTCTGGGATACTGATGATCTTTAGGTTGTCTCTACTAATCCTATCTTTGAGATAAGTATGTTTAGCCAGAATTTGTGATCATGTTTTCTTTTAGTTATATTGTTTTTTGCTTCTCTCTTCTATATAGTCCTTTACCTTCTGGGTATTTACATTCACAATCTGTTCTCTCTTTTGTTTCTTTGGTGAGACTTGCCATTGCAGATTCCATTTTTTTTTTATTCTGACCGTTATTTTGCTGTGTAGGCCATGAATTCTGCTTAAATTCTTAAATTCTCATTTTTTTTTAACCTCTCAGTAACAGGATGTTGTGATTCCATGTTCTCTTCATGTTCCACAGGGTTCTCTGTCTCACCAAGTTTTGGATTATTTTCCTTTGTTGTTAAGTATTTATTCATAGATGCCTGAATTTGTTTGTCATATTTCCTTCTGTTGTTAATGTTTTCCCTGTTGATTTATCTGCTTATGTTCAGAATCTTTGAGTTTTCTTCATCCTGAGATATTTGGTAATTTTTATTTTTGTTTTTTTCCCCCTCATATTTTCTCCTATTGCTCATTCTCTGATTCCTTCCCCTCTAAGATGGTTTTCTGAGGCGGTTTCTCTGGAAGTTGGATCTCAAAGTGACTCAGCTTCTTCCCTCTCTGTGCAATTCATAGTTCACCAGCTTAGATCGCTGCCCCATTTGACTTTTGGTTGGACAGAACTGGCCCCAGATGGATGCCCAACTCTCACTCAGGCTTAGGAGACAGACAGACAGACACATAGACACATACCCTTTAGTTCTCTACAGGGATTCAGGATGTGGGATGGTGCGCTATTTCAAGCCCAGACCACGTCCTGCTCCTTTCCTGCTCTTCTTCTGCTCTCTCACTGCTCTCTAAAGCACTGGCTGTCTGTTATACCCTTCATTAAGCAGTCTGGTGGTTTGATCTCCATGGTACTGGAAAGAGAGAGGCAGGGACTGGAGTGTGGGTTTGGGTTTTGTTGCCAGCTTATGTATTGGGTCCTTGGGTTTTGCTGCAAGCTCATGTTTTAGGTCCTTATGTTGGCTAGTACAGCCTCCAGGATGGCAGTGTGGTGGTGGTGGGTAAGATGAGGAAGCTCAGGTTAGGTGTCAGGTTCTGTTTTTTATTTCCCTTTGATTTTTTAAAAACTTTTTGGATTCCAGTATGCTAGACCATGGAGACAGCTGAACTTGCTTTTTATTTGGCACATAACTTTTCTGTTTTGGAGAGCTTGAGGAGATCAGAGAAAATGTCTAATCTTCCATCTCATTGGTCATGTGACTCAGCAGTCTCCAGAAAGTATACTTTTGATATGAGTTTGCAAGAGAATTATCTGTGTCTCCTGAATTTCCTGCTTCCTCTCAATGCTAATGCTTTCCCTCTGAAACTGGCTGTAATTTGGGGTATGTAGGGGTGTGTGTGTGTTATGTACATAATTGTTTATGTGTCGTCCCTCCCATTACATTGTGAGCTTCTTGATTGCAGGGACTGGTTTTGCCTTTCTATCCTCAGACTTTAGCACAACTTCTGCCACATAGTGGGTGCTTAATATATGAATCTTGGATTTTTTTCAGAAAATGTTTCTCAGGTAGTTTAGACTGAAATTTTGCATTGGACCCACTGTCATCACGATAAGACTTCTCATACACACACACACACACACACACACACACATCACTGTAAAGTGACATATATATCACTTTTAGAGTTTTATAAGGGATTTTCCTTATAAACCCTGTGGAGTAGGTATTGCAAATCTTTTTCCTCTCATTATCACCTTATTTGGTGAATTGCTGTGTGATTATCTACTTAGGCTATGTATAGAATATGTGGGCCAGAGAAGTAAAATTTTAAAATATTTTTAAGCCATGAGAAGATACTTTTCTGTCACTGCTTTCCATTGTCCCCTCCCTTCTTTATTCCTCCAAAAATATGTTGTAGAAATTTTTGTGGGAAAGTGGGAATCTGTGTAATATTTGTTTGAATACTTTCAATTTCTTTATGGCTCTTCAGCAACCAATTTCCAGGCTTCATCTCTAAAATCTTTAGACTTGTATTTAATCTATCCTGAGCCCTGTGAGCAAGCAGAATATTAAGCTCCTATTTACTAATCTCTCTAGGAATAAGTGGATACTATTGCTACAGTTCTTTTAACTCCTAGTCCTTTGAGACCTACTTAGGAGGGCAGGAACATTTCTGCTGAATTTCTAGATTAAAAAAGTAATCTTCCTCACTTAAAGAAAGCACACAAGCAAAAAGCCACCAAGTCTTTCTTCCTTCTCTTGTGAAAATGGCTATGCTCTTTGAAACAAATACATCTATCTTGTGTCTTAGAGTTGTACACTAATGTTCATACTGAGTGGCTACAGCATGCTAGAATTATGCTGCCCTGATGCTGTAGATAGTTTGATACAGAAATCTTTCTACTTTCTCATCTTTAGAAATTGCTTTTGGGGAGTAAATAGTTTGATAGCAATAGATGAACACCTTTATTCAAATATCTCAAATATTTTATTTTTAAAAATTTCATAATAACTCTAAATTGCAGTTTTTTAGGGAGAAATCTCTTTTGGGAGAAACCTGTACTTCTCTTCCTCCTCCCGTTCATGTGCTAGGATGCAGGTACTTTCTTAGCCGAGTTTGTAGTCTATAATTACACAGATAGGGGCATGGGTGCAAAGATACTTTAGTTGGTATGATATTTTGCTTGGAGAAATGGGGACTGTTTCTTTGCAAAATGAAAGTCAAGTCTGGTATACATTTCTTGAATGAAGTCCTGTAGCTGTTGCTTGAAATAAGTAATGTCTTTTCTGGATGTTAGAATGGTATAGATAGATCTGAAGTCACAGGATTTCAGTATGAAATTTTACTCTGCCCCTTTCAATACCTGTGCGACTCTTGGGCAAGCCTTTTTAATCTCTCTGAGCCTCAGTTTCCTCATCTGTAAAATGAAGAAGTTAGATTAGGTGACATATGGTTCCTTTCAGCTCTAAATTTTTGCTCTTATGATTCTGGTGGACAGTACTTGATAGCATTTTCACTTCCTCTTCCAGTATGTACAACAGAATCATTAAAAAATCCAGTATGTTTTTAGTTATGAGGTGGTTATTTTAACTGTGCTGTTAATTGTGAGTAAAGAGACTTGTTTTTTTTGAGGCCATGGGATCATTCAGTTCCTAAATCAGACTACCTGAAGAAAGAAGTAATTGGAGCTGTTTAATTAATAGGATTGGGTTGGATTTGCAGGCAGCGGCCTTAATATCCAGCTGGTCCTGAAGATGTGTTGAAGGGCAGTTCTCTAACCTGATCAGTTAATGTTTGCTTTGCCAGTTATAGGAGAGATACAAAGAGTTTATAATAGGGGACATGTTAGTAGTACTTTAATATTTAAAAAGATAAATTTTATGGAAATGTTGAAGTAGAGGCATTTATTCCCTCTTTCCAGGAAAAGGTGGTATCAGGGGTCTTAGGAGAGGCTTCTCAGAAGAGGTTTGAGCTGTATAGGAGAGAGAGGTTGAGAAAAGGGGTTTGAGGAACAAATAGAGAAGAGGGGTTATAGCAAATGACTGGAGATGGGAGGCTTAAGGCCTAATTTTTTGTTTGTGCAAAGGTCTGAAGTAGTGGGTTCAGTCATGCCCTCAAACCGGTTTGATCTAATTCCAGTTTCTGGGAGTCCCAAGGGCTCATTTGTAGTATCTTGAGTATTCATTTGAAGTGTTGGACTGGTGGAGAATGTTGCAATGCTCTAGTCTAGAAAGAGGAATGTGGGTGGTGATATATTTTATTAACCCTAAAATCTCTCTTAGGAGACATTAAGTAGCTGCTTGTATCCTTCCTCTCAGGTTTTCATGTGGGTCTGCTGTAGGGAGTTGTAAGTGAGGGCTTTAAAATAGTTAGCTGAGAAATTGTCCCAAAGTTATGGTTATAGTTGTACATGATCTGCATCAGATCATGTTTCTTTTTTTTCCTAAGTAATTAATATTTTCCATTTTATTGCATACCATGTTTCAAGACATTGAATTGGTTTTTTTAAAGAGGAAACTTTGAATAATTTGTTTCAATTGTAATTTTTGGTGAAAAGCATCACCAAGCTGTTCTTGCCACAGAACTAAACCCTGTGAATCATCCTCAAAATTGAATTTGGACAATAAAAATATAAAGAAAGAGGGTTGTTTTGGAATAAGTAGACCATTCTCCCTAGGTCTTTAGTCTGCATTTTAGCTAACAGTGCAAACATTGAGATGAGTAAAATGCACGTCTGCTGTCAGAGTGGAAACTGGTTTGGCTTCTGCAACATGAATGATTTAACAGTTGGAATAAGATTCATATTTGAATTTTAAACAGCTGTGATAGTTCTGAGAGTTAAACTAAGAGAAATGGCCGTCTTTTACAAAAGTGTGCCAATTCCCTGTCAGATATTTGAAACTGAGATGCTTATATGTAGCATTTGATTTTCCTATCATTACTTTCAGAATGAAGATTTCTGGTTCTTATTGAACTATTTCAGGATGTTTCTTAGAGAGTCTTTGGAGAAAAAAAACAAACCAGAGTGGTAAGAGCAATGGATTTGGGGTCAGTACCTGGCTCTCCCAAATGACTGATCTGTGTGACCTTTGGCAAGTCATTTGAACTTCTCTGGGGCTCTGTTTCCTCTTCTGTAAAGCAAAGACAGTGAGTCAATGACCTATGTAAAGGCCCTTTTTTTTTTTGTTCTGCATAAGCTGTTTCCCTAAGGAATATGAGAGAGTGAGAGTAGGAATTGGGAAGAGGGGAGATTTAGTACTTAGTAAATATTTATTGAGTACTCAGGTAGGTATTCCTGTGGAGGTAAACAGTGATTTTTTTTCACCCACATTAATAAAATCTTATCTGTAGTGCTTTGAACTTGTGGGAGGAAAGAGGTTATGTGTAAATACTGTAGCAGTGGAAACATGGATGTTTATTCACCTGAATTCTTGAATTCTCTGTCAGTGGTGGAGTTTTCTAGTGGCAAAATAGGCCTGTGCCTTGGTTGGATACTTGTAGGGATTTCCCTTCATCCTAGATCTGAACAGTGACATAGGTGAGGAAGGAAGAAGAGGTTGCTGCATGTGATAAGAGTTGCTGTGTTGAATTCTGTGAGGCAGCTGGGCCAAGCCTCATGAAGGTCCAGGGCTAGCTCGTACAGAACATGGTCTTGAAAGGGCTATTTTGTTCTGCCCTCCCTGTATTTTATTCTGTTCTAAAGGTTGTTGGTACCCATGGAACCAAATACAAGCCGTGTACTGTCCTGTTTTGTTTTTTTTTAAAGATATTTCTTTTTGCTTTTTTTTTTGGAGGGGGGAAGGTAGGGCAATTGGGGTTAAGTGCCCAAGATCACACAGCTAATTTTGTGCTAAGTGTCTGAGGCTAGATTTGAATTCAGGTCTTCCTGACTCCAGAGCTGGTGCTCTATTCACTGCGTCACCTAGCTGCCCTCCCCCCGTTTTTTAAATAAATTTTAAAATTGATACTTTTGTTTATTTCCATTTCTACTGTCTCCCCTCACCCACTCCCAGAGAACTGTCCCTCGTGATGAATAACAGAAAAGGATGAAATGGGAAGAAAAGTTCTGCAAAACCTATCCAACAAATATATATATATGTGTGTATATGTCTGTGTGTGTATATATATATATATGTATATATATATATATAAAAGTCTGACACTATATGCAGCATTAAATACTTTCGGTCCTCAGCTTGTGAAGTGGGGGAGGTGTCTGCTCATTTCTCCTCTTTGTGGCGGAGTTTGTTTATTATAGTTTTGCAACATTGAGATTCAGTTGTTTTCTTGCTGTTATTCTTTTCATTTACATTGTAGTCATTGTACATATTGTTTTCTTGGTGTGTCTTACTTTGTATCTGTTTGTATAAGACTTCCCATGTTCTTCTGTGTTAGTCATGTTAATTGTTTCTCACACACAGTAACAGTCCATTACATTAATGTACTACAATTAATTTAGCCATTTTAGTTATTGAGTAGCTACCTTGTTTCAAAATTCTTAGCTACCACAAAAAGTTCTATAAATATTTTGGTATATATGAGATCTTTGTTTTTGTCATCTTGTTTGCTTTTTTTTTTTTTTTAATATTTTCTGTGTCCTCCTGAGGGCTTTCAACTAATTTAGCCTGTAGTGTGTAAGGCACATACTTAGTCAAGATATGCCAGTAATTTAGTTGGTCTTTTCAGGTTATGCCCATATTTGAGAGTTAATCTTAAGTGTCCAGTGTTGACTTTTTAGTTGGTGACTTTGCAGATAAAATTATCTTCTTGGCATCTAATTTTCCTAGGACCACCTGATGATACAATGATGTTGCTTTGATTTTTCTGTTTCAGAGGGCATTGTAAGAGGAAGCCAGTGATTACAGAATAGAAATGGATTCCTTTACTTAATCTTGTTAATTTATTTTAAAAATTCTTATCTTTTTTCCTTTTCTGAAAAAAGTATTTGATTACTTCTTCAAAGTTTTAAAAGCACTTGGACACAAATTATTACTTTTTGCTTTAAAGAACTGGTTTGTGACCTCTAAGTAGCTTATTATCTTCCAAGGTTACGTCTAAGGTGGTAGAATAGGGACTCAGACTAGGATGTGCTCACTCCCGTACTTTTGCTGGCATATTCTTATAAAATGTGGGATGGCCTTGGGAAGAAGGAGGGATGACTTACCTCTGTTCCCTTTTTCTTGACCAGGTTTAGAGATTGAGTAGACAGGCTTTTTCAAGTTTCTGAGGGGTATAAGTGAAAAATGGATCTATAATTTTCTTTGTTCCTTTTGTTTTCTTTCCCTTAGATAACCTAATAAGACTTTTTAACCCCAACTGTGTCTCCTTGTGATAGTCTCACTCAGTATTAGACTGGTGATTGTGGGAAGTAGGTGGTAAAAAATGCTCTTTGGAGGAGTTAACTTTGAGATTCAGTTAAGGAAAACTATCTATAGTTACTTCTACTTAGACTTTCTAGCTCTTACATCTAGAGGAAAGGGTTACATGACAACAAACAGGTTAGTCACAACATTTGAATACTATTATTTAGATAACCATTGTTGGATAATTCTTCTCTTCAGGTAAAGTCTAGTTCTGAGAAAGACATAGAAATTTAAGAGCTCAGGGGTATTTATAGTATTCCTTTCTGTGGGGAAATTGCTAAGCTATCTTAAACTAGATGTGTACCTTACGGTTTTTTATCAGGAAGTGGTGTAACTGAAAATAACCAAGGAGTATTTGTTTTCCTGCTGGATTTCTTTGAGTTTTGGTAGCTGCTTTGCCTATGGCAAACAAAATAGAGCAGCATTCCTGTCTCCCCAGCTCTATGGCTAGAACATAAATTCAGGGACTCTTGGGTGGTAGGGTAATAGCAGGAACCTGGGAAACATCTATTCATCCATTATTTCTTTAGATATTGAGCATTGTATGAATTAAGTGGATAATTAACATATACTGGGAGTGCTGCCTTTCTGTCCTTTCCATCATCTCCAGCCTCTGGCCCTAGTCTTTTTTTCAAAGTGCAAATGAGCTATTAGTAAAAACTTTGTCTTACAGATAAATCTGTTTTCTTCTGTAGGATTTCATTCCAGAATCCCTATGGCTTTCTCTACAGGATTTTGTGGGTCCCTTCTCAACCCTGTCAGCAGAGCACTAAGCCATCGCTATTTCAGGTAATTCTTTTTTTCTTTCTGCCTGGCCACTCCTTTGCAAGCATGGGAGATTTATTCATGTGGAATATTGCATATATTGTCATATTATTTTTCAAGTGACCAGGTTTGCTGGATTTTTTCCTCTTCTCTTTTTTTCTTTCTTTTTAAAAAATAATTATAGGGGGGATAGGAGAAGGATACAGGGGAGATTTATGCAATATAAAATTAAAGATATCAGTAAAATGTCTTTTTAAAAACTAAGAAAAGTATTTTATTGATACCTTTTGCCTTTACATCACAATCATTTCCTACTCCCTCTGTGGATTAAACCCTTTCTGGTAACAAAGAAAACAATTAAGTAAAAATATTTGCTGTGGAAACTTATCTGATTTTGTATTCTATACTGCCTTAGTATTCCTCTACCTCTGCCATGAATGAGCAGTTTTGTTTTAGTACTTCTCCTGAATCTTCATCATTTCCCCCCCATTACTCAATTTAATTTCCTTTTAGAGATCTGTTGTTGTCATTGTGTATATTGTTCTCTTGATTCTACTTATTTTGTTCTACATCACTTTATACAAATCTTCCTCTTTCTCTGAATACCTTTTACTTTTTTTGTTTACTGTACGATAATATTCCATTACATTTGTATATCATAGTTTTTCAGCCATTCCCAACCAATGGGCAGACACATACACAAATAACTTTTGTTTCTGTCTTTGACTTCATTGAGGTATGTATATAGTAGGACCGCAATCTAATAGGATTCTCCTCTCCCCCAACAACATGGGTTAGGCTAATTTTTCTCAAGACTTGATTAACCCAGGGGACCAAGGCTCAAGCTGTCTCTCTCTGGCCAGTCAAAAGTCTTAGGGACAATTTTGTTGCCTCTCAGGGAAAAATTAGCTTAACCAGTTTTCCTGGGGAAAGAGGGAGAGGAGGGTAAAGAGTGGTTCTGTGGAGGGTAGAGAGTGGTTCTGTCTCAGGGAAGATGCCCAGTAGAGAATTTGCCAGGTCAAAGGGTATGGAAAGTTTGATCACTTCTGCAGAATTCCAAATAGAAATGCAAAATGGTTGGGCCACTTCAACTGTAGTAATGCTCTCTCTTCCCTTCCTCCATCATTGACTTCCCATTTTTTGTAGTCTTTGGTTAACTACTTAAAAAAAAAAGATGCTTTGTTATTTTTCCATCACTGTTATTTCTTAATAAATTTGCTTCTGTCATAGATGCCCTACCTTATAATAGATATGCAAATAGGGTAAAGCTGACATATCAGTTGTGTGATAGTTCTCTGCAGCATTCTGCATCCACTGTCTTTTTCTGATCCCTCAACTTTTAGTACCTTTCCTCTCAAACTACCTTGTATTCAACTACTTTGTACATATTTGTACATATTAATTTTCTGTCTGTACTGTATGTATTTTTATGTGTCCTTTTCTCCTCCATTAGGTTATAACCTCATTGTGATTAGGGATTGTTTTCATTCTTTGTATCTTTAGCCCTGGGGCAGTGCCTGGCACATAGTAAGTGTTTTATAAGAATTTGTTGATTGATTTGATTATTACCTCTCTATTGAGAAGATAGGAATAGTTTCATCAGCTGTCTGGAATTAGGATTGGTCCTTACATTAATCTGAATTCTAATGTCTTATGTGTTGTTGTTCTTTACATCATTGTGGTCATTGTATATGTTATTCTCTTGGTTCTATTTTCCTTGCTCTATATATACTTCATATGAATTCATATGAGTCTTCCCACATTCTCCTGGATTGTTTGTGTTTGTCATCTTTTAATGACCATTTCTTAATAGTGCTGCACAGTAATATTCCATTACATTTATAAACCACAATTTGTACAGCCATTCCCCAGTGAATGGGCACTTATTCATCTGTCACATTGATCTTCCTTATGTGCAGGTTTGACCACGTCACCTGTGTATTCAATAAACTCCAATAGCTTCCTTTTTCCTTCAGGATGACATAGAAATTTTTTGCCTTTTGAAACTCTTCGTACCCTAGTCCATTCCTCCCTTTGCAGGCTTCTTATGCCCACTGCATCTGGGGCCATCTCTAGTCCTCCTGATGAATATCCGGCCACTGGACCCAGATGGCTCCAAAAGAGAAAGTGAGGCTGGTGACTTTGCACAGCCCTCCCTCACTCAAATCCAGTTCACAGGCAAGCCATGGCATCACCTGATGTGGTCCTTTGTTTCTTGCACCTGACACATTTCAGTTTGGAGTTTTTCACTGTCTATCCTCTGTGCCTGGAACTATTTTCCTCCTCATCTCTACCTGGAGGCTTCCCTGGCTTCCTTCAAGTTTTAGCCAAAGTACTGTCTTTGCGAGAAGCTATTCTCAGTCCTCTTTAATCTTAGTACCTTCCCTCTAAAGCAGTGGTTCTCTCAACCTTCTTAATGCTGAGACCCTTTAATATAGTTCCTCATGTTATGGTGACCCCCAGCGATAAAATTATTTTTGTTGCTACTTCATAACTGTAATTTTGCTACTGTTATGAATTGTAAATATCTGATATGCAGGATGTATTTAAATTGAACATAACCCACAGGTTGAGAACCACTGCTCTAAAGTGATCACTTCCAATAAAAAAGTTGTTTGCATGCTGTCTCACCAATTAGATTGTGAGCTCTCTAAGAGCAGCTCCTTAAATGCATTTTGACTGACCCTACTCTGTTATCATGAAAAAAATGCTTCTATGAATATTTTGATATAAATGTGGGACTTTTTTCTCTTTGAGGTATCTGCTATCTAGTAGGGTCTCTGGGTAAAATGGTATGAATATCTTCAGTCACTTTTTAAAAATAATTCTTTATTTTTAAAGTATATTTTATTTATTTTACTAAGTATTTCCCAATTATGTGTAAAAGATTTTTAACAATAACTTTAAAAATTTTGAGTTCTTGGTTCTCTTTCTTCTCCTTCTTCGCCTTGCTGTTGTTGCAGTTGCTTGTCCGTCTTGAAGAGGACCATGACATCAGGGAGGTGATTCCATGACATGCAAATGAATTGGATTTAAATGAGGAAGGGCTGTGCATAGTCACCAGCTTTACTTTCTCCTCGGAAGCCATCTTAGTTTAGTGGTGAGATATAGATCAGCATGACTGGAGATGGCCCTGGATGCAGTAGGATACCTTGACCTTTTTAAGCTAAGGTCTTTAACAGGTCTTAGTATGACTGAGGCAATGCCCATTCAATGATTAAGACTAGGTAAGAAAGGAGGCAGAGAAAGGTTTCTTTACCTAACCAAAAAAAAATCAATCTGGGAGGGAAAGACCCTCAGGGTTTCTGGTCAAAACAGAAACAATTGCTATTTACATTCACTCTGAGCCAGTCAGGGCCCAAACAATGACCAGATAGGGCTTGGTCTAGGACCTCTTTTTGTCCAGTTAATGAGAACCAGAGTGATTTGTCTCTAAGGCCAATAAAATATTTTAAAAGTTTCAGGGATCCAAACGTACATTTCTTTGGGTAGGTAGGTAAGGATTTGATGCCTTACGTAGACCAAGGTAATGGAAAAAAAGAAGCAAAGAAAGAAAGAGAGAAAGAGAAAGAAAGCTGTGTTGCCTAACTAGCCGGTTCCAGTTGGATCCCTAGTGGGGCAACTCCTCTTTTCTACTCAGAGATTTGATTGTCCTTCATTCTTGAAGAGGACTATGACATCAGGGAGAAGATGCCACCATGTGAAAGTGAATTGGATTACAGTGAGGGAGGGCTGTGCAAAGTCACCAGCCTCACTCTCCAGAGCCATCTGGGTCTAGTGGTGAAATATAGATCAGGATGACTGGAGATGGCTCTCTTCCTACCCTAACCACTCCTTACATTTCAGTTATACATGTGAGGTCATGCCAAACATTTCTGTATTAGCCATGTTACAAAATAAAACAATAAAAAGTTTTTTAAAAGTTTGCTTCATTCTACATTTAGAGTTCATCTGTTTTTTCACTGGAGGTAGATAGCATTTTTTATCATAGTTCCTTTGGAATTGTTTTGAGTCATTGTCTTGATCAGAGGAACTGGGGATAGGGGGTATTGCGGCCTTGAGGTCACATGTGTCCATCTAGGTCCTCAAGCGTGGCCTTTGAATTCAAACTTCACATACCAAATCCCCTCAATAAAAGGATTGGTTTTATAAAACTTGGACTCAGTTAAAAGGCTGCACCCAAGGACCTAGAAGGCCATATGTAGCCTTGAGGCCACAGGTTCCTCACCCCTTCCCTAAGCCTTTCCCAGTTGATCATCCTTACAATATTGCTGTTACTGTGTATGATGTTTTCCTAGTTCTGCTCACTTCACTTTGCATAATTTCAAAAAAGTCTTCCCACATTTTTCTGAAAGCATCTTGCTTGTCATATCTGGTGGCCCAGTAGTATTCCATCACCATCATATACCACAACTTGTTCAGCCATTCTCCAGGTAATGGGCATTCTCTCAATTTCCAATTTTTTCTTACCACAAAGAAAGCTGCTATAAATATTTTTGTATAAATAGGTCCTTTTTCCTTTTCTTTGATCTCTCTGGGATATAGACTTAGTAGTGGTTGTAAAGCGAAGCACAAGCAGCTTTCCAGAGGACTGCTGCTGTGAATAGCTTTTAAGATTCTGATTACCCAGTATAGTGAACTCTCTATTTATTCAGTAACAAACTAAGACAAAACATTCACAGAAATTAAAATACAGCATTCAGAATATTATGGCATAACAGCTTACCACTGAAATGGCCATGTAGTTTTCACCAAAGTGGTCACATAGTTTTAAGCAAAAGATAACATTCATTTAGTAAGTCCTTCATTTAGTAAGTTCTTTTTTTATTTTTAAATTAGATTTTATGTTTATTTTTAGTTCACATCATTCATTTCCACAAGATTTTGAGTTACAAATTTTCTCCCTGTCTTTCCCCTACCCACCACCCCAAAACAGTGATCCTACTATATACCCCCTCCCCCAATCTGCTCTCTCCTATATCCTTCCCAATCCACCCTCTGACTTTCTGGTAGGGCAAGATGGATCTCCATACTCCAGTGCCTGTATATCTTATTTCCCAGTTGCATGAAAAAATAATAAAAAATAAAAATAATAATTTTTTTTAAACATTTGATTTTAAAACTTTGAATTCCAGATTCTTTCCCCTCCTTCCTTGTCACCCACCCTTACTGGGAAGATAAGCAATTCAATATAGGTCGTACATGTGCAGTTATACAAAACATTTCCATAGTGGATATATTGTGAAAGACTGAATATATTTCCCTCCATCCTATCCACTCCCCACTTGTTCTATTCTCTACTTTGACCCTGTCCCTTTACAAAAGTGTGTGCTGCCCTCCCCTCCATCATCCCCTTCCCCCCTACTCTCCTGTAGGGCAAGATACCCTATTTAGTGTGTATGTAATTCCCTCCCTAAGCCAAATTCAATGAATAAGGTTGACCCATTCCCTTTTGCCTTTCTGTTCTTCCCCTCCATTGTAACAGTTATCCCTTGCCTCTTCTATAGAAGATAACTTATCTCATTCTGTCTCTCCCTATCGCCTCTCATTATATTCCTCTCTCACTTCTCAGTTTCACCTTTTAAATATCATCCCTTCCTATCCAATTGATCCTGTGCCCTCTGTCTATGTATACCTATGTATACCTATATATATATATATATATATATATATATATATATATATA
>CM053586.1:166639877-166654388 GCA_028646515.1 Pseudochirops corinnae
CAACTCTGGTTTTTTCATCAAGAATGCTTGAAAGTCCTCTATTTCATTGAATGACCATATTTTCCCCTGAAACATTATAGTCAGTTTTGCTGGGTAGGTGATTCTTGGTTTTAATTCTAGCTCCTTTGATCTCTGGAATATCATATTCCAAGCCCTTCCATCCCTTAATGTAGAAGGTGCTAGATCCTGTGTTATCCTGATTGTGTTTCCACAAGATTCAAATTGTTTCTACTTGGCTGCTTGTAATATTTTCTCCTTGATCTGAGAACTTCGGAACCTGGCTATAATATTCCTAGGAGTTTTCTTTTTGGGATCTTTTTCAAGAGGTGATTGGTGAATTCTTTCAATTTCTATTTTGCCCTCTGGTTCTAAAATATTAGGGCAGTTTTTCTTGAGAATTTCTTGAAGGATGATTTCTAAGCCCTTGTTTTGATCATGGCTTTCAGGTAGTCCAGTAATTTTCAAATGATCTCTCCTGGATCTATTTTCCAGGTTAGTGGTTTTTCCAGTGAGATATTTCACATTGCTTTCTATTTTTTTTCATTTGTTTGGCTCTCTTTAATAGTATCTTGATTTCTCATAAAGTCATTAGCTTCCAGTTGCTCCAATGTAATTTCGAAGGAGTTATTCTCTTCAGTGAATTTTTGAAATTCCTTTTCCATCTGTCAAATTCGGCTTTTTAAGGCATTCTTCTCCTCATTGGCTTTTTGGGTCTCTTTTTCCTTTTGAGTTAGTCTATTTTTTTAAGGTATTATTTTTTTCAGGTTGTTGACTCTCTCTTCATGATTTTCTTGCATGATTCTCAATTCTCTTCCCAAATTTTCCTCTGCTTCTCTTACTTGATTTTCAAAATCCTTCTTGAGCTCCTCCATGGCCTGTAACCAGTTCATATTTTTCTTGGAAGCTTTTGGTGCAGGAGTTCTGACTGTGTTGTCTTCCTTCCGTTCCATGCTTTGATCCTTTTTGTCCCCAAAAAAGGAATCTAAAGTTGTATTGCTGTGCTTGCTTTGCTTCCTTAGCTTGCTTGTGTTGCCACTCAATTACTTGACTGTTGAGCTCTTTGCCATAGTAGAACTCTGCTTCCAAAGGGGAGAGCTTTGTCCCAAATTGCTGGGGTTTTTGCAGCTGTCAAAGCTATTAGGAGGGCGCTGCCTCTACAGCCCCCACCAGTTCTGGCTCACTGGTCACACACCTCAGGACCACCACCTAAGACTACGAACCAGATCCAGGCAGGTTAAAGCAAGACTGATTACCCTCTGAATGGTAGCTTGGTCTCCCTGCTATCTGCAGGCCAGGAGCTCTGAAGCAGCCACATAGAGGCGGCAGCACGGCTACAGCACCTCTGCCGCTTCTCCCTTCGGGGGGCAGAGGCCAGACCACACTCTGTCCCCCCCAGTTCCAGCAGTTCTTCACTGACCTTTTACTTCGTCTTTGGCATTTATGGGTTGATATTTCTGGAAACCTCAACAGTTGCTGGTGACTTACTCTCCCGAGGTCCACTCCAGCCACCGCTGATTGGGGCCACCCTGGAGCTAAAACCATGGACTCATTCAGGGCTGGGCTCAGCTCCCAGTGCATTGCAATGGACCCTTCCTGCTGGCCTACAGGGCTGCCTTCAGCGAGAGATTTGTTTCTCTCTGTCACTTTGTGGGTTCTGTAGCTCTAAAATTTGTTTAGAGTCATATTTTATAGGTATTTGAGGTGGTTATGGGGGGAACTCATGGAGTTTTCCTGCTTCTAGGCCACCATCTTGGCTCCACCCCCATTTAGTAAGTTTTTAATTCAATCACCCTTAAGGAGGCAAGCCTCCTTAATTGACACAAAGTACAAAGGTCAAAGTCTTCCACCCCTAGGTCACATTGTCTTAATCTCTTCAGTCAAAAAGTCTTCTTTGTTCTTGATTGGAGATTAGTTTCCAATCATCCTTAATTAGTAAGTCCTTAACTCAATCATATAAATGTAAAGGTCAAAGTTCTCCACCCCTAGTAAATCATTATCTTCTCAGTTTGCATTAAATACCCAAGGAGAGGTCTTTTCATCTTGACTCAAGGCAGGCTTTCCCCTTCCATGGTTCCTCTTCCATGGTCCCAGCTCCTGCCCAAATCTCTCTCAGTTCTTTATCCAGCTTCTTGTGCAGTTCCTGTTACATATTGAAGCTCACAGTGTTTGGTCGACCTCAAGTCCTTCAAAGTTTCTATTCCTGGGAAGACAAAACTGCATTAACATTCATACATATTGCTGGCATCCTCATCAATTCACTTTCTGCTTCTGAAATCAACTCAGACGCACCAGCAAGGTCTGAGAACTCAACACAAATCATCAGTATAGTCCCAGGACCTCTGAAAGAATCAGTAAGACCCTCCTCCAGGATTTCTGTAAATGTACAACAAGAAAATCCTCTTTCAGGGCTTCTGAATCAGCTGCAAGGTCCCAGGGCTTCTGTAACAACAGCACTGTCCTCTAGCAGCAGACGAATCCGACAAAGTAACATCAGAACAGACAGACAAAGTACTGGCACCACATGCTTCCTCCCAGTTCTCCTCTCTTCTCATTTCTCAGAAGTTCTCAATTCAGTTCTCAGAAGTTCCCAGAAGAAGTTCTTGCACCACAAGTTCTGTTCTCTATTCTGTTCTCAATTCATAGACGTTCTCAGAAGTTCTCAGCATCCTGGCAGTTGTCTTTCTCTCTCAGCAATTCTCGTTCCTGGCAGTTCTCTCTCTCCAGCAGTAGCTGTTCTGCTTCCATGATTTTTGCTCCCAGAAGTTCTGAAGTTCTCTATCTTGGGCTTTTCCTTATATATGATATTAGCTCCTCTCAGTTCCACCCCTTCCTGTTACAACAGGAAGTTCCTCCCACTGTGGGATTCATAAGTTCTGGGTCTTAATATGATCATGAACTTGGAACTAAGTGCTAACTACTTGTTTGCTTGCCAATACAAGGGGATTTTCAGATTCCATTACTATTACAGTGGTACTGCTGAATCAAAGGTATTCACAGTTTTATAGCCTTTTGGGCATAGTTTGAAATTGTTTTCCAGAGTGGTTGGACTAGTTTATGATTCCACCAACAAAGCATTTAGTGCCTCAATTTTTTCATATCTCTTCCAACATTTGTCATTTTTCTTTTCTGTCATGTTAGTCAATTTGATAGGTGTGAGGGGGTATCTTGGAGTTTTTTTTTTTATTTGTATTTCTCTAATTGGTAGTGGTTTAGAGCATTTTTTCATGACTGTTGATAGCTTTGATTTCTTCTTCTGAAAACTGCATGTTCATAGCCTTTGACCATTTATCAACTGGGGAATGGCTCTTATTTTTATAAGTTTGGCTCGGTTCCATATACATTTGAGAAATGAGGCCTTGATCAGAGAAACTTCATGCGATTTTTTTTCTGTTACCTCTTTTCCTTCTAATTTTGACTGTATTAGTTTTGTTTTTACAAACATTTTTTAATTTCATGTAATCAAAATGATCTGTTTTACTTACTGTAATCTTCTCTGTCCCTTGTTTGGTCATAAACTCTTCCCTTATCCATAGATCTGACAGGTAAGTTTCCCATAATTTACTTATGATATCACTCTTTATATTTAAATCAGTTATCCATTTTGACCTTATCTTGGTATACAGTGTGAGATGTTGGTCTAAGTATGCCTCATTTCTGTCAAACTGCTTCCAGTTTTCCCAGCAATTTTTGTGAAATGGTGAATTCTTACCTCCAAGTTAGAATCTTTGAGTTTATCAAACACTAGATTACTATGGCCATTTACTACTCAATATTGTGTACCTAGTGTATTCCCCTGATCCACCACTCTATTTCTTAGCCAGTACCAGATTGTTTTGATGATTACTTTGTAATAAATTTGAAATCTGCAACTTAGACTGCTTCCCTTTTTATTATTGATGCTAGTAATTTGGTTTTCTTCTTTTTAAAAAAAAAACAAATTAAGCAGTGGCTTATCTATTTTATGGTTTATTTTTTTTCATAAGGCCAGCTCCCAATTTTATTTATTAGTGCAGTGGTTTTTTTAATTTTCAATTTTTATTAATCTCCTTTGATTTCCAGGATTTCCATTTTGTGTTTAATTGGAATTTTAAATTTATTATTTTTCTAGTTTTTTTTTTCAATTGCATGCCCAGTTCACTGATTTGCTCTTTGTCTTAGTAATGTGTGCATTTAGAGATACAAATTTTCCCCTGACTACTTTGGCTGCATCACATAAATTTTGGTATGTTGTCTCATTGTTGTCATTCTCTGATTGTTGATTAGTGACATACTCATACTTGGGGATTAAATTATTTAATTTCCAACTGTTTTTTAATCTGTGCTTCCACGGTTCTTTATTAAATGTAATTTTTATTGCATCATTGCACTAGTCCCCCACTAGTATGGTTTTACTGTCTGTTTCCTCCTGTAATTCATTTAACTTTTCTTTTAAAAATTTGGATACTATGCCATTTGGTGCATGTATATTGAATATTGATATTACTTCTATGTCTCTGATTCCTTTTAGCAAGATGTAGTTTCCTTGCTTATCCCTTTTAATTAGGTCTATTTTTTGCTTTTTGGGGCAGGTTGGTGGCACGGTGAATGTAATTCTGGGCATGGAGTCATCTTCCTCAGTTTATATTTGGCCTCAGGCACTAACTAGCTATGTGACCCTGAGTAAGTCTTTTAAATTTGTTTCAGTTTCCTCATCTATAAAATGAGCTGGAGAAGGAAATGGCAAACCACTTAAGTATCTTTGCCAAGAAAACCCCAAATGAGGTCATAAAGAGTTGGACATGACTGAAAAAAAATTGAAAATTTTTCCTTTTCTTTGTCTGTCCCCATGAACGCTACTACTCCATTTTTAAAAAAACTTTAGCTAAAGCATAATAGATGCTGCTGCAGCCTCCTATTTTCCTTGTGTGTGTGTGTCCCTCAGTTTCAAGAGTGTTTCTTGTTTCCTGTCCCTATTCTAAAGTCTGTTCTGTGTCTGATCTCTGCCTCCTTTTTTCTGCCATCCCTGTTGTCATCTCCTCTCTCCCCTCCCCCCCTCCCCCCCAGCTTCCCCCTTTCTCTTATTCTCTTACCCTCCTGTATCCTTGTTGGGTAAGATAGGCATCTATTACCAGTTGAGTAATTATATATATTTCCTCTTTGAACCAATTTAGGTATGAGGAAGATTCAAGTATTGCCCTCTGTACTACCACCCCCTTCCCATTTTATTCATTTTTCTTCTCTCTTATCCCTTTTACCAGGGTATCCCTCTTTCTCACCTATCCTTTTTTTATATGTCATCCCAACATAATTGACTCACTTCTGCACCCTTTTTCTATGTTGAATCCCTCTAACTGCCTTAATAACGATAAGGTCTTGGGAGATGCATGTTATTGTCTTCACATATAGAAAGGTGTACAGTTTAACCTTATGAAATACCTTTTGATTTCTCTTTCATGTTTACTTTTTTATGTTTCTCTTGTGTCTTGTATTTGAAAATCAGATTTTCTATTCAGCCTTACTCTTCATCAGGGATCTTTGAAAATCTATTAATTATTCATTTTTTCCCCTTGAACAATGATTACATTCAGTTTTTCTGGGTAGGTTATTCTTGACTGTAATCCCTGATCTTTTGCCTTCTGAAATATCATATTCCAATTCTTCATCTTCCCCAATGTGGTAGCTGCTAAATCTTGTGTAATCCTGACTGTTGCTTTACAACATTTGAATGGTTTCTTATTGTTTTAAATATTTTCTCTTTGACCTGGGAGCTCTGGAATTTGGCCATAACCTCTTTACAAGAAGTAGGGGAAGTGTCTTCTCATATCTTTTCTTTATGGTAAAAGCAGCATTTAGTTTCAGTTGGTTGTTGTTCTTTCCATTTTCATTGTACTTGTTGTTTTCTTGGCTCAAATTAACTCCCTTTGTATCAGTTCATATGTCTTTCCATGCTTGTTTGTATTTATCATATTTTTGTTCCTACAGTACAGTGATATTCCATTACATTCATGAACCACGCTTTGTTTAACCTTTCCCCAATCATTGGCCAATTACTTTTGTTTCCAGTTCTGTACTATCACATGAAAGTGCTTCAATGAATGTTTTTGTATAAATAACATTCTTTGTTTTTAAAATTTTTTTCTAAAATTTTATTTATTTATTTGCTTACTTATTTGTTTCTGACTTTTTTTTAACTTTTTGTACGATATATGCCTAATAGTGGGATCATCGGATGAAAAGGTATGAACATCTTAGTCATTTTACTCTAACAATGCAAAATTGTTTTTATGCTCAGTTGGATGAATTCAGAACTCCACCAGTGGTATATAGCTATGCCTTTTCACAGTCTCTCCAATATTAACTATTGGTGTTTCTTTGCCAGTTTGGTGTTGTGAGATAAACCTTAGATGTTTTGTTTTGTATTTCATATTAGTGCTTTGAAGTATCTTTTTTTTATCATATGGTTGTTGACATTTTTTTCACTGCCTCATATCCTTTGACCATTTATTCATTAGGAAGTGGCTTTTGATCTTAGAGTTGTTTCATTTCCCATAGATTTTGAATATGAGATTTTTATTGGATTTTTGATGCAGCTACTCTTCTTTCAGATAATTTTCTGACTGAATACATAAGGATGTTTTCCTTTGAGCATTCCCTTAAATTCAAGATCTTCAGTACGCTTAATTTTTTCTTTCTAGAAATCTTTAGGCTTCTGTTGGAAACTTAGCTATTTGGAACTTAGCAGAAGTGTGGGAATGAGGTGAGTTTATGGGTAGAAGAGTGGGTAAGGATATTGAAGGTCTGCAAAAGGATGGTGAATATTGGATTGAACTGAGTGTGGGTGACATAGGAATGAGACCAAGTTCAGATATCCGGCTGAACTGGAGTTTGATCAGATCAAGATGATGCTGGTATATTGAGGATCTTCATTTTATTGGTGTGTGGTCTTTTTCCAGGGATGTAGATCATAGTACCTCTGTGATTTGGTCAGTTTTATTTTGTGAGTTGCTGTAGCTAACTTTCTCCTTGACACTTAGCTGTCTTGGTCCTCACCTAAGTCTGTGTTTGAAGCTTTTCAAAGTGATCAGGACTGTCCAGCACTTAAATTATGTTAGCATAGCCTTTGAGAACCCAGGGTCATCTCCATGCTGTGAGGAAGTATGGGAGGAGTGCTGTAGCAGAAAGGTCACGATGAAAATGATCATGAAAATAGTTTCCATTTGTTTAGCAGTTAAGGTTTACAAAGCACTTTACATCCATTATTCCATTTGATAGATAATGATAGTATATGAATGGCATTTGAGTATGTGACATTGAGCTGGAGAGGATATGATGGAGGAATTTGATTTGGGAGCATTTATTGCTGGCATCAAATACCCAGTAGAACTTCTATACTCAAATCACTCACATTTCTAGAACTTTTTAAGTTTCTAAAGTTTTTTTTTTTTTTCCCAACAACCCTGTGAGGTCAATTGTTTATTTATTATGATACTTGCCATGCTTTATTCAGAAATATTGGTGAGTGGGGCTTGGTGTATTATAATCAACTGAGGACATTTTCCCATGCTTCTTCTTTCCCTCTACTCTGCCCCCCAGTAGTTTTCCTTCTTGCCTACTTCACAGTGTTGCTTTGAGGAAAACACTTTATAAACTTGAAAAAGCTATATAAATGAACTATAATTATTGCCAAAAAAGTAGAAAGTGGGAAGAAAACAAGGTGAAGAACAATTTGTGAACATACTTTCCTCTGGCACGAGATTCAGGTTTTTTTAAAGTATATTCTTCATCTCATTTAATAGTTAATAAGTGAATGAGAGATGGGTTCGTGAAATTGGACTGCAGAGGAGATGATGTAGTAACAGGAGTGCAATTGGAAAGCATGTACTGTTGAAATGACTGAAAAATTGGCAACCTAATTCAGGAATGAGTAAACTTAAAGAGTCCCTAGTTCTTTATTGTATTAGGAATATCTACTTTGCTGGTGCTTCAAATTTGACTGTTGGTACACTTGCTCCCAAGCTGAGGCCAGTGATCTCAGTATTCAGTGAGGATCTTAGAGTTAGTGTCAACAAATGAGGAAACAGAGCCACAGAGATGTTATGGCATCTTGCTTGGTCACATAGATAAGTTTTAGGAGCTCAGGGCTCATGATCAAGGATTCTAATTCCAAGTCTGCAGCTACTTTGTAGCAAAGATAAGAAGTGACTGTGTCCCTCTAAAGGTTGGCATTTGGAAGAGACAGCTTAGACTTTTCTCTAAAGCAGTGGTTCTCAACCTTCCTAATGCCACTACCCTTTAATACTTGTATGTGGGTGTATCTGCATGTGGGTGAGCCCGCCTGGAGATGGATAGAGGAGCAGTGTCTCGGTTCCTAAGACCATCGGAAATATGTGTTTTCCAATGGTCTTAGGCAACCCCTGTAAAAGGGTTATTTGATCCCCAAAGAGGTCACAACCCACAGGTTGAGAACTGCTGCTCTAAAGGAATAGATTTTAGCAATTTGGCTTGTGAGGTTTTTCAGGGTACTAATATGACAACCCATAATTTTCCTTTTTTTAGTTCTTTAAAATTTTATCTTGGGAAAGGAAGACTTTGAAATTGGACTGGGGTGAAGATAACTTTATCTTAGACAAATCTGGTTCCTTTTAAAATGAATTTAAAAGTATTGTCCAGTTCCTTAGCTGGAGAGCATTTTCTCACCTCTGACAAGTTGGGACTTTGAACATTGAACAGAGGACTTTAGACTGTTGGACTAAAATGACTTTGGTATTGACATGTAAGAGAAACAGAGTGGTCTAGTGGGTAGAGAATGAACATCAGAGTCAGGAAGACTTGGGCTCAAATCCTACCTCTGACCCATCTTGGCAAGTCACCTTCTCAGTGCCCTAGCCAGAGAAGGTACAGATCTTCATTGGTAGCAGGAGTTTCTATACCAGCACAGAAAGTTTTCTCTACCAGTAAAATCAGAGGCCAGTATCTCCTCTACCCTTATACCAAGCAAATAGAGGCAGCATGGCACAATGGATAGGATTTTGACCATGGAGTCAGGAAGACCTAGGTTCAGATCCTGCCTTTGACATTTTCTAGCTGTGTGACTAAGAGTTTGGTGGCAGAACTTTTTACCCAGGGAAATCCCTATACTGTGAGCATGAACAAAGAAGTACTTGTTTAAACTTTCCTATCACAAACTGAATCTTTTTTTTAGTCTTCAGGGGGAAAATCAGGGTTGAATTATGACCCAGGGAATTTATCACTAATATATGGTCTTCATCTTAGGACCTTCCAGCTCAGTTAATAATGAGTAAGACTGTCAGGCTTCCAAGAGATGCTTCTTGAAAGACAGTGTCTAATATTTGATTGTCTTCTCCTCCTCTTTCCAGCACCACGGAGGCTCTTGGAGCAATACAGAAGATGACCAGAGTACGTGTGGTAGACAATAGTGCTCTAGGAAACACTGCATACCACCGCCCACCTCGATGCATCCATGTCTACAATAAGGCTGGAGTGGGCAAGGTGGGAGACCGGATTCTGCTGGCCATCAAGGGGCAGAAGAAGAAGGCCATCATTGTGGGGCACCGAATGCCTGGGCCCCGAATGACACCAAGGTTTGATTCAAACAACGTGGTCCTCATTGAGGACAATGGCAACCCAGTGGGTACCCGCATCAAGGTACCAATTCCAACGAGTCTCCGGCGGCTGGAAGGCGAGTATTCCAAAGTGCTTGCCATTGCCCAGTCCTTTGTGTGAAAGGCCAGGGACTCCGACTGCAGGAGGTGCTCTTGGAGGGAGACAATTCCCAGAGCAGTCCCCAACTCAGAACAGGACTTGGGGAAAAGGGAGGATTTTCCCCTTCTTCCTTCTTCCCCCAGGAAGGAGGGAGAACCAAGTTCTGTGAAGTAATAAAAACATTTTATGTGTGTTTTCTTTGACGTTTTTTAGCTCCTCTCAACGAGAAGCCACTATATAATGATCTCCTGGGGACTTCCTGGGACACTGTCTTGAAGCAGATGACACACCTTGGTTCTTCGTTTTGTGTCTTGCTAATTCAGGCAGTCAGTCCCCAGGGGTAGCCTTGACCTCAAACTTTATTCTGGGAACCTCTGGGTTTTGAAGAATAGTATCCCCTTCCTTCCTTCCTTTATATTTTGGGCCTTCGTGGGTATCATAGGAGCAGTAGCCATTTTGCTTTGCAATGTTTGAGCAAGGGTGAGGAAGGGCAGTCTACTTAGCTCTTGTTGCTCCTCTGCAAAGGTGTAATGTTACTCTTGTCATGGCTGCTGCTTGGCAGGCTCTCCATTTATTGCTCTCCAAACTGGTCTAAGGAGGTCTGTGGGAAAGTAGAAGAGATGGTGTATCATAGAGCAGAGAAAAGGCCAGCTTGGTTGCTCTCAGCCTGTTCCCTGAAGCACACCCCGTGTGTGCTCTAGTCCCCTGCATTTGAGTTCCAGCTGGCCTGGGGTGGTGGTTCTAGGCCCAGGGGCAGCTGTACCCTGCCCAGGGAGGGCTACTCCCCCCTGCAGCTACCATCTTACTTCTTGGAGTTGGCACTTGTAACTTCCTCTTGCCCTTTATGTCAGCTGGAAGTATTTTTCAAACTCTCACACTCTTTGTGTTCAGACTTAGCATTTCCTGCCCCTTTGTTTTCTCCATCCTGTCTTCTTCCTCCAACTTAGTTTGGTAGTAACTGATGTTGAGGCTTTCCAAAGCTAGTCTGAATAACTCTTGTCCTTTCTCTGACTTCCCGTGAACTTGGCCTTCTCTCCCAAGGTGTTCTGTGCTGACCTCTTGGTGGCTGTGGTTTCAGCAGGATTGGGCAGCCAGAGCCCTTTCCCCATCAGTGATGCAGTTGCCTGTAATACACAGCCCAGAATAGCCTCCGCTTTGCTTTTCTTCCAGCTGTCCTATCACTTTGCAAACTGGAATCTAATTTGCTGTCCACTTTCCCTATGCTTGCTCTTAGCCGGTACAGCTTTCTCTTGCCTATGAAATATTTATAATTGCAGATTGTGTTTCTCGGTGTTTATAGACTTGCCCTTTTTTTCCCCTCGATCACTTGAAGACATGTATCTTATCCTCTAATCTTCCTAGGTATATCCATGTTATTACTGTCTCCTTGAAGCTATACCCAACTGTTTCCATAGTTGAAATCTACCTTTCGGGTCACCCCTAAAATCTGAGGCTGGTTACCTTAGTGACTGAGAGCAGAGTGGGCTTGATCCTGGGATGGGCACCAACTACATCCCCACAAGCTTTTGAGCTTTCCTCATGCTGCTGTGGTTCAGAGAGCCATGATGGAAATTACCTGTTGCCCTATTATATGCTTTGCATAGAACCTTTGTTTTTAATTTCTTTAAAAATATGTATAGATATATTTTATTTTGCCATAGACACTTCCCAACAAAAAGCCAAGCAAATCTCACAAAGTACATTCCCTAAAAAGCTAGTTTATCAGCGGCTAACAGAAAGAAGAGATGTCCTTTGACTTTGACAGTGTGGTGTTTACCCTGACCACTAAATTTGACCAAAGTTTTGTTGCCTTATAGAGTATTGGCTTCATTCACATTGTTGTGGTCATTGTGTCTATTCTTTTATCCTAGCTTGCATCACTGCATCTAGGTTATCTAGTGCTTTTAAAATTTTTTCACTTTCATCGTTAATCATCATTCCTTAAGGTATAGTAATAAGCCATAATTCTTCTCATACACCATAATTTGTTTCTCCATTTCCCATCATCCTTGGGAACATTTCGTTTCTAGCCTTTAGTTATCACAACTATTGCAATTCCTTTTGACCACACTCCTTGCCATAGCTGTGCCAGTAGAAGAGTGACCCTCAACAGTTCAATGCAGCCAACCTTTAGAAAGCATCCACCGTGTGCCTAGTGTGGAGACAATAGAGCTGAAAGCTGGCAAGCCCTTTGCCCTTAAGGACACTCTACTGGGGAGGAGGCAGGATGCAACATGTACACAAATCTATGTGATACAAAGGCAAAGAAAAGACCTAGATTAGACAAAGTTCTCTTAAGAAAATTTCAAGAGGGAGACACTCTGTTGTAGGAAATTGGGAAAGGGCCCCTGGAGGAGGTAACATTTAAACTGGACCTCGAAGGATAAAGATGGTATTAATATATAGATGGAAATATGTAAAGAAAGGTTATAGGCATTAGTTGGAATAAACATGTGGTGAGGGCTGGTGAGATGAGATAATGCCCAATCCAGTTTTGGTGGAATGCAGAATCTATGAAGTAGGGAGTAATGAGAATTGAGACAGGAAAAGGAGATTGGGGCCAGATTGTGAAACCCTTTTATTCTATCTAGACAAAAGGACTCCTTTATTCTGTTGGCAATAATGAGTCAGAGAAGGTTTTCTTAGCAGTGGAATGAGGCAGCAGTGAGAGACTGAGGGCCATAAGGGTGGAGGGAGACAGTCGTGCAGTGTATACTTGGTAGAGTAATCTAGGGTCACAAGTCCTGGATTTGAATCTTAGGCCTGCCACTTAGTCATTATGTGAGGGAAAGTCACTTCAATCTCTGTGTCAGTTTCCTCCTTTGGGAAAGTGGAAGGGGGTAAATTATACCTGTAGTATTTTTAAGGGCAGTTAGGTGGTACAGTGGATAGAGCACTGGGCTTGGAATCAGGAAGACTCATCTTCATGAGTTCAAATGTGCCACCAGACACTTAGTAGCTGTGTGACCCTGGGCAAGTCACTTAACCCTGTTTGCCTCAGTTCCTCATTTGTAAAATGAGCTGGAGAAGGAATGGCAAACCACTCTAGTATCTCTACCAAGAAAACCCCAAATGGGGTCACAGAGTCAGACTTGACTGACAAAAATATTTTTAAGTCATGGAGTTTTTGTGAGGATCAAATGAGGTAATATGTGTTAACTATTTACAAATTCTAAAGCACCAATTGTGAATTTTTAGTAATAATAGTAGTAATGCCCATTCACTAAGCCCAAGAATAAGTAGATATTAGAATGGACATAGTATTTTTCTTTTAAACAATAAAGTTTTATTGATGCTTTAAAAAATTAAAAAATTATCTTACTTCTCTATGACTTACATCATTTCCCCAATTCTTTGGAGTAGAAACAACTATAGTTAAGTAAAATAGACCAACATGTTGGCCATGTCTGACAAGGTAAAGTGTTTTTCCAACTGTTCATCTGTGTATCTTAACTCACGCTGCCTGTCTTTTTAAAAACACCTTGCGTGTGAGCTGAGCTCTCAGCCTCACATTCTTGGGCCCTGTACTTTCTTAGTCTTTCTCCTGACCCTGACTCCTCCCTGTCCTATCCTTGCTTCAGCTATTGTGCATTCTTATTTTCCACTTAAAATTGTATGACATTGGAATCAACTACTTTGCTGGAATCCAAATCTGTCCTAGCAGCTTTTCCTCCCACTAATTTTGATTTTGTGGTTTTTTTATTCCTTTGTTCCATTCTGGTACTTAGTAATCATGATTCATTTCTCAACATGAGGATTGATTTTCTCTCCTTATTGTTTTTCTGAGCATTTTCCCAAGTCTCTTGAACCTTCAGTGTCTAATGAGGTTGATAGATTTGTTTCTCCATTTGCATCATCGTACAAGGTTTCCATGATTCCTCGTTATCCCCAACCTTAATTGGAGTTGTCATGCACTGAAGTTATAATAAGCGACTCTCTCACATATATAGTGCTTGGTTACAAAGTCCTTTACATACAGACAGCTACCTTGATAGATATCTTCTGATGAGTTTGAACATTGACTCCCCTGAAGTGGTTACATATATTTGAATGTTCATTCTTCGTTTTTTTTTCTTTTTCTCATCTTTATCATTCATTTAAAAAAATTCAAGTTTTGGGGGTGCCTAGGTGGCGCAGTGAATAGAGCACTGACCTTGGAGTCAGGAGTACCAGAGTTTGAATCTGACCTCAGACACTTGACACTCTTACAAGCCATGTGACCTTGGGCAAGTCACTTAACCCCAATTGCCCTGACTTCCCCCTCTAAAAAGCAAGAAAAAAAAATTTCAAGTTTCAAATTCTCTCCTCTCTCCCTCCCCTCATCAATCCATTGAGAAGGCAAGTAATGTGATATCAATTATGCAGGTAAAGCATGCAAAGCATATTCCCATATTAGCCATGTTGCAAAAAAACCAAAATCTAATAATAAAAAACAAGAAAAGTGAAAAAAAGTATGCTTCAATCTCTATTCAGAGTTCCTCAGAGCTCTTTCTGAAATCCAATTCTGAAATTGCATTCTTTGAAGTGCAAATATTTGCATGAAATATTATTCCAGCCCAATGGAAGTACGCAGTGTGAATTGGAATATGTATGACTGCTTCAGGAGATTCATTGTTTGTGCTAATCAAAACCTAACTGAATTATCCTGTTTTACAACTGAGTGAACTGAGGCTCACAACTTTTTATTTTTATTTTTAGTTTAGTTTAGTTTAGTTTACATCATTCATTTCCACGAAATTTTGAGTTACAAATTTTCTCCCCATCTTTCCCCTACCCACTGCCCCAAAACAGCCATCCCATTGCATCCCC
>CM053586.1:166654888-166669573 GCA_028646515.1 Pseudochirops corinnae
TCTTTCTCTTCCTCCCTCGTCACCCACCTCCATTGGAAGGACAAGCAATCAAATACAGGCTGAACATGTATAATTACGCAGAACCTCTCCACAGTGAGGATATTGTGAGAGTCTGATTACATGTCCCTTCTTCCTATCCTGCGCCCCTCCCCGCCCCCCGATCCACTCTCTACCCTGTCCCTGTCCCTCTACAGAAGTAGAGGCTCACAACTTTTAAGAGGCCACGGTGCCACAATGACTGGTGAGATTTAGAACCGAATGCTGGCCTTCTGACTTGATCCACATTTTTATTTCCACTAACATTCGTTATTTGATGGGTTTCCGTGGCCAAAGAATACCTCTCCAAAAAGCCACCCTACTAGTGATAAGCCTCTCCTGCTTGGCTAACCGAGCTGGTTCTCTGAAGCAGATTTGGCTTGTTGCTGGAAGCATAGTCAAAGTCTTTCCTGCCCTTAGAAGCTACCGAAGCTTACACTCCATGGGCATGGCCTTGGAGAAGCCAGAATCTCCTTCATACCATTATCAGAGTCAAATTTATTTGAATTTATGACACTTTTCTTCATTAAAAATGCCCGTGTCATCTGTATGTGGCTGCTTTTTGAAATGTGAATTAAAGCTAATTTTTGTTTTGAGATTTTGTGATACCACCTCCAGAGATGACTAGGACACCCTCTGTATTGTGGAAGCAGGATTGCAATCTGTTTTAAACTAAATATGGCACAGGCCAAATATAGCTGCCATTGGGTGACTGAAGACCTGATCATCTAGTTTAAATGCTGGTCGTTGTGTTCTACTTCTTTGCACCCTCACATTTAGACTTTCACCCCTCCACCAGAAAGTAGGTTGGATTGGGGGGTGTCAGCATGGTATAGTTGAAGGAACACTAGATTAGGAGTCCAGAGACCCGGGTTCTAGTCTTAACTGTGCTGCTAATTTGCTGTCTGGCCTTAAGCAATTCCCTTTTCCTTTTTAGGCTTCAATCTCCTCTGAAAAACAAGGATATGGGGACTAAATAAACTGAGCTGTCTCCCAGTTCTGCTATTCAAGTTGACCAGCTTTATCTGACTATCCTCTATCTGTGAAAGTGATACCTTTGACCCTTTGTCTGGAGGGTATTCAGTCACTGTTACTTGCCAGTGGTGGAGATGGGTTGTGCTCATGCATACACACACGTCTGGTCAGATCCCTTTGTGACCATAGCATCCATTTTTACCGTGACTGGGTTTAGCTCCTGGTATAACCCGAAACCCTGGAAGAGTTTTTCTTTGTATGTTGACCTCATTAGCATCCTTCTCCTCACCAGCTGAGCCAATTAATTAGCCTTTTAAAATTTCAGCTTTGGTTAAAAGGTTTGGTGCAGAAGAAGACTGAAACTGAATTCAAATGAAGTTCTTGGTTTGCCTGTGTGTGGATTTCAGTTGTCTAGCTTAACTCCTAACAAATGATTCCGAGTTTGTTATATATTTCCACAATGAATTTCCTGAAGATTCTTTGCTGTGTAACATCTGTGCCTAGAACTTCTTTTTTGGAATTAGTATGGAACTCTTTGGTCTGTTGGTATGGAGCACTTTCAGTCACCATTGCTGTCTTTAAAAAAATTTTTTTTGAATTTTATTTTAATTTTCATTGAAAAATACGGATTTGGGGCGGCTAGGTGGCGCAGTGAATAGAGCACTGGCCTTAGAGTCAGGAGGACCTGAGTTCAAATGTGGCCTCAGACACTTAATACAAAACTAGCCATGTGACCTCAGGCAAGTCACTTAACCCCAATTGCCCTACCCTCACCCCTCCAAAAAGCAAAAAAAAATGGAAAAATACAGATTTGCAAATGTATAAACAAGTATATGAGAAGAGGCCGCTCCAAAAATGAGCATGAAAGATGAAACAAACAGTGTGCGCCCCTCCCAATTGTAAATGATTGTAATAAACATCTGTTTGTCCACAGTTTTTTCTCCCCATCTTAGGTTACAAAACCAAGACAAAAAACAAGAAAAAATTGGATTATATTTTTCATCTTGAGTTTTTGGGAATTGATTTGGATCATTGTATTAATCAGAGTAGCTGCTCATGGTTGAACATTGTTACAATATTGCTGTGTACAATGTTTTCCTAGTTCTACTCACTTCACTTTGCATCAGTTCATATAAATCTTCCTAAATTTTTCTGAAACCATCCACCTCATCATTTTTTATGGCACAGTAATATTTCATCATAATCATACTACAATCTGTTCAGCCATTCCCCAATTGATGAGCATTCCCTCAATTTCCAGTTGCTTGCTGTCACAAAAAGAGCTACTATAAATATTTTTGTACAAATACGTCCTTTCCCTTCATATTTGATCTCTTTGTGATTCAGACATAGTAATGGTATTGCTGGCTTAAAGAGTATGTACAGTTTTATAGCCTATTGAGTATAATTCCAAATTTTAACACTGAAATCTTCATGGACTGAATTCTTCCGCCTCTCTTTCTCCGCCCCCTCCCCCCCAGCTTCTCCTCAGATGTAAATGATCACTTTTTTCTGTTCCTTAATTTGATTTTAAATAGGCATCTGAATGTAGTAAATAAATCTATCTATCTGTCTATCTATCTGTCTATATACATTAAAGGTACATACTCAGTTATTTGGACTCTAAGGCTAAAATCAAATTGGAAATGAACTATCGTTATTCTCATTTTCCATGTGCAGGATTCTCTCAGCTGGGAGTTCTGACTACAAGCTATTGGGAACTGTAATAGATCAGCTGAATTTTTGACCTGGTAAAGGTGGTAGATTGTTAATCCCTCTTGCTGCTATAAATGCTCTTACCTTTTTAGCTGTTGTCTCTCCCTTTGTTGTCATAGGGTAAAGACTCTAGTTGTGTTTTCTCCCTTTCTTTACTCCAGATCAGAGAAAGGCAAGTAATTCATTTTTAGGACCCTGAAATACTCTGTTTACTTTAACTTTTTGAGAAGGAGAGGAGGGAAGGAGGAAGTAATTTTTTTAAAGACAGCAATGGTGACTGAAAGTGCTCCATACCAACAGATCAAAGAGTTCCATACTAATTCCAAAAAGAAGTTCTAGGCACAGATGTTACACAGCAAAGAATCTTCAGGAAATTCATTGTGGAAATATATAACAAACTCGGAATCATTTGTTAGGAGTTAAGCCTAGACAACTGAAATCCACACACAGGCAAACCAGGAACTTCATTTAAATTCAGTTTCAGTCTTCTTCTGCACCAAACCTTTTAATATTCCTGAGCCTTCTCATGGACAGAATGATGTGACCTTTTGGTTTCTTTAATGATAAAGGGGTGAGTCTTCAGGATGGTAGAAGGCTGGACTTAGTCTGGAAGACCTGAGTTGAAATTCTGCTTTGTATACTTAATAATTATGTGACCTGACAAGTTGTATATTCTCCTTCTGCCTTAGTTTTCCTTATCCCCAAGAGGGGGAAAGTACCAGTAGTACCTAGGTGTTGGTTTTGTGAGGCTTCAGTGAGCTTCCATGAAGAGCTATATAAATGTCAGCTATTTGGGGCAGCTAGGAGGCACAGTGAGTAGACATCAGCCCTAGAGTCAGAAGGATCTGAGTTCAAATTTAGCCTCAGATACTTAACACTTACTAGCTATGTGATCTTTGGCAAATCACTTAACCCCGATTACCTAGTCTTCTCCTTCCAAAAAAAAAAAGAGAGACCTAAATGTTAACTACTATTATTATTAAATGCATTTTCTTACTTGGTCACGTTTCTACAGATATTTCGTTCTTGTGACCAAGGGCATGGGTTTTCTTTGACTGGCCAGAGGTAAGGTACAGTCTATGATGGGAACAGTTATTTCAATCCAAAGCTATGTCACTTAATATCCATGTAACTGTGGACAAGTGACTTCCTCTCTATGGGATGAGAAAGTTGGACTTAAGTGATATCTGAGGTCCCAGTAATATCTGAGGTCCTTTCTACCTCTGAATTCTAGGAATACTTTTCTGAGGCCTCAGATATACTAGGACAGGGGTAGGGAACCTGCCACCTCAGCCTTGAGGCCGCAGGTTCCTTACCCCTGTGGTAGAATTAAGACTAAGGTGTGGTGTCTGTGGTGTGTGGTAGGGCTGGGTTTGACTTGACTTTTTATTGCTCCTATGATGCCATGATCTGAAATTACCTCTCCTTGTGCCTATGTCTCAAAACTATGGTTGCTAATTAGAACTTTTCCTTGATAGAATAGGAGGATTTTAATAGATGTAGATAAGAAAGAAGTACATTCTTCTTTGAAACATGGAGACAATAGATAGGTCCAGATAAAAGAATAACCTGTAGTCAGATTTTTCTTTAGTGTAGAATGTGTGAAGATTAATAATAGCCTAGAAAGGTAGACTGGAATCAGATTGTGGAAGGCTTTAAACCATTAGTAAGGAATTTCATGTTCAGAAAATCCACGTATGCTTTCTTAGAGTGAAACCATTGAAGTCATACAACTTTTCAGTTTGCCTTCTCTTCATGTTACACAGATAAAGGCTTTGATGCCTTCTTTTTCTCAAACCAATGTAATAGAACAAGCACTGAACAATCATTCAGGGAATTTAGGTGCTAGTCCTCATTCTGTTATTAACTAACAGTGATCTTGGGCACTACCAGGTCAGTACTCTAGTCTGAGCCTCAGTTTCTTAAGCTGACATTCAGTGCTTCTAAGGGGCTTAACAAATGGAGTATTCTAGTAGAAAATTCCCTGTAGTAAAAATTCTTAAATTGGAGTCTGTGAACCATTTTTTTTAAAGAAAATATTTTAATAACTATTTCATTATATATAATTAATTTCCTTTGAAATGCTATATATTTTATGCATTTAGAAACATTATTTTGAGAAAGTAATTTGATTCTTCCAAGAAGCATTGTGGTAATAGAAATTTCCTGTTCTTCAGGGAGCTTGTCATTGTCTCAAAAACAAACATTTGTTACATGTTTTTTATGAAGAAGGATACCATATTAGGTGCCAGGCAAACAAAAAAATTGAACAGCTTCTGAAGGGTAGGGTCCCCCAGGTGGTGTGTGTTTGATTTCAGTTGTTTTTTTAAAACTATTTTGTTAATTGTATTTCAGAATAATTGGTTTCCTTGATAGTCCTATGCATTTTATTTTGTACATTTAAAAACATTATGAGAAGGGCTCCATAGGTTTCACCAGACTGCCCAGAGAGAGGTCCATGCCTCCTCAAAAAAAAGTTAAGAACTCCTGGCCTAGATGAGATAGAGACTTAGTTTCTATTTTAGGTTTAATGACTTTGCCAGTAATTTGTAATACTATCCTGGTTAGTCACTTTGGCTCTCCTGGTTTCATTTTATTTGTAAGATCCATTCATTCAGCAAACAAATATTAAGTTCCTACTATTGGACACTATGCTAGGTCTCAAAGAGGTAGAAAATTTATATGAGACATGATCTCTACCCTTGTGGAGCTTAAGACGTAAGCACAGATACCAGTAGTTCACAATATTATGTGATTTGGGTATCAGAGAGCTGCCAAAGTGTTATGTGTGAAGTCTGAGGGGAGAGATCAGTACCACCTGGGAGAAATCTGGGGAAGCCTTCATGGAGGAGGTGAAGAGTAGGAGAACATGCTCATTCCCCTGCAGTACACCTTTCAGGTGGTTGGGATTATGAAATGCCAAATGCCTTCCTGTTTAATTCTTTAAGTAAAAAATCCCACATTCAATGATGGTAAATCCATAAAGAAAATGGCAGATTGATGATGAGCTTAGTAATACAGGGAGATAACTTGTTACGAGAGGGCTATAAGGCAGCAGGTTAGGGATTCCCCTCAGAGACTTGCCGGGTTAGTCAGTGTTGTTGGAATTGAAAGGAGGAAGAGACTCACTTCTGTGGCCTGGGGTCACTGGCACAGGCTCACAGTTGGAGGTCAGATATTCCAGTTTAGATAAAGGAGCAAGAGCAGAGGTGAGGCCATGTCCCGCTTCTATTCCCACTGAACTTTCTTCCTTTTGTACAACAGGGAATAGGGAAAACACTTTTGTGACTGGAGAGTAATGTGAATCCTCACTGAGATCATGTTAAAAGGTGACAAACTTTGAACTTAGTTGGCATTTCAGTAATGAAAACAGTCTCGGCATCTTTGGAAGATTCATTCCTATCAGACTGTTATGTGCCTGTTGGTTCCTCTTTCTTCAGGTGGCCCATGGAATTTTGAGCTGGAAGTTATCTTAAAGGTTGGTTCATCCAGCCTCCTCATTATGTAAGTGTAGAAACGGAGGCCTGGAGAGAAGTTACAATTTACCAGAGGTCATGCAGAAAGGGAGTAAGTAGCAGAGCTGGGAGTTTAAATCCATGTCCTCTGAATCCAAATACAGTTCTTTTTTGCCACTGTTCTGATCATCCTTTTACTTGAACCAGTCAGTATGATTGGGCAGCTTCTGTGTGCTAGGCACTGAATTAGGGTTTAGGAAAGGTGTAAAGTAGGATAAAACATAGTCCTAGCCCTGAAGAGAGTTATTATATTAATATTATTTTAATAATATATTATTATATGTTATGTGATAATATAATACTAATGTTACTTAAGTCTATTTGCAGTCATGGAGTATGTGTCATTTTTTTGTTCACTTCAGCTGGGTTTGTGTTTCGTTGTTCCTCTAGTTATCTGGTGAAGAGGATAGAATGCCACAATGGAATCAGGAGCACCTGGGTTCACATCCGGCCTCTGACACTTAGTAGCTAATTGTGGGCAATGATACTTAACATCTTGGATCCCCAGTTTCCTCATCTGTAAGATGGGGCTTACACCCACTGTACCTGTCTCGCTAGATTGATGTGGGACTCATGATAGAATGTATGCAGTGCAAACTTTAAATCACTATATATAAATGTCCTGGAATCTTATTTATGAATTAATGAAAAACATTATTAAGTGGTTCCTATGTGTTCAAACACTGTGCTAAGCCTAGAGATAGAAATAAAAAAGCAAGTCAGTTTGTTTGCCCTTAAGGAACTAACATTCGATGGGGGGAAATAGCACAAATAGGGGAGTAGTGACTAGGGAAGAATGTCTCTGGGAAGCTTCAGGGATAGTGAGTGAGCACTTGGTCTATCCATTGACAAGCCTTTTCCTGAGGCAATAGTAGTGTTGTTGTTATGGTAGTTCTCGGAACAAAAGGTAGAAAGGAAGCACAAAAAGGCTGGGTTGAGGATGAAAATGCCTGGTTCCAGGGAGTGCAGAGGACGTGGTTTAGCTTTTTCTTGTGCTTTGGTCTAGAAGGTGGAGCAGCAACAAGAGAAGTGGAGTGAAAAATGGTTCTGATGAAGGTGAAGATACATGATGTGCCCAGATATTTAAATTCATATAAATATAGTTGTGGTAGACGTAAACTATTTTTAAACTTAAAGAACAAAAAATGTTTTGTGAACCTTAAGGGAAAAATACAACAAGGTACCCACAACAGACTTCCAATCAATACTGGCTAATATAAAACCTCTTGTTTCATAGACTGTATGGATTGGGATTGGAGAAGACCTAGAGTCAAGGTTAGAGCCTTTTAGGGGAGGGCTTAGAATGTCAGAACTTAGAAGAGACTCTGGAGATGCTCTAGTTTCACCTCTGAAGAAACTCAGGCCCCACAATAGGAAGTCACATGGGCAAGGTCAGTGGTTATCGAATCATAAATTTAAAGTTGGAAGGGATTTTAAAAGTCATCTAGATAATTGCATCATTTTATTCAGGAAACCGAGGCCCAGGGAAGACAAGTGACTTGTGGAATGTAAGTTCTTTGAGGACAAGGACTCTTTTTTGTTTTGTTTTGTATCCCCAGTGCCTGGCACAAATAGGCCTTTAACAAATGATCATTTATTGTACAGAGGCTTTTGTCCAGTGGCATTTGGCATAGATTCATAGCTTTCTGGAATATTGGAGCTGGAAGGCTACTTCTGACTTACCTGGTACAACCTCTTTATTTTATAGGTGGGGGAATTATGCTGGATTTTTCACTGATACTCTTATGGTAATTTTTCTTTAGCATAAATTTTCTTCAGCACAATTTTTTGTTGTTGAGTCCTTTCACTCGTGTCTGACTCTTCTCGACCCCATTTGAGGTTTTCTTGGCAAAGACACCAGAGTGGTTTGTCATTTCCTTCTCTAGCTCATTTTACAGATGAGAAATTGAGGCAAACAGGGTGAAGTGATTAGCCCAGGATCACACACCTAGTAAGTATCTGAGGTCAGATTTGAACTTACGAAGATGAGTCTTCCTGATTCCAAGTCCAGTACTCTATTCACTGCTGCTGCCTAGCTGCCCATCACATAGTAGATGATTGAACAATATTTGTTGTATTGACAGTCATGTTTTAAGGTCCACAGCACACTTAACATTTTATTTGTCCCTCGAAATAACCTATGAGTTAGACATTACTCCATTTTATAGATGAGAAAACTTAGACTTAGGTTAAGTTGCTTGCGTAGAGTCAGGTACAGTAAGTGTCAGAGGTAGAGCCAACTGACTTGAGAACAGGAAGAAGTACTGGAGGACTGGAAACAGGCAAACGGCTCAGTTTTCCAAAAGAGGAAGAAGAGGAGTCATCTTCAGACTAGAGGCAAGCTTGATTCTGATTCCTGGTAAAATTCTAGAATCTGTTATTCAAGGAATGGTTTGTGGGTATTGAGGAAGAGAATGTGGTCCCTAAGAGCCAGCATGGCTTCATCAAAGCTGGCTCCTGCCTGCCTAACCTCATTTTCATCTTTAGAAAGGCTTCTCAGTTGGCAGGCCAGGTGTGTGCATAGACATAGCATATCTGAGTAGCTTGTCCTATGGTTGTAGACAAGATGGGGCTAGATTTGGAACTGGTTGTATAGGTAGAACCAAATTAATTTGATTATTTCATTGTTAACAGGGCAGTGTTAGACTGTGTAATATAGAGGAAGAAGTTCCAGACTTGGATTTGAGGGAACTGGGTTGACATTTTCGCCTTTAACTGTGTGGCTGTGGACAAATTACTTAATTGTCTGAGCCTCATTTTCATCATCTGTAAAATGGGGATGATAATGTGACGACAAATGGGACAGTATAGTAAATTGTTTTGCTAATGTTAAAATATACATAAATGTTTAATTATAATTTCAGAGATCAGCACAGTGCTTGGGACTGTGGACTATTTTATTATTTTTCTTCCAAGTGAAAATGTTTATTTTTTTCCCCAATTATATATGAAAACAATTTTTAGCGTTTATTTTAAAAAATTTTGAGTTCCAAATGTGCTCTTTTCCTCCTACCTCCTTGAGAAGGCCAGCGGTTTGATGTAGATTATACATGGACAGTCATGTAAAGCATTTCCATATTAGCCATATTGGGAAGGAAAACACTGACCAAAGATAAAACAAAACTCAAGGAAAATAATGTTTAAAAAAGTATGCTTTACTCTGTATTCAGACGCCATCAGTTCTTTCTCTGGAGGTCGATGGCATTTTTCATAAGTCCTTTGGAATTATCTTAGATCATTGTATTGTTCCAAATAGCTAAGTCATTCACAGTTGATCATCATACAATATTGCTCTTATTGTGTATAATGGTTCTGCTTACTTTACTTTCATCAGTTCATATGTGTTCAGGGACTTATTTCAAAGCATAGGAGTGTTTAATTATCGCTGGAGGGTACACTACAGTGCCAGGGACAGGTCTCCCGGGATGCCTCACGAAAGACCTGTCTCTGAGTTGCTCATTTGAATATTTGGATAATTTGCAGGGAATACTATAGTATGGTTTCCCAGTGAAAGAAGAATCAGAACAAAAGAGAAAAGCCATTAGAAAAAAAAAAACCAACAACAATAAAGTGAAAATAGTATGCTTCAATCTGCATTCAGACGCCATAGTTCTTTCTCTGGATGTGGATTATGCTGTTATTTTTAAATCAGTGATTTGGATAAAGGCATGATTGACATGCTTAGCAAATTTATGTATACCTAGAAAGGAAAATTAATAGCTGATTGAGAGCCCAAAGAGATCTGGACGGGCTAGAACAATGCAACTGATTTAATAAGATGAAATTAATTGGGTATTGAGGAAGAGAATGTGGTCCCTAAGAGCCAGCATGGCTTCATCAAAGCTGGGTCCTGCCTAGATGTAAATTGGCACAATGGATAGAACACTGGCCCTGGACTTGAATGCAAATTCAGCATCAGACACATAATAGCTGTGTGACCCTGGGCAAGTCACTTAACCCCGATTGCCCCCCCCCCCCAAAAAAAAAAGAAGAAAGAAAGAAAAGAAATAGATATAAAATCTTAACAGTTGAGGTTACAAAAAATCAGTAGCACATGTAGAGAATGGGGGGAGCTGTGTCTGGACAATAATAATTTGTGTGAAAACGGTTTGGGTATTTTAGTGAGCTTTTTAAGCTTAGTTGTGACATGGAGCACTCCTTGCTTTGGGTATGGTATTCAGGACTATTGAAAATGGTGGTCCTGTTCTACTCTACCGTAGTAGGCTGACATCCTAGAGGATTGTGTTAGTTGTGGGTGCTGTTTTAGGTGAGTTTTGGACAAAATGGAGAATAAAGTTTTTACTCTGTGAAGATTCACTGAAGGCACTCAAAATGTTTAGATTAAAGAAGATACTTATCCGAAATATCATGTTGTTACTGAGTAGCTGAAAGGTAGACTTTTTCTGTTTAATCACATAAGCCAGAACAGGGAGCAGTGGGGAGAAATGGTGCATTGAAGCTCCATTTCAGGAAAATCTTAATGATTAGATGTACCCAAGGTGGGTGGAGCAGGTTCCTTCCAGAGGTGATAGATGCCGCACCACTAAAAAATCTTCAGTGGCTCCTTTAAGGATGTTCCCGAGGGGATTCCTTTTCACTTGCAGATTAGACTAGATGCTTTCATTGGCAACAAGGGAAAACTGGGTTCCCCCCTTCAGATAAACACCTCTTCCCAAATTCCCCATTATTATTAATGTCACTGCCATTCTCCACACCTCACAAGCTTACTACTGTTGTCATATATTTTCTTGTCTCCTATTTTCTCCCTACTTCAAGTTTGTCACCAAAAGCCTTGCCTGTTCTTCCTTAGCACTGAAGAGTTCTCTCTTCTCAGTTCTACAGGCACCAGTCTCCTGCCTGGCTTACTGCTGTGGCCTAATGAGCTGCCTTCTCTCTTCTTCCACCTCCCCCACCCCCCAGTTTGTCCTTCACTCAACAGCCAGCTGAGTCATCTTCCTTAAGCATCATTTGGATTGTATTGTCAAAATCCCACATCAACTCTTAGTGACCACTTAATATGTCATATTCAGACTCTGTGACGTTAGTCATTGATGTTTCCCATGAATAAAAACCTCCTTCAAGGAGGGTTACTCACCCAGGTAATTAAAGTAATAAGTTTCATTTTAAAGATAAAGAAATTCAGAGAATATAAATGACTTTTTCAAGGTCACCTAGCTAGTAAGTGGCAGAGGTAGGATTTAGCCAGATCACCTGCCCCTCTATCCAGAGTACCCTCTGTTGTGGTCATGCTACATTGCTTGGCAGACAAGGTCACAGATTTAGAGCTGGAAAGAAACCTTAGGAGCCATTGAATCTAACTTACTCATCTTACAAATGAGCAAACCCAGGCCCAGATAAATGAAGTGACTTGCCCATAGTCACTTAATGGCAGAGATGGGATTTGAACTCAGGTCTTCATCTAGCACTGTCTTCCTTTGACCACTTTCACTGCCTGTTTGGGTCCCCCCACCCCCATCCCCAGCTGTGGGCTTTAGTTTGTGTGGGCCATTAGACCTGGAGCTTCTTAAGGAACCATATCTTCCTCTGAATCCCCTTATCAAAACAAGCTCATTATATATGGCACTGCCCATAAATATGCAGTCTTTTCTATTAATTGACCTATTGAACATAAACCTGAGTCTCCTGAACACATTCCTTTCTGACCCCTGATGGCATGACTGGGCAGTGACTCATTCCTAAAGAAGGAGTCTTCAGGATTGTCTGTCTCTGATGTATTTGTAGTGAACTGAATTTAAAGTCAACAAATGGTATGACTTTCAGTCCCAGGTGTTCTGGATTTTTACAAGTTTGGGATAGATATAGTCCCTTTGGTTGTTGTACAGTTCTGTCTGACTCTTTGTGACCCAATTTGGGGTTGAGGAAACTGAGGCAGACAGGATAAAGTGACTTGCCCAGGGTCCCACAGCTAGTAAGTGTCTTGAGACCAGATTTGAACTCAGGAAGATGAGTTCACATACACACACACACACACACAGAGGCACACACAGACATACACACATTCTCTCCCTCTCTCTCTCTCTCTTTCTCTCTCTCTCT
This sequence comes from Pseudochirops corinnae, assembly GCA_028646515.1. Lineage (NCBI taxonomy): Eukaryota > Metazoa > Chordata > Mammalia > Diprotodontia > Pseudocheiridae > Pseudochirops > Pseudochirops corinnae. Next base: position 166,667,188 of record CM053586.1, read on the forward strand.
CTCTCTCTCTCCCTCTCCCTTTCCTTCTCCCTTCTTACCATCCAGAACTTCAGTCCCCCAGAGGTCTAATGGAAAGTGTAGTCTAGGTTGTCTCTGTTTTTACAATGTAGTACATTCATCCCTGGGAGCTTGTCAGAAAATCGTTTGGTAAATTGGTAGCTAGAGTGGCATGTGAATAGAACAGAGGACTTAGAAACAGGAAGACCTACATTTATATTCTCCTCCAGATGCTTAACAAGCTGTGTGACCCTGGGCAAATCACTTAACCTTTCTCACCTTTGCTTTCCCCACCTATAAAATGAAGTTAATGGTAGAGCTTACCTCTGAGGGTAGGTGTGAGGATCAGATGAGATAACATATGTAAAATGCTTTTGCTAACCTTAAGAGAGGTATGTAAATGCTAGCTGCTGTTGTTGTGAGGCCGGCTTCAAGTGTTGTCCCCTATAGATAGGGGCCCTCCGTTACCCGAAAGCGTCTTGTGTGCCCTTGTGTTCATCTCTTGGAACATGTCCCCATCAGTGATGGAAAGCCTTGAATGACAGAGTAAAGGGGAGAAGGACAGATCACACCAGAAGACTGAGGATGAAAATGCTGCCTGTCTCCTGACAGAAGACGGACCCAGGCTGCATAACGAGACACAGTTAGGATATGGCCAGCGGAGGGATTTGTTTTGCTTGACTACTCAATTTGTTAGAATAGGGTTTTTTTTTATTTGAGGGAACATGGGGACTAGTCATAGAAATGCAAAAAAAAAAAGTCTGAATTATTTTTTAAGAATTCACAGGTCAGAGCAAAGGGAAGACCAGAATGAAATACGAACAGGCACGATTGCTTGGAAAGCTGCATGTTGAATTCATTATATTTACGTAAGAGGAAGTGCAAGCTTTTCCTTAATAGTGATTTGCCATTTCGTGTATCCTCTTTTTCTCTTCTACTGCTTATTTTATTTTGTATTAAATCCAAAATAAAAAAAATGGAGGTCATAAAATCAGAGAATGCTAGAATTGGAAGATGCCTTAAAGCTGATCTCATTCAAACCCTCTAAGTGAGCTCACTGAGAGCAAGGCTGTGGCAAAAGAATGGACTAGTGAGGTGGAGGAGCAGCTAGGTGGTACAGTAGATACAGTGTGTATTAGGCCTGAAGTTACGAAGAGTTACGTTCCAGAGTTCAAATTGGGTCCAAGGCACTTACTAGCTGTGTGACCCTGGGCAAGTCACTTCACCCTGCTTGCCTCAGATTCCTCATCTGTAAAATGACCTGGAGAAGGAAATGGCAGAACACTCCAGTATCTTTGCTAAGAAAACCCCAACTCTCAAAAAGAGCTGGATACGACTGAAATGACTGAACAACTACAACAATTATGTTGAGCATATGAAAAATGAAAACTGTTTCTGTAAGTGAGTAGATTAATTTGGATGGGCACATCAGTCCTACAAAATGGGTGGGTATGTAATGTGAACCTTAAGTACTCAGTAGAAGAAACTAGGAAGTGATTTTAAGGGAAAGCACATTAGGGATTATAGCTTCCTAGAAGAGGTGAGTTTGAGATTTACTGAATGGGAAGGATGAGGGCAGCAGAGAGGATTGATGTGGTTGTTCTAAAGCTGACTAGGACAGTATTACTCTTTTGGTGTTTGGGAGTAGTTTGGTCCTAGGGTAGAAGAGTTCATATCTCCCCTTTTTTATAGGTGGCAAATCTGAGGTCATGGGCTGAGGGATAGGTTGTTCGGTCATTTCAGTCACATCTGACTCTTCATGACTCCACTTGGGGTTGTCTTGGCAAACATACTGGGAGTGCTTTGCCATTTCCTTCTCCAGCTCATTTTACAGGTGAAGAGACTGAGGCAAACAGGGTGAAGTGGCTTGCCCCAGGGTCACACAGCTAGTAAGTGTCTGAGGCTAGATTTGAACTCAGTGAGATGAGTCTTCCTGACTCCAGGCCTGGCACTCTATCCACTGGACCATCTAAGCTGTCTTTCAAGGGATAGGACTCATAAGGAAATGGGATTAGCCCATCTGGAGAAGAGAAGTTTGAAGAGGTATTGGCTATCAATCTTCAAGGCTGAAGGATTATTCCTTATTAATTCAATTCAGTCCAATACATTTGTCAAGTTGCTGTATGTTGTGCCGTGTGTCAGGTACTGTAGGTACAAGGGGAAACAAAACAATCCTTGTGCTTAATGATCTTAAATTTTTCTCGGGGAAACAATTTATACCCAAATAGGAATGTATAGAACGCAGAGGATAAATAGAAAGTGACTTGAGGGGAAGAACAGGAAGGCAAAAGGGAAACCTTACTCTCGTTGAATTTGGCTTAGGGAAGGAATGACATAAACTCTAAACTAGGTATCTTACCCTACAGGAGAGTAGGGGGGATGGGGATGA
>CM053586.1:166669673-166714635 GCA_028646515.1 Pseudochirops corinnae
AAGCACACGCTTCTGTAAAGGGACAGGGACAGGGTAGAGAATAGAACAAGGGGAGGGCAGGATAGGAAGGAGGGACATATAATCAATCTCTCACTATATGTCCATTGTGGAGAGGTTCTGCGTAACTACACATGTACAGCCTGTATTGAATTGCTTGTCTTTCCAGTGGCAGTGGGTGATGAGGGAGGAAGGGAAAGAATCTAGAATTTAAAGTTCTATAATCAAATGTTAAAAATATATATATTTGGAATTAAGATATACAGACACTGGGGTAGGGACATCCATCTTGCCCTACCAGAAAGTCGGAGGGGCGCTGGAGGAGGACATAGGAGAGAGCAGAGTGGGGGAGGGGTTATACAGTGGGATGGCTGTTTTGGGGTGGTGGGTGGGGGAAAGATGGAAAGAAAATTTGTAATGCAAAATCTCATGGAAATGAATGATGTAAACAAGAAAATAAATAAATTAAACAAAACCAAAAACAAACAAACAAAAAAAGAAAGGCCTCTTGTGGGAGGCAGTGCCTAACAGAGGAAGCTATGTGTTCTGTATCATTCTGCAAGGGAGGCAGTTAGGAGAAAGGACATTCCAGGTATATACAGAAGCAGAGTGAAAGAAGATGAAATGTCATTCCAGGGAACAGCAAGCAGACCTTTTTTGGCTGGAATAGAAGTGTGTGAGGTGGAATAACAGGAACTCAGTCTGGAAAGATAGGTCAGAGCCATATTCTAAAGGACTTTAAATGCCAAAGAGAGGAGTCTGCTTTTTATCCTAGAGGTGATAGGGAAGCACTGAATTATTAATATCAGTAATACTTTGAATTCGTTTCATTTAATATTTTTGTCTGCACCTATAATTTCACTGGAGTGGAGGAGGAAATATTCTACAGCTTGTTCACTTAGAGCAATAGCGTCAAACTCACATAGAATCCTGCATCTATCTGCCTGTCGTCTTAGGAAACCAATTATTGGCATTGTCTATGTTCTGTTGCATTTTTACTTATTTTGTTAAATATTTCCCAATTACATTTTCATCTGGTTGGCTGTTCTACAGTGTTGTGATGCTGTGACTCAGAGAAGAACCTGGAGCTCTTTGAGGTAAGTGATGTCTCCATGGTCACTGAGCCAGTTTGTGTCAGAGGTAGCCTTAAACCCAGGACTTCCTTACTGTGAGGACAGCCCTGTGGCAAGCTGTCTCTGCAAACCTTTTCACCCCACTGCTTTACAGAGAAAGAAACTGGAGCTCCAAGAAACGGCACTACCCACTCTGACACACTGCCTGTCTTTTATATAGACCCTTACACTTATGTAATACTTTATTATGATAGGATACTGCCTCATTGTTTTTCATCCTCTTCAGTGGAACAATGATTTATTGGTATCCCTCCATCAGGGCAGATCACAACCCATTCACACCTCTGCCATTCCTGTCCATGTCACTTCTGTGTCTGGAAGAAAAATCAGAGGCCATCTAGTGTGGGCCCCTTATTTTGCAGATGAGGAACCTGAGGCGCAGGAAGGCCAAGTGACAAAGGTACATAGGGAGATCAAGCAGGATTTGAACCCAGGTCCTCTGACTCCAAAGCCAGTGAGTGCTCTTTCCTCTGTATTTCACTGCCCCCTTTCCATAAATCACCCCATAGTTTTAAACAATGTTCCCTCTGCTTCTAACATTTCCTGGTTAGAGGGGCAAGAGTCAAGCTGTTCATCTGTTATCTCTTATTCTTAAATGACTCGTCATATATGACTGCTATATCTTTAATGTCATTTCCCCAGTCAACAAGTGTTTATTAAGTACCTATTATACGGCAGGCAGTAGGGATACAGCTGTAAAGAATGAAACAATTCCTATTCTGCTCACAAAGAGCTTACAATCTAATGTTAACGGTAATATGGTTGTTGATAATATGCTTATGGGTAATGGTACTTGTGCCATCCATTCATTGCCCTTTGGATTCTGTAACTAGTGCCTTCACCTATAAAACTACACCCTTTCTGCTCTGTATGTATCTTGTATGTACTGATATATTTGTGTGTGTATGTATATATATGTGTGTGTTTATATAGATATGCACACACAGACATATACAATATATACACACATGTATATATTACTAGTTTTAGGAGATTCGAGGAGATAGATACACATGTAGACACATAGACACATGTACATATATACACATATACCAAGATAGCTATCTGTCCACACACACACACACACACACACACACACACACACCAGGAGATTTGTGTGTGTGTGTGTGTGTGTGTGTGTGTGTGTGTAGCTCATTCAAAATGGATTCAGTTTTAAGGCTTATAATGTATGTGTGGATATATGTGTGTATATGTACATATAAATATGTATATATATCTATACACATATGCACCAGGATACACACACACACACACACACACACCAGGAGATGTGTTTGGCTCATTCAAAACTGATTAAGTTGTAAGGCTTGCAATGTGTGTAGAGATGTGTATAGAAATATACACTTGCATATATTCAGTTATTCCTCAACTTTTGCAGTTCCGTTCCTAGAAGATGGCAGAAGAATACAACATGTGGATGTTGATATATTGAACCTATGGGAAATAGGGGGTAATCACCAGAAACTGCAATCTTTCACTAGAGGTTGCCAAGAAAAATTCTTTATCACAAAACAGTGATTCTGATAACATGCACTTTTCCTAACAGTAACCATGAGATAACCTATAAAATGTAGTACACAAAATGAAATTGGTAACACGTAAAAACATTTCTTCTCACTAGTTATTCCCTAGAATTCTGTGATCTTTTGCACTAACATCACACACACACACAAAAAACAACAAACCACACCAAAACTCACATTAATTTCACACAGTACTATGCTGCTGTAAACTTCTGTAGCTTGGCCTTTCTCTGACAACCAAGGGAGAGGTTGCTGGGACCTTAGTCACTGCTGTTGGAAGACTCTAGGTTGGTGAGGGCTTGGCAGCTCCTCTGACACTCCAAATGCATGGGGAGCTCTTTATTCTACACCACAGTGAACAAGACCAGGGAAGCACCTCGCTTCCTGAGGGTATCAGCCTCTTCATAAACTTGCATGCATCACTCCTCTCATTTTTTCTCCCTATTATATATTGCTGCAAATATTCTCAGTTGCCAATGTGAAAGTGAAAATGAGGTCACTAATCACTTGAATTCTTGAAGTCATGAAAGTTAAATGTGTCAACATTGAGGATTAACTGTAGAGCCACCCAGATACATAGAGATATATACATGTAAGGCTAACCTTGTGTTACACACACAAGTATATATACACATGCATATAACTGCATATATGACACATACACATATGTGTGACTGTTAGCCTTTTCTCTGTATCCCAAGGTGTTAGCACAGTGGCTGGCTTATAGTAAGTGCTGAAAAAATGCTTATATATGATTGATTGCTTGAGATCCAGGTTTATGGATCCTTAATGAGGACAAAATAGGAGCTGAAGCTGAAGCAGGAGAAATCGAATCCAGCTGCTAGGATTTGGGTAATATAAGGTTTGAGAGACACTGGGATGGGTATTAAGAGTCTGTAAAAAATATTTCCTGGGAGTCCTTTAAAGATGGAGTAGGTAACCTGTTCTCTCGCTGGGCCAGGTGACCGACAATGGATCAGCTTACCCATCATCCTTAAGGAGTCCACATTTGCGGTTTTCTGATTCCTGTGCTCACGTCACCATCTAGTGGCCATCCGTGCACTGACTTCACTCTTTGTCTCATGGTGGGCCTTGGTGGTTGTCAATCACTAGGCATCAGAGGAAGCCCCACCATAGGCCCTGGTGCAGTGGAGATGCTTCTCTTAGTCATTGCTGCATGTTCATCAGTGGTGATAGGAGGGAAATCGTCTCAGGGAAGAATTAGTTCATTTAAAACTGACTCAATTGTAAGGTTTGCGATGGATAATAGAATTTATTACTGGAAATGACCTTTGAGTTCTTCCAATGACTAGATTCTAGTCTGGATGACTCATTTTTCAGATGAGGAACCTTGAGAACCAAGGAAACTAAGTGGCTCTACCAAAATTGCCCAGGTAGGAAATAGCAGAGCCCTTTGAGACTCAAAGCCAGGTCTTCTACAAAGCCATTGTCCTTTCTGCTACTTCATGCCATCTCCTCGTGTGACTTTCATCCACTGGTTGCCTAAGGTTTTGCCTATGACCCAAGAGAAATACAGGCTCAGGATACACTCTGCTGTTTAGCAGAAAGTTCCAGGGGTTGTGGGGAGAGAGTTTATCAGGAGTTAAATGTTTCTCCTGTCAGTCACAGAACCACAGAATTTGACAGTTGGAAGGTACTTTGGCACCATCTAGTCAAGGCCTTGAGGTGTAGGCTCCCCACCTCTGGTCTAGTTTAAGCTGTTTCCCTCCCAAAGTCCCCACTCTGACATGCTTGAAGACAGCCAGGGAAGGGGACCCTCCCACCTCCACGGAGAGTCTATGCCTCTTTTAGATAGCTCTAATTGTTAGAATGTTTTCCCCAACATTGAGCCTGGATTTGCCTCTTTGGAACTACCATTCTGCCCAATTTTCCTTCCTCTTTTGGGGGAGGGCAATGCACAATAACTTCCTCTAGGCCTGTTCTCCCTATCCTGGCACCACTGGGGCATTGAAGCAGGCAGCAGTATGAGAAAGCATGTGTTAATCTCTCTGCAGTTACTGATTCTGGCCCTGAGTGAGACATAACTTCTGCTCTTTGAGGCTGTTTGACATCAGATGCAGCACTGCTCAGCGGGGTGGGGGTAGAGTGGGGACGATTCGTGGGGGGGTGAAGGAATGACTCTTAAGGGGATAAAGACCAAATCTAGGTAACTGCCAAATTTCTATATTCCTTCCATTTTTTTTAAAAATTATTCTTCTGCATGGATAGAAGACATTCAATGGTTTGGCAGATCTATTTTAAAAGAAAGTAGAAGAAAGGCTAGGAAGGAGGTAGAGCCTCTCCCAATCCGTATGTTCTGTACAACTTAACACGTATAATTGCCATCATCTTGCTTTCCTTCTCTTTAGGTGGGGAAGGGGGTGGGAGGGAGGGAGAGAATTTGGAAGTCATAATTTATTTTTTTTCTTTTTGGAGGGGGAAGGTAGAGCATGGGGTTAAGTGACTTGCCCAAGGTCACATGGCTAATTTTGTGTTAAGTGTCAGAGGTCAAATTTAAACTTAGGTCCTCCTGACTCCAGGGCCTGTACTCTATTCACTGTGTCACCTAGCTGCCTGGGAACTCAGAATTTAAAAAGGTTATGAAACTCTCCCCGTCTTACTGGTAGACACCAAAGCTCGTGGAGGTCATGTGATTAGCTTAAGGTCACAAAGCTATTGTCCATATCATAGGACTATTGTCCTATGATATTGATTCTATTTAGCAGGAGCCTCTGGGGCCATCTAGTCTAATCTCATTTTTCAAATGAGAAAACAAGTCTAGGAAAGCTCAATGACTTGCTCAGAGTTACACAGAGAGTAGACATCAGTGGCGGTATGTGAACCCACATCTGCAAAAATGCTTTGGTCATTCAGTCTGAGTTAGGCAGTATGGTGCTCCTGAACATGAACTGTGCTTGGAGTTAGAAGACCTAGATTTGAATCCCAGCTCTGCTCTTTATTTCCTGCATAACTTAGGGCAAGTCACTTCTCCTTTTCTTGGCCTCAGTTTCTTCCTCTATAAAATGGCAAGTTTAGATTAGATGAGATCCTTTCAAGTTCTGAATCCCATGAGCCCTGATTTTCTGTCCTCAGCTCTGGCAGGAGAAGCCAGCAGAGAATCTCCAAAAGGTTTCTTTGTCCCTTGATCACTCCACAATGCTAAGTGGACATGAGTCATGGAATCCAGTCCACCTGCCTGGGGGGGGGGGGAAGGGGAGAGACTCGGACAGATCAGAGACAGGGTCCATCTAAGGGCCACTGGGAGAGGTCCTGGCTTGCTCTTTGGTTTTGTAGCTGAAATCTTTCATGTCCCATCTCATGCCTGCCTTGTGCAAGAAACATTTTCAAGGTTGTGTGGTTGTGAGATCTATTCAGAGGCCTTATTTCCTTGTGGTTCTGTCCTTGTCCAGCAGACTGGTGGCAGCCTGTCCATTACCTGTTGGGCCAAGTCTGAGTTTTCTTCTCTCCCTTTCCCCTTGAAAAAAAATCACATTTCTTAATAATATTATCTTTCCTTTCTCAGATTTTCCTTAGAGCACACAGTCTGAATATCTCACTTGCTCCCTTCACTCTCTCTCTTGGGATCATGAAGAGTCAGACCCAACTGAATGACTGGCCGAGCAGCAATGACAGGGAGATATTCGAGATGTATAGAATTGGTGATCACAGACATAAATAGGGAAGGCGAGAGACTTGTCCTGGGAATGCCAAATAGTACCATTTGGCTGGAGCATTGGATGGAGAGAGCCTAGAATGGAAGGTGCTGCCCAGTTGTGAGAGGCCTTTAACCTTGGGAGTCGTGTGATTTCCCTGAGACTTAAAGAATAGAGTCCAGCAAGTGGTGTTCTCTGCCAGTTTCCAGTGCTGGTGATTTGACAGGGGGCTTGTCTTCCATACCTGCCATTCTGGTCTGAGGACACAGGGAAGTGAAGGCAACCAGGGGCCTCTAAGCACCTTCTCTGCAACTGTCTTTTAACCAGAGACATGACAAGTGGAACAAGATTGGACAAGGATGTGTAATAGGCCCAAGAGCATTGTTTGCTTAGTGACTGTTCAAGATTGAACTATGTGTCAAATAAAGAGGGGCAGTGAGGCTTTGGGGAGGCAGACAAGGAAGGGCAATGGTGGCCTCTCACCTACAGCCAGGGTAGGTGCTGCTGATGTGGCCTGAGCAGAGGGACAGTGCTCCAAAAGAGCTCCCTAGTCAAACCCCAGATTCTTCCTTTTGCTTTGTCATCCTGCCTGAAAAAGTTACCAGCTACAGATTCATTTGGGTTAACAGTTCTATTCTGGTGGTACAGTAGACCAGAGATCTCTGCTACCTACTGCCCACCTGTATGACGTTGAACAAATCTCCCTCCCCCTGGGCCTCTGCTTCCTCCTCTGTGGGCCTAGATGGCCTTTGGGATGCCTTTTAGCTCTCTATCCGGACCATGCTATGAGATATTCTATGCAAGACATAATTCTGGACGCTGGGAGTGCAAAAATGAAAAGTCATCATGTTTGAGAAGCTCTTATTTTTCAGGACTGGCAAGGAAAAGAATTAAGAATTAATGTGTGCTTAGACAGTAATGGGGAATGGAAAAATATAATGAGCTCACATAATATTGGGGTGGGGGACAAACCTTCCAAGTGCTCCCGAATGTGACAATACCTCTAAGTGCCTAAGTATGTTGACAGCCAGTGATCTACAGCATGACCTAGTACAGTTTTGTTTGTTTTATAGAAGAAAAGCCTGAAGTCCAGAGGGGGAGAGCGATTTACTCAGGTCATACAGGTAGTAAGTGATAGCGAAGGCATCACTTTCTGTGTTTTCCCACTGTGCCCCACTACAGGGTGAGGGCAATGCACACCTTCTCCCTCCCCAATTTATACAAAACTGAAATCTGATTTCAATCGATGCCAAGCTATATGTGTAAGAGAATAGAGTGTGAAAACCCATCCAGTCTTTGGAGTCTATATCTAGCCTGAACCTGAGAACCAAGGGGGTGAACAGTAACTACTGATTCTTGCCCTGCATTGGTCTGTCTCTCATAGCTAGCTAGCCTCACCCACTTCTAGGTTTCCAGAGACAAAGTTTGGGGTGGGGGAAGATCAAGAGGAGCTCAACATTTTTGAGGCCTGCCACTTGCTTAGAGCTGTGTGACCTCGAACAAATCATTTCCCCTCTCTGGGTCTTGGTGTGTCCTCTGTAAAATGAGGGTGTTGGGATCCTGAGGTTGGATCCCTGAGATCCCTTACAACTCTGTGAGCTAGGTGCTGTTAGCCCTATTTTACAGATGAGGAAATTGAGGCACAGAGAGGTTAAAACATGACTTGCAGGACTTACCCAGCGAATCACAACTAGGGAATATCTGAGGCAGAATTCAAACTCAGGTGTCCCCATTTCCAAGTCTGTCATTCTATCCATTGTACCCCACTCACTGCTAATAATTTCTTGAGGGCTTCTCTCTCACCTTGCCCCATTCTATTTCCAGGCTTTTGGCAAGACCTCTTTGGTTTATATAGGTAAGATCTAGTTTCTGGTTCGAGATTGGGGTCAGGGCTGCTGGAGAATTAGGATAAAGACAATACATTCCAACTGGAATGAGGCTAGGAAGGCTTCCTGGCAGAGGCAAGTTTTAAGTTTAAGTAGAGATAGGAGTATTGATCTAGAGCTAGAAAGGATGTAAGAGATCATCTGTCCAGCCCCTTCATTTCATATGAGGAAACTGAGGCCCAGAGAGGTATGTGATTTGCTCAGGGTCATACAGCTAAATTGGTGTCTGACGCGGAATCTGAACTCAGGTCTTCCTGACTCTGAGGCCATCGCTCTATCTGCTTAGATGACTCTAATGAAGAAAGGCAAGATTTGGAAGGGATAAAGAGCTGGTGGTCTATGTCAGGGGCCTTCAACTAGTTAATAACTGTTTGAGCTCAGGCCATATGAACCTGTTAGATTCAATCAATGGGATACTGTTACCGTGCTCCATTCCCCAAGTCTTGGAGAGAGGCCACATGGCGGGGGAATAAAGCTGGCTTCCATACAGGGAAAGGGCCGTCTTAACCATCCCCTTCCTTATTTAAATACTGTGATGTGGTTGGTGTGAATACTTCCTCCACCAGTCTGTATCTCAATCCCTCTGTGCCCTGTAGTAGATGACCCTGGGTTCCAGCCTGGTGGCTTGCTGAATCTTGCTCTTCTTAGCTGGGGTGGTCCTTGGTCAGGACACAGAGAGGTCGTGGATGGGCCTGTACAGAAGACATTTCCATCTTGGTGGGACTTGTTAGGGCTTATGCTCTACTGAGAACCTAGGATAACCTCTCTGGCAGGATATGCCATGTGAGGAAGATGATTGGAAGAGGCCCCTCCTGACTCACCAGAAATCCCTTGTGCCTTCTACTCCAGTCATCAAATGGCATGCTTCCCACGAAGAGAGGAAAGGCCAGGGAAAGGCAGGCATGAGGAATGATTTGGGGGCATGGGTAGGAAAGGGAGAGAAGGGAGAGAGAGGGGCTGCTCCAAGGTCTTAGTCTCTGGGGCTGCCCCTCACCATCCTCTTATTTTCCTAGAAGCCTATAGTGTAGTTGGAAGCATGGTACAGCTAAAGGGGCACTGGCCTTGGCAACAGAGGATCAGGATCAAAATCCACCTCCAATGTTTACTCTCAGTGTGGCTTTGGGCAATTCACTGGACCTCCTTGGGTCTTAGTTTCCTAATCTTTAGAATTGGAGGGGGGTGTTGAACTAGATAGCCTTCGAGGTCCTTTTTCACTCTGAATCTACTTATGGGTGGCCAAGAAGGGAAGGCCAAGGGACTTTTATCCCCTCTTAGGATCCTGGACTTAAAGTTGGAAATGACCGTAGAAGTTAGTCCAATCTTTTAATTTTATATAAAAGTCAACAGACACAGAGTTAAGTGACTTGTTCAAGGTCACACATATGATAAATGGCAGAGCTGGGATTCAAATCCAGGTCCTTTGATGCCAGAGTTAGTGCCCTTTCCATTGTAGTATCAAGACTTCAGTAGCATAATGCTGTCTCATCTGTGGTGGCCTTCCTAGCTCCTAGGGTCCCCTGCTGAGTGGACTCCTGAAAGAGAGGGAATTACCCTGGGTAAGCTATAATTACTAACAGGATGCTTAGTGCCTTGGCCCCATCAGGGCCCAGGGAACTTGTAGGATCTTAGATTTGGAGCTAGGAGGGACCTTAGAAGTTTACTTTGAACCTTTGCATTAAAGAGGAAGAAACCGAGGCCCAGAGAAGTTAAGTCACAAAGGTTCAGGCTTTGGTCAGCTGACTCCAGATCAAGTCAGCTGACTCTTTGCACAGTGACATTGCCTCCTTGCACTCCTACCCTGTCTTTGCTGGTGGGTCCCTGGACCTGGCCATACACACATCAGAGAAACCCTCTACCCCTCTGACCTTTGGTCAGGTGCCTGTCTTATTCTTCCCACCTGCCTCCCGTCAAAACAGGGTGTGAGTAGGGAGGCAGTGTGCTGCAGCAGAACACTAGTTCTGGACTCAGGATTTGGGTTCAAATCCTGATTCTTATATTTAAATACCTGTGTTGCTGTGGGCAAGTGACAGCCTCCTTAAGCCTCAGGATCTTTGCCTGTGAAATAAGGGGACTGAGCTAGCCTTAAAGTTGGAAGAGACCTTAGAAGTCAGTCTAGCACTTTGATTTTATAGAGGCATCTGTAGCATAATAGATAGAGTGCTAAGTCTGGAGTCAGCAGGACCTGAATTCAAATCCTGATTCAGATACTTAGTATCTGTGTGGCTTTGTGCAAGTAATTTAACTTCTGTTTGCCTCAGTTTCCTCAATTGTAAAATGAGCTGGAGAAGGAAATGCAAACCGTTCCAGTATCTTTGCCAAGAAAACTCGAAATGGGGTCACAAAGACCTGGACGTAACTGAAATGACTGAACAACAAAATTGTTATTATTCTTCTCTATTGGCATAGATAGAGAAGTAATCTTAGATGAGGTGAAGGTGTGGGGCTTGTGGGGGTGTGTGTGTGGGGGCGGTTCCCTGCCAGCCTTTATCCTCTGTCATGCAGGGGACTGGCCAGCAGAGGGGAGCATTTCTCAAGAAATGGGAGTCCAGACCCTGAGGTAGCCACTGGAGAACAAGGAACATGTGAATGTCAGGGGGAGATTGACACAGTGAAGACGGGGACAGAGTCATGCCCTTCTCTCCCGTCAGCGTCCTTCCGGTCCCTCCTCTCCCTAGTGAAGGAGGGCCACCTGCCCTAGAAGCGTCAGTGAAAAGGAGTTGCGTTTCCCAGTCCTGAGGAGAGCGTGCCAGCTTCCTTCTGCCATCTCAACAACCTCACTGCCCCTTCTCTAGCTATAGGGTGCTTAGCAGGGCTGGCAGGGCCAGGAGGCTGTAAGGCCCCAGCTCTGCCTGCACGTGGTCCTCTATTATATTCCAAGATTCCAAGATGATTACATCTGAATAGTATGAGCTTAAACTTGTTAGAGCTGTAGCATCTACACATGTTCCAGGGGGTCTTGTTTTACTTGTAGCCCAAGCTGTGCCGGTGCTCCAGACTTGAAACTTGGGTTGCATACAAATAAGGAAACTGAGGCCAAGGGAGAGATTGACTTGCCTAAGGTCATCCAGGTTACCAATAAGTAGAAATCAGTCAATCTATGAACATTTCTTAAATTCCAGAGGCCCACCAGCAGGGACAGGGCAGAGCAGAGGCAGTGTGTTAACTATGGTGGTGGTGAGACAATGGATTTGGAGGAAGCATTTATTAAGCCCCTACAACATGCCAAGTGCTGGGGAAACATAATGTGAAGAAAGCCCCTGAAAGCCTCTGCTTTCAGGAAGCTAAGACTTGAACCAAGGTCTCTCTGAGTCCAAAGACAGGTCTATTTCCATTATAATATGATTCACTTTAGCTGTCCAGGTCAGCTACTTTATTTTATAGATGAGGCCCAGAAAAGTTGGACCAATTGATTTCTAAGGCCCCTTCCAGCTTTGTCTAGGCTCTTAAGAGTACCTGGGAAGAGGGGGATTGAAGTTCTCTGCTCCTCTTTTCCATTTCCTGGACCCCCAGAACCAGGATCTTGGAGCTAGAGCTAGAGGGAACCTCAGAGGCCATCTACTCCAATCCCTTCATTTTATAAATGAGAAAATGAGTCCAGGAAAGTTGTGGCTTGCCCAAGGTCACACCCATACTATTAGAGGTGGATCCAGTGATTTATTTTTTTCCTGATGCACCACAAAGTTCATTTTCTTTTATTTCTCTGTTCCTGCTTGTCTTTTCCCTCCATCTCACCCCAACCAGCCTGGCCCTTGAAAGTGGGAACTGTCTCCTCATTTCTATCAGATTGGGTGCTTTCCCCTTTTTAAGAACCATAACTTCTCTTCTCTCTGTAACATCCAGCAGAGGGCTCAGTGATACTCCTCTAGTATGGGGCTACCTTTAGTCTTCTTTTTGGAGGCAGAGTGGAGACCACCGTGTCTTTTGGACCAGTCTTACGTGTTTTCTTATCTGTAAAACAAGGGCCTTGAACTAGTTGATCTTTAGCTTTGAAGCCTTAGGATGTCCAGGTCTGCCTGCTGTGGCCATGAGGTAACTGACTGACTGTTACCTCCCTCCCTCTCTCTGGCTCAGGGATCTTTGAAATTCAATCCTCCTCCCTCCCCCATGACCCAGCTTCCTCATGAGCCAGTGGCATTTTGAAGGCACAGGTGAGATGGTTCTCACTGCCACTGCCCTTTTGGTAAATGCCAGGCAGCTGGGACTGGGTACAGGTTGAACCCATAGCCAAGCTCCTGCAGCTGTTGACACTGAGCTTGGGGCATGGGGTAAAGGAGTCCCTGGGGATAGTGGAGTGGGTTGGGGTGGGGCAGCACAGGACAAGGCTGCTGTTGCTTCAGTGATTCCCACTACAAAGACAGCATGGTGTGCCGGGGAGGGCTCTGGACTTAGCGTCAGGAGAGACCCGGACACAAGTCCTGGCTCTTGACTGGGTGTAAAGACATAGACAAATCATTTTTTTCTAAGCCTCAGTTTCCTTATTTGTAAAATGAAGATTATATTGCTTACCTTACAGGGTTTTTTGTGAAGAAAGAGTTATATGTGATCCATCCAAGGTCACATAGGAGCAAGAGGCAGAGCCATGGTTTGAACCCCGATCCTCTCTCTCAATCCCATGCTATTTATTAAGCACCTACTATGTTCTAGGTATTGTATCTCCAGACTCTGAAGCTACAAAGACCAAACCCTACCCCCAACCCCAAAATCCAGAACCCAAACATAGCAATCTCTGCCCTCAAGGAGCTCACATTCTTTCAGGGCTTCTTAGTTTCTGTGGTATATCTAGAAGGGTCAGAAGAATCTGGAAAACCCCTCAGTATGTTGCCATGTTGGTGGTTCCATGTTATGCACAATCTAACTGGAGGCAACCAGTATTTTCCCTTGTTTGAATAGTTGTGTCCCCCAGGGCCTGACCCTGTCAGTCAGTAGATGGGCATTTAGGCTTGTTCTCAACCTCTGGCTTCATTTCTGTTTAGATGGAAAAACGTTTTAAAACTTAGGTGATATCCACATGGTTGTCTTGTCCTTTTGCAAGGCTGAGGTGGAGTAAGCAGGATGATAGGGGCATGGGATTTAGAGCGAGAAGGGGCCTTGGAGAACCTCTGGCCCGAATCCCTCGGTTTACAGATGAGGAAACCGAGGCCAAGACGGTGGGAGATGCCACATCTATCAGGCAGCAGAGTTAAGGCCGGAAGCCGTAGCACAGCTTTGCTTTGCTTGTTTTGACTCCAGGCATCCTCCCCACATTGTTTTTGGTATAGTTCTCCTGAGCTTTTTGTTGCCAAAACTCCAACAGGTTCTTAGATTCAGAATTGAGAGAGAACTATTTGGTGATTTAGTTCAACCCCTTAATAAAACACGAGGAAGATGAGGACCAGAGTCATACATTGCTCAAGGTCATACATGTAATATTGTTGGGTAGAATTTGAACCCAAGCCTTGTGACTCCAAATTCAGTACTCTTCACTATCCCAAGGAGCCTCTATGCCTGGCTTTTGGGTAGGGAAGGCACAGTTTCCTCCTGAACCGTGGTGGGAATGGGTTTTTATTGCACATCTCAGCCAAGAAGTTGTGGTTTTTTAACCTTTCAACAAACACCCACGATTTTGGCCAATTCTAGAATCTGTGGCAATGTTGCTTTTCTAAATACACAAATCATACATGAAAAGACAGGAAAGGAAGAGGCCCTTCAGACCACCATGGGCTCAGTCACTATAAGACCTTGGACAAGAGGTTTAACCTCTTGACCTCAGTTTTCTCATCTGAAAAATGAGGTGGTTAGACTAAATAACTTTCATGTTTCTTTTTTTGGTTTGTTTTTTGAAGGAGAGAAGGCAGGGCAATTGGGGTTAAGTGACTTGCCCAAAGTCACATAGCTAGTGAGTGTTAAGTGTCTGAGGCTGGATTTGAACTCAGGTCCTCCTGACTCCAGTGCTGGTGCTCTATTCACTATGTCACCTAGCTGCTTCAATAACTTCTAAGTTTCTAGCTCTAGAAACCTGCTATATCTCCTACCTTCCTTGTGTCCATGAGTCCAGTGAAAAATTACTTAGTCTGTACTGGTCCCTGGGAAGACTTAGGGTTTATTTTGAGGCTTCTATAGAAATTAAAGCATTTTCACTATTCCTTCAAAGATAACCTGTGCATAGTTATCTATCTGAACTCCTCAAACTCTGCATCCAACCACGCAAACTTGTCTCTATCCCTCATCCATACCTTTTTTTCACTCACTTTTTACACAACTCATTTCCCCTGCTTGGAGTACTTTCCCTTCTCTAATTTTGTCCATATTCCCTTTTCCTGGCCTAGCATTCTCTTAGAGCTGTCCCAAACTCACCCCAGTCTTCACTATCTGCCCCTAGCCATGATGTCTCTAGAGCTGATCCAAGGTCGAATAGGTAGTAGACCTTAGAGCCAGGACCTCTGATTTCATGCTCTGCCCATCGCGTCACATGGATGGGTATGAGGCCACTGGTGGAGGGTGTTCCCTTGACTCTTTCCCCTTCCCAAGGCTGTGTGGGGGCAGTGGTCAAGTTCTGTGTCCTCCATGGCCTAGCCCAGCCAGCTGATCACCAGCCACTGATGTTTCCTTTCTGAAGGTTGCGTGCGTGTCTTGCCAGGCGTCCGCTGTGTTATCAAAGCCAAGGGGTGGGGGTGGGAAAGGACACGGGGTACATATCCTTCCTATAACCACATCCCCAAAGGGGATGTGCAGGTACTCATGATGCCCCAGGGGAGTGGACGTGTCTTGCTGTAGCTAGGAACGGTCGGGGTGGCACGGAGGCACTGTCCTCTGATAAGGGTCCGGAGAGGGGCACAGTGCCCAGAGCTCTGCTTTTCCACAGGATGGCTGTCTGTACCTACTGCCTGACCCACACAATTTAGAGCTTAATTACATACTGTGTGCCTGATGTAGTGGAAAGAACATTGGCCTTTAGAATCAGAAGAGCTGGGTTCCAGTCGATGCCCTGCTATTAACCTATGTGACCCTGGACAAATTACATCTTTCTAGGCCTCAGTTTCCATTTGTGTAAACTGTAGTGGTAAAGTGAATGATCTCTAATGTCCTTTCCAGCCCTGATTCCTAGACCCTCCTGGGAAGCTCATTCCCATTGTTTTGTGCATGTTAGTCTTATCTCCTAGCAGGCTGTAAACTCCTTCCTGAGAGTAGCCATGTTTTATATACCTCCTGTATTCCCTCAGGACAGTGCTGTGCAGTCCTGCTCTCACAGTTTCAGGGGGATGTAGCAAACATTTACTGTCTCAAGGACTGCTTACTGAACTGGAAGAAGATTCCCGTTGTCTCCTTCTTTCCCCCTGCTCCCAACACCGAATCCTAGAATGATAGTTTTGGAGCTGTGGGTGGGGGATATACCTTAGAACAGTGGTTCTCAACCTTCCTAATGCTGCGACCCTTTAATACAATTCCTCATGTTGTGGTGACCCCCAACCATAAAATTATTTTTGTTGCTACTTCATAACTGTAATTTTGCTACTGTTATGAATCTATCTGATATGCAGGATGTATATTCATTGTTACAAATTGAATATAACCCACAGGTTGAGAACCGCTGCCTTAGAAGGTCATTTAATTCAACCCTTTCATTTCAAAGCTAGGAAAATTAAGTTTCCTAAGAAGGAAAGTGACTTTTTTAAGAGCACCTAGCTAGTAGGTGTTAGAGCAAGGATCCAAATACAGTTCTGACTCTAAAAGCCAGAGCTCTTTACATATAGTATAACCTTTTTGCTCTCGCTCTCATTTGGGTCTCATAAAGATGTTTGAATATACAGAAAGACAGAAATGTAAATGTAACGAACAACCTTCCCCCCAAAACCAAAACAAAATGAAACAAAACAAAAAACCAGACTTTATGTAATTATAGTGACAAAATTTAGTCCTGGAGTGGAGCTGAAAAAATGTACCTCCCTCTTTTCTTTGTAAAAGTGAGGGACTGTGGGCATGGAGTGTTAGACATGGTTGATATATTGGCTGTCTTTCTTGAACTGCTCTCTTCCTCTTTCTTTTAAATCTTTGTCACAAGGGATAGCTCGAGTGAAAGAAATGTTCTAAAATGAAGGTGATGTGAAAGCAAAATATCAATTTAAAAGGAATTTTAAAAAAAGATATATGGGTCTCAGTTTTCTCACTTGTAAATTGGGGAGTGGAAAAGAGGGGAGAGTTGGGCCAGCATTCATTCTCAAAGACCTGCTCCAGCTCTAATGCTCTAATCCTAACTCCTCCTCTTCATCCTTGGTCTCTTCTGTCTTCATATCATCAAAAGATTGCTAGATTTGAAGTCAAAGGAGACCCCGAGTTCGAATCCTCTTTCTGTTTTTTAGTGCCTGTGTGATCTTGTACAAACCACTTCCCCTCCGCCAGACTTACCCCATCTGTCAAATGCTATAGTTGGATTAAATGATCTCTGTTTCTCTCTAGCTTGAATTTTTTTTTAACCTGTAGCAGACAGCCTAATCATATAGTCATCTGGGCTGAACAGTATGGAGAGTGATAGATGAAGACAGTCCTGTTGTGGTGTAGGATGACTTGGGAGGGGGTGACTAGCAAGGGGACGTATGAGTTTAGGGAGCTTGGTGCTTGAGCGGGTGTGAGGAGGTTGAGGGGGAGACACAGAGGAGGAGCCCTGCTCTTCTCTGATCAGCTGAGGCTGTTTTCCTGAAGGAGCTGTGGTTGGCGTCGCTCAGGGGCCTTTGCTCCTGGATGGAGGGCAGCTCCGCCGTCTGGCCCTTCTCTGTCCCCCTCCAGGGCAGGACCAGTTCACCTCCTGTGCATTGGGAGGGCATGGATTTTTTTCTACATTCGCATTTTAGTCACATTTATTTGTTTGTATTTGTATCCGTAGCACTTAACCCAGTGCTTTGCACATAGTAAATGTTCGCTAAATGTTTTCATTCATTCATTCATTTCATCCATTCATTTCATTCCTTCCTTCACTCATCCAAAAGGGAGGATACTCCTCCTTCTCTAGAAGGGAAAGAACTGAGGCACAGATTGGTGGGGAGTGATTCAGAGTAGGAAGGGGTGTGTATATTCCAGAGCTCACAAAGGAGCCTCCAGAGGAGGGGCACAGTAGGATGGAAATATTCAGGATAGTTGTTTATAAGATCACAGGTTTAGAACTTGAAGGGACTTTTAAAAGTTATTGACTCTAACCCTCTAATTTTACAAATCAGGAAATTGAGGCCTAGACATGGGTAGGTGACTTGCCTAGGATAACACAGTTAGTGAATGTCCAAGGAGAGATTTGAACCCAGGTCTTAGCTAAGGTCTCCTAGAAGCTCTTCTGAACAACTTGCTACCTGTAGAAGTTAGGGCCAAGTGTGGGGCTGAGAGTGAGGAGAATGGCTACCCCCTTCATTCAAAGACTGTGAGAATGGAAGTGGCGACAATGAATATCCTTGTTTCTCCCCTGAGTATTTTGGAAAGGATTCCAGTTTATATCTGTTACAAATAAAAGTAGCTCTTGGTTTTGGATATATACTATTTATCATTTTAAGGAAAGGATAATGAACAGGCAGTTCTCAAGGGAAAAAACCCAGTCTATCTATAGCCATATGAAAAAATGTTCCAAATTGGAGAAATGCAAATTAAAGCAATTCTGAGATTCAATCTTACGTGGTAAGTGGTAAAAATGAAAAAAAAAAATTTAAAAAAGGAAAATGATTAATGTCAGAGGGGCTGTGGGAAAACAGGCGCAAATGTTGGAAGAACTGTGAATGGGTCCAACCATTCTGGAGAGCAATGTGGAATTATACACAGATAGTTACTAAACAGTGCATGCCCTTTGACCCAGCCAGACCACTGCTAACCCAATACCCAAAAGAGCTCTATCAAAGAGGGAAAAATCCTCTATGTACAGAAGTATTTATAGCAACTCTTTTGTGGTGACAAAAACCTGGAAACCATGAGGATGCCCTGCAGTTGAATAAGTTGTGGTATCTGAATGTGACAGAATACTATTGTGGTGTAAGAAATGAGGAAAGAGATGATTTCAGAATGATTTAGAAAGATTTATATGAAATGACATAGAGCAAAGTCAGCAGGTCCAAGAAGAACAATTCATACTATATTGTATAAAAGTGAACTATCTTATATAAACTAAGGAGGAATGAATGAGCAGAATCAGTAAAACAATTTATGTAGCGAGAACCCTTTTTGATTAGAGAGGACTGATAATGAAAGTACGGAGTCCTCACAGAGAGGAGCGGGGTTTGGGGTGTGGAATGAGACATACGTTTTTATGTACTGCCATGAGGAGGGGTTGTTTTGCTTGACTACACTTATTTGTTGCAAAAATTAGTTTTTTTCCTTTTTTTTTGGGAGGGTGACAGAGAGTAAATAAATTTCTGTTAATTGAAAAGAATAGAGGGGTAGGGGTGCTACAGGTATAAAATGTTACATGCACTTTCATATGAAGCCACTGTGTTCTTAGCTTTGTTTAACTGGTTTTTAAACTTTATTTTAACAGACTTTTCAAGAAGTGAGAGTAATCTGTGAATGTATGTAATATAATAAATAAAATATGTATATGTATATGTATATACAGATAGGTATATATGTATATAATACATAATGTATATATATTACATATATAATATAAAATAAAACTGGTCAATAAATCTAAAAGTGACCCCACAAAAAGCACACAAAGATTGTATGAGAGTAGACAGGTGGGACCCTAGTTCTCACTCTCCCCTCTCCCATCTCTGTGTCTTTGCCTGGGATGGACACCTCCTTGGAAAACCAACCCAGGTTTTGCCTCCATGAGGTTTTTCCTGATTTCCTTCTTCCCCTCAAGTGATTTCTTCCTCTTCAAATATGGCTAAATCTCTCCCTTAATATACTTACCTCACTCTTTCTTGTATCATATTTTTTAGCTCCCTGAGAGCCAGGCTTATGTTATATCTTGGTTTCCTGCCTTGCACACAGTAAATGTTTGATCAAGGTTTGTTGAATGAATGAATGAGCGAGCGAGCGAGCGAGTGAGTGAGTGAGTGAGTGAGTGAGTGAGTGAATAAGTAAGACCCTGCAGCCTTCTTTCCCTTAGCACTTGACTTGGGGTCATAAGACCGGAAGCCCCAGTTTATGGGAGGCTGAATAGTCCAGTGAAGAGAGCTCTGGATCTGGAGTTGGAGAACATGAGTTCAAATCCCATCCTAGCCACTTACTACCACTAACTTTGGGAAAATGACTTACCTTCTCTGGGTCTTGGGTTAGACTAGATGACCTCTAGGGTCCCTTCAGGCTCTAAAGCTTAGGATCCTTTAGGAGGAAATAGGAACTTTGCCTGGGAAATGGGGGAGGAAGCCTGTCTTAGTCTATCTTCCTGGGGCAGGAGGAGGAAGAAGAGGAAAGCAGTAGTACCCTAAGTCTCTGGACCTGCTTGCCCTGTGGGCTGGCCTTCTCCATGAGGGCTGGAGACAGCTCTGCCAACTTGATTCCACCTCCCCAGCTGGTAACCTCTTTCTTGGATCCAACCCATGGTTCCCTGAAGATAATCACCTGTAATATTGGGGATGGCAGAACCCCTCCTCCTCAAAAAAGGATTAACAGCCTGCTGTCTCTCCCACCCCCCACTCTACACTGCCTTTGTTGTTAGGAGTATTACATTCCACAGCTGTAAATGAGCCTGCTGCCAGGAGAGATTATTGAGGCCTTAGGGAGAAGCAGCTTGTCTTAATAAGCTGGGGTCTCCCTGGGAGCCAGCACGTAGCCCTTTCCCACCGTGGCCAGTTGGCCCTCCCAGCTAGCCCCACACCCTCAGCTTCCAGGTTGGACCAGCACTCCCAGAATCATGGAGAAAGAGGTAGAAGGAACCTCACCAGCCATCCAGTCCAACCCATACCTGAAAGGAAACCCTGCTCTAATACACCCTGCTTGAAGACTTATAATTGAGGTGGTTTGGGGAGGGTTGGCTACTACCCAAGGCAGCCCCTTCCTCTTTAGGGTGGCTCTAGCTGAGAGAAGGGTCTTTTTTCCTGCCACCTTTGCCCATGGCTCCTGGTTCTGATCCTTCAGGTCTAAGTGGAACAAGTCAAAGCCCTTCAGATATTTGAAGAAAGCTATCATCTCCCACCCTTCCCCATTCTTCTCTTCTTTATACTAAACACCTCCAGGTCCTTCATCTGGTCCTCATAGAGCCCGAACTTGAGACTCTTTCCCACTATCCTGGTTACCGCTCTCTGGATACTCACCGAATTTATCAATGCCTTTCCTAAGCTGTGTTGTCCAGGAGAGAACATAGTAATACCAGTAAACCTGATGTGGGCACGCTTCTAGAAGGAGTCTCACCACCATACTCCTGGGAAGAAAATTTATTTCTCTGAATACAGCCCAAGATCGAATTAGTTTTTATTATTTTTTTGGGGGGGGGGGCTGTCAAACCCTATGGCCAGCCCTCCTTTCTGAAGTTCAGGGTACCCTTCCTGGTGGTCAAGCATTTCTGGTACTGAGCCCTTGGAGCCTCTGGCCTGTATGATCTGGTGTTTTGAGGAGTGGGGATGGGACTCAGCTTCCTTTCTCAACAGGTCAGTTGCAAGTCTTAGCCCTCTCTATCTGGTCAGTAGGGTAAGATCTGTTTGCCCTAAAGAATCTAGCTCAAAATGGAGGAAGAGGGAGAAAAACTACAAGATCATTGCAGAAGGGACTTCTGTAGAGAGCACAGGTCTGTTCTGTGGGTAGAGAGGGAACCTGAAATGTGGGGTTCTCCTGGAGTAGCCGCTGGGCTGGGGGTGGGGCCAACTTCAACACCCTTGATTTCTTTTTAAATTTTTTTCAATTAACATGCTTTCATTTTATTTCCCCCAACTCCCTCAAAAAAAAAAAAAGGAAAAAAAAACCCCTTGTAAACCATTATGCAGTTAAGTAAAACAAATTCCCATGTTGACCATGACTAAAAATATAAAAAAAAAAATTCTACAACTTTGAGTCCAATCTCTCTCTTTTGGAAGGTGAGTAGCATGCATTGTTGTCACAGATCCCTTGGAGAGATGGTTGGTCATTGCTTTGATTTTGAGTCTTTCAAAGTTTGTTGTCCTTACAATGTTATTACTACTGCATAAATTTCTCTCTTGGTTCTGTAGTCTGCAAAATGCAGAGAATTTTTCACTCTGTATCAGTGGGTCCAAGTCTTCCCAGGTTTCTTTGACACTCTCCCTTGTGTCATTTCTGATGGCGCAATAGTAATCTGTTATATTTATATACCGAACTTTATTCAGCTGCTCCTCAATTGACAGGCACCCCTTTGTCTCTCATTCTTTGCCACAAAAAGAACTACTATAAATATTTTTGTACATGTGCAACCCCCTTGATTTCTGCCCCATCAGTTGCCTCCTCCTTCCCTCTCCTCTAAGCCTAGGATTTCCCAGGGGCTTAGCTGGCCCTCCTGACCCTCATTATGGCGCCTACATCCCAGTGGGGTTAAGCTCTCTGTTGGCCTCCCTCCCCATGAGCCATGCCCTCTGCCCCACTCCCCAGAAGCACTCGGGGGCTCAGACTCTTGCTGTTCTCTGTTTGTCCCAGGATGGGCAAATAGGACAGGTTCCTCACTTTACTTTTCCTGGTCATATGTTTCTCTAGTACATCTCTCTCTGATTAGGTCAGACATTGAGCATCATAGAGCTCAAAAAAGACCTTAAAGATGACAGCTCATAGAATTAGAACAAGGTGCATTTGAGGACTTCCAGTCCTTCATTTTACAGATGATGAAACTGAAGCCCATGGAGGAGAGGTAACTTTCTCAAGGTCACACAGGTGGGATTTAGACCAAGATTCTCTCCAGAGCCATTGTTCATTCATTCTACTGTACCAGGATAATTGAGTTTAGCTTCCTCCTCCTCCCTCTCACCCCTGTTCTTTTACAGTAAAAGAAACTAAGGTCCTAGAAAATTAAGTTATTTGACTAAGATTCCCTCTCAAGGAAGTATCCCCAGCTCCCTGCATAAGGCAATGAGAAGAGTGCTGGATTTGGGATCAGGGGACCAGGGTTCAAATCTTGATATTTAGGACCTAAGGAACCTTAGGCAAATTACTTTTATTTCCCTCTCCATGCCTCAGTTTCCTCATGTGTAAAAGATGACCTCAAAGGTCTTTTCCAACTCTCAAGTCTATGATTTTACTCAAGACTAGGCACTGCCTTCTGAAACCTGGGGCAGGGCATATACTTTGAGTGGCTTAGAGGGGAGCCAGATCAGTAATGGCAGAGAGGATGAACATTTTCTTCCTCCTTGTGGCCTTTAAAAATAAGAGAGACTCCTTTTGGGGTGTTCTTTCCGAGAAGTAGGGAGTGGTGGTGGTGGTGGTGGTGGTGGAGATAGAATGACCACTAGTTGCCTCACTGGGACAAAGTTACAGCTCGCTCTTCCTTCAGAAGTGAGGCACTTTCCTTGTGGGGTGTGCCAGAGAGGGCTGCATCATATAATCCTAGAATATTTTTAAAAATTTATTTTTTAAATTAACAAGCATTTATCTTTTCTCCCTCTCACCTCCCTCCCTTAGCACCCCCCAAAGAAAAACAAAATCCTAACAAATATGCAAAAATTAACATTTAACATTAAGTGAACAATTAACATTAAATATCTAGAAATTAAGGAAAACAAATTTCCATGTTGGTCATGTTTGTTTCAATACCCCAAATCTTTCGTCTTTCTACTAGAAGGCAAGTAGCAGGCTTCATCATTGCTCTTTGGAATCATGGTTTATTGGGTTGATCAGAATTTAATCAGGCAATAGTCAATATATGTTTCACCTTTTTTTGTAAATAGTATTTTATTTTTTCCAATTATACATAAAGATAATTTTCAACATTCATTTTTATAAGATTTTGAGGGCCAAATTTTTCTCCCTCCCTCTCTTCTCTCCCCCTTCCCCAAGACAGCAAGCAATTGGATATAGGTTATACATGTGCAATCATGGAAATGTTTCCACATTAGTCATGTGAAAAAAGAAACAGAACAAAAGGAAAAAGCTACCAGAAAAAAACAACAAAAAAGTGAAAATAATATGCTTCAATCTGCATTCAGACTCCATAGTTCTTTCTCTGGGTGTGGATAGCATTTTCTATCAGGAGTCTTTTGGAATTGTCTTGGAAATCCTAGAACATTAAAGCTGGAATAAGTCAAGGAGATCTAATCTGACCTTGTACAATTGAGGGAAACCAAGGCCCAGGAAGTGACTTGTCCAAGGTCAAGTTCATAGTTAGTAGCTTAATAGTTAATGCTATAGTTAATGGAAGACCTAGGACAAGAACACAGGTTCTTTGCCTTTTAGTTTGGCATAGTTAGCAGGACATTGTAAGACTCCTTCCCAGAGGGACATCGAAATTCTTTAGTTGATGCCTTCCTCTTTCATCCAAGCAAGAAGAGTATTTGGAAAACTGGATTTGAATCTTCTTTGATACTTTTTGCTGAGGTGAGAGTGAGAGGTAAGTTTCTTTACCTGTAGAGATAATATTTACTTCATAAGATAGTTGTATCAAATGAGATAATGTAGGTGGCACAGTGGATAGAATGCTGGACCTGGAGTCTAGAAGACCTAAGTGCAAATCTGGCCTTAGATACTCTGGCTTCAGACACTTCCTAGCTGTGTGACCCTGGGCAAGTCACTTCACCCTGTTTGTCTCAGTTTCCCCATCTACGAAATGATCTGGAGAAGGAAATGGCAAACCCCTCCAGTATCTTTGCCAAGAAAACCCCAAATGAGATCATGAAGAGTTAGACACGATTGAAATGACTGAGCAACAATGTAAAAAAGCTTTGTAAGTTTTAAACACCATACTTCTAGTGCCTGAAGATCAGCTTAGCTAAGTTTGTACGGAACCATCAGGAACTTGGCCCCAGGGTGATGAATTTAGGGACTATAGCGATTTTCAAAGATCATCTCTAAAGTCACAGAGTGGTTACAATCCTTGTCAGTGGCAGTGCAAGGGGGTGGGTACCCATGCAGGTGAAACCACATATCTTTGAAATATCAAAGCATTATGTTAACTTGACCTTTTAACCTGAAAGAAGGAACCCTGCTAGTTCCAGGATTTGGGTGACCAAGCCCTCCCTGTCTTTGTAGAGTTCACTCTAATCCACTCAGCAGCTGTCTCTCTCCAGAGTCAAGAAGCCTCCTTTTTTTTTTTTACTCTGATCTCATGCAGCAGCCCTGTATCTCTTTCCTCTTGTCATTCTTTGCATCTTTTCCTTCTGTTACTTCACCTTCTCTCTGTCAGTCAGGGTATCCCCACTCTTCAATCTCAATTAACACTTGTTTTTTTCACCTCTGTATTGCTGCTAATGTATGCATGTCCCTCCATTTGTATGCACCCTGGGCATGTGTGATTCTTACACGGGTACCTTTCTATGGGTATTCCCCAGGTGCATCCCCTCTTCCCACTGCTGGTTTATGTATTTGTGAGGGAGTGTGTCCTAGGTTTATGGGGAAAATATTCTGTTGCTACAGTCTGACTATGATACATTTTTAAATGTCTTTGCTTGAACTATTTTTGTTCCTTGGATGACTAGTAAAATTAAATATTTTGGTGGTGAATTATGGCTTTTTTTGAGAGAGAATAGAGACTGTCAGAGTATCAGGAGGGGACCCACATGTGAGTTCTTGGTGGTCCCAGGTTTTACATGTAATACTGAATATTCAAGTAGCCTGAATTTGTATTTTCTTTCTCTTCATTTAGTTAAACCCCTGCTTCATGCATGAATTTCCTATATAATATCTCAGGCAGGTGCATGGACATTTCTAGTGATGGGAAACTTACTACCTCAGAAAATAGCCCTTCTGTTTTTAGAGGATTGTATTTGTTAGGACTGGACCCATACATGGAAAGAATGCTAAATGTGACATCACAGGGTCTGAGTTCAAATCCAAGTTCTGCAAGTGTGACCTTGGACAAGTCATTGACTAGGTCTCTAGGTCTCTGTTTCTCAATCCATAAAATGAGTATGGTTCTAGATGATCTCTGAGGTATTCTCTGGCTCCTCTCTGATCCCTTTTGTTTACCCAATTCAGCCTATTGAAATGCTATTTTTGAAGGCTAGTATAAGTGCTACCTCCTCTATGGAGCCTTTATTGATTACTGCTGTCTCCCATCTTCTCTCTCCCATCCCAGTTAAGAAAAATCTTCTCTTGGGATGATTAGCATATATTTTATATATTGTAGTTTTTGTATTATGTTTATGTCTCTATATGTGGTATTCTACTGAACTACAAGATCCATGAAGGCAGGGATCATGCTCTGTCTAAACTTTGTATGCACCCAGTGCCTACTGCAGTGTTCTGCATAGAGTAAGCAGCTAAAAGTTTGTTGAAGTTTAAGTTTAAAAGAATCAAAATCTGATTTCCCTGTTAACATGACCATAGAAAACTCAGATTTAGGAGTGTCCACCAGGTGTCGCCCTTAGCCTAAACTTGGGGCTGAAGAAGAGGAAGGGGGAGAAAAGAGCCAAGTAAAAGGGGAAGTAGGGGGTGAGTTCCATCCAGTAACCGTATGAGGAAGGACCAAAAGATCAGAAAGTATGGATTTCCATAACGTGTGTCAAAGCTGTCAATCAGGAATCATAGCACCTCAAAGCTAGGAACAGCCAACCTGCCCATTTTACAGAGGCATCAACTGGCCATTGTAGACGGGGGTGGGGTGGGTGGCTGTTGGCCCAGCGTCACCCAGCAGTTCATGGCACAGCCAGGTCTCCTGTTTCCCAGACCAGTACCCTACTTCCTCATTTTGCTTCTTGCTTTTAGAATTCAAGTTCGGTTTTAAAATCAATTTAATTCAACTTAAAGGTTTATAATGCACTTGCTATGTGCATGGGAACCATGGGAAAAATATAAAGGTGTATCGGAGGCAGTTCCTAAATTCAAACAGTTTACAACCTAGAGGGTGAGATAAGACAAGAAAAGATAATTACAAATAGGAGATAATCTGTGTTCTGTGCCCATTAAGTAGTCCCTACGATAACTGAGTTTAAGGGGAAAGGAGGGAGGTTAAGGGAGATACCTGTAGGCCAATCTAATCTAATCAGGATGGGCTTCCCGGAGGAGGAATTAATATTAAACAGAAAGGACATGCCAGTTATTAGCACACATTGGGCGGTGGCCATGTAGTCTGCAAGGTAACATATTCAGTCTTGTTCTGCTCCTTCCATTCTCCTCCCCCAGCCTCCCCCATCCTGAACTGGGTTTATTTATATTTTGAATTTGCTTATCTGTGTAAAATTTGTTTTTCCCAGCAGAATGTAAGTTCCTTGAGGGCAGCTCCTTCACAAGAATTCACCAAATTTTCGTTTTTTTCCTCAGAATCCTCAGCCCCAGGCTAGTCTCTAGCACTAATAACTGCTTATTGAATTGAGTCAAATTGACCAGAGGAAGATCATAAGATCTCCTTTCTGTAAATCTCTTAGAAAAGATTCCCCTTCACCCTTTCCCCCCCAAAAGCACGGGAGAAGGATTACCCCTGAAGCTCTCTGGAACCCCAGGAAGCTGACTTCTGGAGTTTACCTGGGAGAAGAAGCATGGCATCCTCTGTGTGGGTGAACAGGATATTATGTCCATATATTTGCATGCTTGTGGCTTTTTGTTCTGGTGTCTCTGTGGGTCTTTGTGTGTCCCAGTGTTGAAGGTAGCAGAGAGCTACAAAGGTGAGATAAAAAGGTCACTAGAACACAGTTCCTGCCTTCTTTGGGCTTGTACTCTAGGAGAGTTTCTGTGTGTCTCTTTGCCTTTTTCTCTGTTTATCTCTGTTTTTCTCTGTTTATCTGTCTATCACTGTGCCCATAACTGACAAGTATTGTGTTTGCTTAGGGGCACTGGGCTATGGGAGTAGGGGCAGAACTAGTGTTTCTGACGTGAGACTGGTCACGGAGTCACCCACCACCTTAGCCTCACCCATCAATTTCCCTCATGCCAGGAGCTCTGAGTTGCCAGAGCCACCGCCTCCTCCTCCCCCTCCCTGAGCACTGCCAGGCCAGGGGGCAAATGACTTAGTTGACAGAGGAGCACCTCCCCTAGTCCTGACCCAACCAAGCAAAGACTGGTGTCATCTGTGGACTCCTGGAGGGCAAGAGTCTTGTAAGAGGCCCCTCCCTCTTTGCTCCTCCATTCCATCCTGCCTCTCTCACTGACAGGTCTTCCACCCAGGGTTGGACATGGGGCTTTTTACTGCCCTTACTATGTTAGGTGAAAGGCTGGTTGTGGCAAAAGAGTGAGAATAAGAGTATTCAGATATATCAGAAAAAGTACTGAGCTGAGTTAGAAGACTTGTGTTCCCATCCTAAATCTGCCCTTAAGTCAGAGGGAGACCTTGGACAAGTCACCTACCTGTTTCATCTGTAGAAGGAGGGGGCTGGGTTAAATGAGGGGTTTATAACCCTTTTGTGTCTTGGGCTCCTTTGGCAGGCTGATGAAGCCTTATGGACCCCTTCTCAGAGTGTTTCTAAGTACATTGAATAAATGCATCACTAGAATTACAGAGAAAACCGAGTATATTAAAACATAGTTATTGAAATAGTAAAAAGAAGTAGCTCATGGACCCCATGTTTAAGAACGCCCGGATTGGATGAACTCCCTGGTCCCTTCCAGATCTGACCTAGTATGGTTCTGGGTGGATTAGTGCAAGGCTAAGGACAGGTCTTTGGACACTGACCTTCAATACCCCATCTCCTTCAACTACCCCGAGCGCCCTCCTCCACTCCCCCGCTGGACAATAGGGATCTGCGGTATGTGGGTAGGTTACTAGGACACGAGGCTGAAAGGGGAAATGCTCGACACTAGAAGAAAAAGGAGAGTCTGGGGAGCAGACAGAGGGAAGGAACTGGGGAGAAGGAAGGAGGAGCTAAAGGGACATTGGGGGGAAAAGACTGGAGGAGTCTGGGGAAGAAACAAGGAGCGAGCGAGGAGAGAACCGGGGAAGACTTTGGGGAAGGAGGAGGGGCTTGTGAGGGGGTTGGGGCAGATAGGATTCCTGTGCCTTGGGGCAGAAAATGATTTCCATGCAGATGAGATGCAGACATCCTAATGGGTTTGTAATGAGCTGCTGAGCCTCAGTGACCAACCGGATGCCAGGGCTAGGGGGCAGTGCCCGCCTGGTTTTATGAATGAGCCGTACAGGAGGAGGAGGAGGAAGAGGGGAGGATGGGGGGTGTGCCGGAGCCGGCCCCGCCTCTCTCATATTAGCATAAGCCGCGCCCCAGTTTACATGCCGAGCCGCACGTTGTCTTCGCCTCCCAGGCCCTGGCGCTGGGCCAGCGAGTCAGCTGCTCCAGAGGCTGAGACAAGCTGGGGTGTGGGGGGAGGGGAAAGGGGGAGGCCAGAGTCCTCCGCCACGCTGCCGCTGCGGTCAGTGGGGCAATGACAGGACGCGGCCGGCCGGCGTTCAGAGCCCGAGGGGCACGCGCCCCTTTCCTTGCTATCCCAATCCCCCCGCCTCCCACTGTAGCAGCACGTTTCTTAGGGCTTATTAAAAGTCCGAGTAGGAGCAGTAAGAGGGAGTGAGGTTAGACGACTGGGGGACTGGGGCCATCGGGGAGGGCCCACGGAGGGAGGACCGCAGGGAAGTCAGGTTCCACCCACTGGGGATGAACAGGATTCGAGGACCAAATAAGTAAAAGAATTCCTGAAAGGATGCGACCAGGGAGTGGACCTCTTTCCTTGGGGCTAGTCCCTGGTCCTCAGTTTCCTCCCCTGTAAAAGGACCGGATGCTCTCCAAGGTCTCTTCCAGCTCTAAAACCTTTATTCCCCCAAATCCTTGGGCCTGGAGTCAGGAAGACTTGAGTTCAAATATGGCCTTAGTTACTAGTTGTGTGACCGAGGGCAAGCCACTTAACCTCTGCTGCCTCGATTTCCACAACTGTAAAATTTCCACAGCACCTACCTCAGAGTTGTGAGGATCAAATGAGATATTTGTAAAGTGCCTGCCTTTACATAGTAGGCACTTAATAAATGCTGTCTTTCCTTTTCCCTCTCCCCTCCCCTCCTCTTCCCTCCTTTCCTCTCCTCCTTTCCCCTTCCCTCCCCTCTCCTTCTCTCCTCTCTACTCCCCTCCCTCCCCTCCTTTCCTCTTTCCTCCCCTCCCCTCCCCTCCTCTCCTCTCCTCACCCTCTCCTCTCCTCTCTTCCTTTCTTCTTCCTTTCCTCCTCCCTTCTTTGCCCTCCCTTCCTCTCTCTTCCTCTTTCCCTTCCTTTCTCCCTCTCAATGACTCTTCCTCCTTTTCTTCCATCCCTAGGCTCCAGTATTCCCCCTGCTCCCCAAACCCCTATTGCACAGTCCTTTCCTCCTGGAATATCTTACTGTGCCAGGTTAGACAGACACATCCTTGGAAAACTCCAGGTCCACCTGGGTCCATGTGTCTTACCTGAGGCTGGTGGCTTCAATGTTTTACTAATTTTCTCCTTCTGAGTCTGGAGGAGAGAGACTCCTGGCACCTCATGTTTGTCTTTGTCTGTGTGTGTGCTTTCTCTTATGAAGTCTCAGAGGCCCCAGTTGGGCCCTCTTCCCAGTGTCCCCCAGTCCTTTTCAGAGTCAATTAACCAATTAACTCCAATTAACCATCTCTCTTTGGCTGTGCTCACTATGGGGCCACTCTAGACTCCTGTGCCTTCCCTTCTGCCTGTCATATTCTCTATCTCTGAAGAATGCTTTGCAAAATGATAGATATCATAATTTAGCAATAACACTTTATGTTTATAAAAACTAAATAGCTTACAAAGTGCTTTTCATCCATTATTTCGTTTGGTCCTCAGAAGGCAGAGAGATAACCCGGTGTAGTGGAAAGAGGCCTGGATTTGGAGAGAAAAGCCTTGCATTCAGTTTCTGGCTCTACTACCTAATACTTGCATCATTCTGGGCAACTTCCTTCCTCTGAGCCTCAGTTTCCTCATCTGTAAAATGAGAGGGTTCACCTGAAGGATGGCTCCACTTATTTATTTCCTGATAATAAGCCTGTGAGGGAGGTGGTACAGTACAAGTTTCCCAGACTCACGGATGGGGAAACTGAGGTTCAAAGAGATCCCAGATCTCACACTTAGTACTTGGCAGAACCAACTGTTCCCGCTCTATATCCAGAATTCTTTCCACTGGGTCCCAGCTGGATTAGGTGGTGGTTTTCAGGCTCAGAGATGGTGCTTTGCAGAAGTGTCCAACCCCTAATAGATAGGGGAAAGAAGCCCCTGTTCTGGGAAACCAGGAGACTGGAGGTCAGAGTGAGAAATTCTCAACCCTCTTCATTCTTCCAGAACGGGTGAGACATGGCCTGGGGGTGAGGATGGGGAGCAGGCCCTGGGGCAGAGTCCAAGAACTAAGATCCACTCACTACCACTTACTCCCTTGACCTTTCCAGACAAGGTTCTGTTATGTGGTTCCCACCACAGAATAATAACTCAGCGACAGCTCACATTTCTCTATCGATGTCAAGTTTACCAAGAGTTTTCCTCACAAACATCCTTGCAAGTAGGCAGTGCAGCTATCTTTATTTTCCAGGTGGGGAAAGTGAGACCCAGAGAAATGAGGGAGTGGTGTGGTGGACACCACTGGGGTGGAGGCGCAGGGTGTACACCTATGATTTCATTGGTGTAGGGATATTTGGATACAGAAACTCCCTCTGCTCATTATGGATGTCAACTTGTCTGTAACTCAAAGCCTCACAATTGTTTGAGGGCACTGAGAGGTTAAGAGACCTGCCCATAGTTACACACAGTTGGCATGTATGAGTTAGAGACCTGACTTGAATTTAGTGCTTCCCACTTCTAATTGATCTTCTTGGGACCACAGTTTCATAGAATCATAACTTCCTTGTTTTTCAGATGAGGAAACTGAGTCCCAGAGAAGTTAAGGCATTTGCCTAACCAAGTAAATGACTTTTTTCCTCTGTCAAATGATGGACTAGAAGACCTCCAAGTTTCTTTCTGTTCTTAGGATGTTAAATGACTCAGGATCATATACTTAGGGGCAGGATAAACCAGGCCTCTCCCTACTCCAGGTCCACTGATCCTATATAATACAAAATTCTGCCACCTCTGGATAGAGTCAAGTAAATTGGGACAGGGATTGATTAGGGAAGACTTCTTGGTAGAAGTGAGTTTTGAGCACTGGGCAAAGATGGCCTCAGTGAGAATGCAAAGATAAGTAATGGACTGGCTTGGCTAGAGAGTAGAAAAGCCATGTTTGAGGGGAAGGAGAAATTAGTAAACAATGAAGGGGGCAAACATAGGAAGCTTTTCAATATAGTCCCCCTTTAAGGAGCAAACTTAAGAAGAGGCCAAATGCTAAGGGTTAGAAGGTAAATTCAAGAGGTTATCTCCCCCATCTCTCTGCCTCCAGATTAGGGTTCTATCTGCTCACCTCTGAGAATCTCTCTTGTGTGTCTACCAGAGATGGAGACTCAACATTCTCTGTTAGGCATCGCATTCCATTTTTAGGCCCCTTCACTGCTGGAAATTCCTTCCCACTGTCTGATCTCAGTTTTTTCTGCTGTAGTGGACACCTGTTCCCTCTTGCCCTGACTTTCTGTGGAGCCAGAAAGGCTGAGCCTGCCAAGCCATTGGCCTTACCCATGCGTGGCTAATGCCCCAGGCAACAGTGATTCTGGTGCCAACATCTTCAGTGGCCCCGTGTGAGACGTGATGAGAGAGGGCACCTTTTAGACTGAATACCTGGAGGCAGGGGGCAGTACATGGTGACCCTGAATTGACTTCATTGAATGCTTTAAGAGGTGTCACAGGGATTGAACACAAGACTGTTCACCCCAGGTTGTGATTCAGAACTGGGGTGTAACCCTGTGTTCCCCCTTCTTTCCTATGTTATATCCTTTGTCTCTGCTGTTGCAAAGATCCAGTTATCCAGACTGAGATTGCTTTGGGTTGAGTTTTTCTTTTTGAGTGCAGTGGGGTTTAATGATTTCAGACTAAGTGAGGGGCTGAGTTTAGAACAACTATCTGTCCTCTCCTGACTCACTTGCAGAAGGCTAGACCCCAGAAGGAAGCATTAAGGTTTTAGGTCACACTGGTATACTCACCCTGTGTGGAGTGTGGAGGGCAAGAAAGTTCTTTTTGGATGTGCCTTGATACTGCTTCCAGATGAGATCCCATTGTGAACATTATACTGAGCCATTGTTTCTCCCAGAGTCCCCTTTCCCAGCTGGGATGACCTCTTTCCCTCCTGCTCCTCACACACCAAACTCTGTTCTCTTCTGCCATACCCCTCCCTTTGAAAAAGAACTCAAAATTCTGCCATCAGAAAGACCTACTGAATGTCATTTAAATCGCGTTGTTCCTTGGCTACAGAGTGGCAGAAAGCTCCTAGGCTCACTTCACAGTACATACTTGTTTCTAGAGCTGGAAGACCATCTAGTTCAGCTTCCTCATTTTACAGTTGTGGAAACCTAGACCCAGAAAGATGGGATGTGACTTTCCCCAGGTCACACAACTCAGTATGTAGCAGAGCCCAGCATTTAAACCTAGACCATTTATCCAGTGGTCTTGCTGCTACATGTCAGTGTCTGCATCTTCCCCATCATCCCTGAAGCTCTCTAGGGGTAAGGTCTTCATGTCCCTCATCAGACTAGGAGCATCCTAAGGGTCAGGACTGAAGGTCACCCATTAGCTGGAACAGGAGCTCCCTTAAGCTGAGAGAACCATCTCTTCTGTATCTTCCTACAGCATCCAGCAGAGGGCTCTGCCCACAGGAGGTGCTTAGAATAAAAGAAAAATTGACTGGTATCCTAAGGTTTACCCTATATTGCTTAGGCATGTTGAAGTGTGTGTGTGTGTGTGTGTGTGTGTGTGTGTGTGTGCATTTGTGTGTGCTGGGGGTGGGGGCTAAGAAGATGGTCATGGCCTAGAACCCAAACCGTCACTTTTCTGTGGGGTACATGGATCAACATTGTCAGGAGCGCTTGAGGTTAGACTGCGGAATGAACTACCTCCTATAAAACATAATCATCCAATGGGTTGTACCTCAACACTAACCTAGCCCCATCCTCCAACTCCAGCACACAGAGATTCCCTCTCACCCCCCACCTTCTATCTCCTGAGGGAGTCAGGACTGGGAAGGAAGGGAAGCGGCAGAAGGAGGGAGCTGTCCCTTCCAGCTGCTGGAGTAAGTAGAGGGAAGAAGGCAGCTGGACTTGATATGGTTCACTCAACCTGCCAAGGGCTGTGTGTTTTTAGAGGATGGGGGTGGGGTTGAGGGGAAGAGAGGGTGTACATGACTTCTCATTCATTTTCTTTCTTTCTCTGGCCTTGGGGGAAAGGTTTCCTGGAAGGTGATGGTAGGAGGGAGAAGCTGGACAGAAAAACTTGTATCCCAGCCCAGGGTAGAGAGAGGATGCTGCTCACATCTGGCCCACAGCTGGATTCCTGGCAAAACCTTACTGCCTCCCAACTCACAATCATGGGGCTCCTCATTACTTCTATGAGGGGTCATCCGGTCTCCCCCTCCTCCACAGGGATGGGCTGTTTCCCCTCCCTCCCTTGTTGCTTTGGGTATTTGGCTGTTCCTCACTTAAGTTCCTTGGTCAACAGCTGGGGGCTAAAGGGGGAAGGAAGAACAGTGGAGACCTCTCAAGTGAAAACTCCCCCCTCTCAGCAATCTGAAGGCAGACTCCTTCCCTAGCTCTAACCTGAATGAGACTCAGCAGGATTCTAGTTTCTCTGATTTAGGATGGATGCCTGTTCTAGAAGGGCTGGTGTGTGGATCTTGTGAGGCTAGTTATCCCTCAGTGTGTAGATGCTGGAAACGTGGTATCTGAGCCTCTGCATGTGTCAAACAAAGGAAGCTAGAAGCAAAGACGTAGCTTTGCTAAATCTCGATTCAGCTTCCTTATACCTCTAGGCTGCCTTCATGTCCTTGTTTGTGTCCTATGGTCGTTTAGGACTGTAAGAATCCTCTTTCTGCCTAATACAAGGCAGAGATACCCTACTTTTCCTACACACATGACAGGTGGAGAGAGGGATACAGAATGCAGACAGTTCCAAACTGGTAGGGTCCTTAGAAACAATATAATCAAATCCTCTCATTTTACAAATGGAGAAACTGAGGCAAAGAAAAGCTAAATGCTTTACCCAAAGTCAAAGCAAATTTGTAACAGAGGTGAGACTAGAACCCGAGTCTCTCAGTCTCATTATACCACTGAGGTGGGAGTAGAAGCTTTGTATTTCTGGGCTGATTAAAAACAGCCTCCTGGGTGACTGGAGAAAGACTGGCTCAGAAGCATAGAGGGATTCTCCCTCTCCCCCACTCCCCTCATGGATCATTTGTTGTCTTATCCTGTGTGACCTTGGCCTTGGTGACTGACCTCTATAGGGCATTAGACTGAGCTCCTTAAGAGCAGGGCCTGACTTTTGTCTTTCCTTGTCTCCCCATGGCACAATGCCTGGAGCACAGTAGGCACCTCATAAAGGCTTGTGTTTGGTCTTCAGTATTTTAATCTGTAAAATGAGGGGGCTGGATCTTTGAGGTTTCCTTCAGCTCTAGAGCCCAAGAATACCACCAGCTGTCCTCCTCTTCCTCCAACACACATTCCTCCTTTCTCTCTCCCCAAATGATTTTCCCCCTCTCCTCCTACCCCAAGGACTATTATTCCTCGCTTTTGGGGGGCACAATTGTCTAAAAGCCACGGAGAGGGGGTGTTGACCAGGGAGGGTCCTCCAGTATCGGGACAGGGAGAGCTGGGTTCTCTTTGAGAGTGCATCGCCCCCATCTCCTGCTTGCTTCCTCCCCCTCTTTCCCATGTTGGGGCTGAGCGACCCTCAACGGAGACAGGGGGACAGCTACTATGACCTCCCTAGAAGTGACCCGACGGGGGCCGCAGGGGAAGGCGGGGAGCGCCACTTATTCTCCAGCCCCTTTTAGGTCTCTCCACCTGCTTTCTTTCCCTTCCCAGGCTCGGAGCTTCCTTCTCTCCCCTCCCTCCCTGGCTGCTCGCTGCTCGCTGCAGCCCCTCCCTCCCTGCCCCCCCCCACCTGAAGACTCCTCCCCACTCCGCTTCCACCTCCCCCTCCCACCCGGGCCCTGCAGCTGGTGCAGACGGACCATTCTGCACGTAGCGAATGGAGGAGACGCACATGGAAGGCATCAAGAACGCGCACGCGCGGGCTCGAGGGCGCGCGAGGGGGGAGATTGTCTGTGAGCGCGTGTGTATGTGTGGGTGTGTGCGCGCGCGCGCGCGCGCGGGGCTCGTGGTTCCCGGCTTTCCTCCCAACCGCTCTCCTCTATTTCCTCCCCGCTACCTCCTAGCTAGCTTAGTTCTCTCCCGGGCGGGCTTGGAGAACTGGGGTCTAGGGGTAGACTTGCTGGGGTCTTTGCCTCAGTTGCACCTGTGAGCGCTCCTCTACTAACACTCCCATCTCTTTGCATGTACCTCTCTTCTTCCCTCTCCTTCCCAACAGCTCCAGGTTCTTTTTGCATGCACCATTCTCCCCTCTTCTCTCCAAGCAGACCCCTCTTTACATACATCCCTCAGGCTGGCTCTTGTCCAAGTATCCCACCACCTTTCGGCATATACCCCTTCTCTTCCTCTTTCCAAGGGGACATCTTTTGGCACGCATCCCTCCTCTACCGCCCCCAAGTACTCCACCACGTTTTGGCATACACCACTTATCCCCCTCCTTTGCTAGGTCCTTCCTCTTAGGGAGCATGCCTCCCCTTTCTCAGCGCCCCTACTTTGCATTCACCCTCCCTTTCTTTCTTCGAGTTTCCCCCCTCCTCCATCGGTCCCCTTTCTGACTACTTTTCATTCACTCCCTTTCTCCCCACTTCCATCTCCCCCCACCTCTTCTGTGTATTCTCTACCATCCATCCTGCAACAACTAACCTCCTCTTTCAAGCATTCTCACTCCCTCCAGCACTCACTTCTTTCATATTCAGGCCGCATAAAGACAGTCCTACAAAGAGGTTCTTAACCTGTTTAAGGATCCTGGATCTATGAATCCATGGATAGATTTCAGGAGATAAATAAACTTGAATGCACGTGGGAAAAAAAAATTACATCTATTATGCTAACCTTTAAATGAAATTTAGAATTCCCTTCAATTATTTTTTAAATAATTATTTTGAAAAGAGGTCTAAATCTTTACCAGACTGCTGAAAGTCTCTCTCTTTGTCACAGACACATACACAGACACACACACACACGCACACACTAGCAGTGTGATAGAACACTGGACCTGGAGTCAGGAAGGAGATCTGAGTTCAAATGTGATTGAAGACACTTACTAGCTGTGTTACCCTGGGCAAGTAATTTAACCCTGTTTGTCTCACTTTCCTCGTCCATAAAATGAGTTGGAGAAGGAAATGGCAAACCACTCCAGTTTCTTGGCCAAAGAAAACCCCAAATGGGGTCATGAAGAATTGGATATGACTCAACGGCAACAACAACAAAGACAAGTTTCTCCAGGGCCAGGGCCCTGCTTCCTTGAGATCCTTCCTAGCATTTTAGTACAATGTTGGGCTCAGGAAAGGCACGTAATACTGTCAGACTGTCTTAATCTCCAAGATTAAGATGCCACATCATCCCATCTCCAAGTGCTGATTGGGAAATTGCAGTTTTTCTCCAGTAAACTCGGAGAATATTGGAGTTAAAAGAGAATCTTAGAAACCATCTAATCCTACCCCCTGATTTTACAGAGAAGGAAATTGAAGATGGAAGGGGAAATGATTTGCCTCCAGGGTCAATGGCTAAAAGCCTGGTCTCCTGAGTCCACAGCCTGTCTCTTGCCTCTGTTTACCCCAGTAGACAAGAGAGGTTGTTCATCCTTGCCCGATAACCTCGTGAGCCAGAATGACCAAGCCCCGGTTCAGGGGTTCAGCTGAGTTAGAAGACAGGGAAGATAGCTGAAGCCAGTAGGGGCTTTTGTGAGATGGCCTCATTCATACCAT
Source organism: Pseudochirops corinnae (assembly GCA_028646515.1). Taxonomy (NCBI): domain Eukaryota; kingdom Metazoa; phylum Chordata; class Mammalia; order Diprotodontia; family Pseudocheiridae; genus Pseudochirops; species Pseudochirops corinnae. The sequence goes on from CM053586.1 coordinate 166,706,763, forward strand.
TCTCTAATGACTGAACCAACTAACGTAGAAGTTGGTTGGTCACAGGGTCAGAATTAGAATCTGGACTAAAGTCAGCATCTGAATCTCAACTCAGGGCTATATCACTTGCTTCAGCAAATTAGATGGGCTCACATTCTTGGAGCCTTTGAAGATTTAACAAAGTGTTCCTCCCCTTGCAGCAGACCTTATTTCTACCTTTTGACAGAGAAGGAAACTGAGGCTTAGAGATCAGAAATGACTTATGGCATAGCCCCCAAGCTTATACCTCTTAGTTCTAAATCCTGCTTTTTTTTCTTCCTTTTCTATACTCTGTCATGTTGCAGCAAGCATTTACCGAATGCCTGAATTGAACAAAAAGAGCTGTGCTCAGTCTCTGGGTTGACATAGACCTAGTCCCTTCCTTTCACAGAAATAGCCATGATGCTAATAACAACAACAGTGTTGTGTGGGTTTTTGTGAGTATCCTTTCCAAATCTGTTGTGGCCCATTTCACAGATCTGGAAGGGTATATTAAGACTGGTATTACTTAGGCATTAATTACTTTAGGCATTTTCTTCCCATTCAGCTTTGATTTCAGGATGCCAGTAGGTCTCTTATCTTCTTCATCCATAGCCTTCACCTTGATATTTTATATGTACTTTTTATCTTGCTTGGAGGAGACTAAGATATTTGTAGTTACTGCCATCATCCATCATTTCTGTGGCCTCAAAGTTTAAGCTCAAAGCCTTCAGGCTCTTTTTCTTTGGCATTTATCAAGAATTTTATACATATTCTTATATCATTGGGAAGAGATTCTACAAGATGAAGATGTTTAATGTGCTTTTCAGTAGAGCCAAATAGCTTGATGTCATTGCTGTATGTCAAGTGATTAATAAGATGTTTTGGTTCAACTCCCTCTTTAATTTGGAAGCCATACTTAGCTCTGTTTAGGAGAGATGATAATAGATTTAAGGCTAGGCAGAACCATAATGGATTTAAACTGTCTCTCAGAAAAGTACTGCATTTTATATCAATTGCTCTTGACATTATTGTTTTGGTGGAACATTTTAAATATAGACCAGTTTTCTACCATGAATATCAAATATTCTAGTGTTCTTACTATTCTGGGGTCTATTTCACCTATTTCCTAAGATCTTTTCTATCTGAACTCCATTGGAAAAAAAAATAACACATAAAAGTCCCATCAAGCCTGGAATATGGGTAATACAACCACAGGTATTCATTGCATGAATGACATTCCTCTGGTTTTTATTTATCTCAGTTTCAAGTGGTGCCCTAGGGAGAGAGACAGGTGGGGCCAGATTTGTATCTCTGTCTTTCTTTGTATTCCTTACCTGTCCCTCATCTTGTATTTCTCCTACGCTCCACAGATGCCTAAAGTAAGGGTGAGCTCTGCCTAGTTGGGGATGGGGAGAGTGTGGTGCTGACTATTTAATTCTCAATACTCTGGGGAGACCCAAGTTGGGCTTATGTCCAAGCTGGGGCAAACAATACCCACATCTTAACAGTTTTTAATGACCCCTCATGGTCAGAAATCCAGGGGCTATCACAGAGTTTTCAGTACACCTATTTCTCTTGGCACACCAAACTGTTCCTCCCTGCCCATTCTGCTTCTTGACCTAATTGCTATGGGATATCCATACTTGCTTGGCTACTCAGTGTGTTCCTCTCTTGGTGATGTGGCTTCTCTTCCCCAGGTTGTCTTCTCTGGGTTGTCTTTCACTTCATTTCACTCTTTGAACCTTCTTTCAGCAGGATGCTGAAACTAACCTTGAGTTCAAATCCAATCTCTGACATATCTTAGCTGTGTAACCTTGGGTTACACACTTAACCTTTCTCTGTCTCAGTTTCCTCACCTGTAAAATGGGAATAATAATAGCACCTCCTCACAGAGTTGTTGTGAGGACCAAATGAGATAATATTAAAACAAACAAACAAACATTACATGGGTTGTAAAGTGAGCCAAAGAGCAGGTAAGACTTGGTTGTTAGAGTACAGTATGGTCTGGTTACAATGCAGAGAATCTGACTGGGAGAGTCATAGGCTCACAGGGTCTAGAATTAAAAGGAGCCTTAGAGATAATCTAAACAAATCTCCTTATTCTACAGATGAGAAAACAAAAGTCCAGCCTCCAATCAGATGCCAAAATCATCTTCCTAAAGTGTAGGTCTGACCATGTCACTCCCCAATAAACTTCATTGACTTTCTATTACCAGTAGAATTAAATGCAAAATTCTCTTTTTGCCATTTAAGGCCCTTGAAAACCTAGTCCCTCCCTATCTTTCCAGTCTTCTTATGTAGTCTCTTCCCCTCTATACTATCAACACTACATTCCAGCAACGCTGGCCTCCTTGTTCTTGGATGGGACTCCCTGTCTCTGGACTCCATGCCTTTCCACTGGCTTGTCCCCATGCCTAGAATGCTCTTTCTCCCTATATCTTCCTCTTGGTGTTCCTGGCTTCCTTTAAGATTCATCTTAAATCCCACAATCTGCAGATCTTTCCCAGTCCCTCTTCTGCTAGTATTTTCCCTTACTAACCATCTCTACCAGAGGAAGAGGTGTCAGACACATGGCGGACAACATCCCCATTGTGGCCGAAACTATATTAAAATGTAATTGGGAAATGTTTAATAAAATAAATAAAATACAGTATTGGGGGAGAAACATGCAAAGTCATATCCTAAACACATATAGTAGTATAAGTTAGTCGTGTCAGACCCAAATACAAACTTACATTATATGTATTGGGTGTATCTTTGCATGTTCCCCTCCCACCCCACTAAAGACTCCAAGAACCATTTGTTAAATTTTCAGTGTGAGTGTTTTTACCTCAGATATTGGTAAGCAATACAAATCAGGGCTTGATTTGTTGTTTTGTTGATTGTCTAGACTTAAGTGGTGGAGAAAACATTAATAATGCCGATTAAACTCAAAAAGTGTGTGGTGAGCACATTTTTTTGAGAACCAATTGTTAAATATCTACTAACATACCCCCACTATAATGTTTTTGCCATTTTTGCCATGTGAGGAAGGGGAAGATTCTTCCATAGAGGTCTATGAGGTGGGCTAGAGAACACAGGGGATCAGGCTATTGCTGCTCCCTCGTCTGGGAGAAGGCAGATAGGATAATAATTGCCCTCTCTCCTTCTTTGCCTTCAAGACCATAAACTCCTTGAGGACTAGGATTGTTTAATTTTTTTGTTTTGGTCTTTATGTCTCTAGCACTTAGCACAATGAGGTGCTTAATACACAGCTTATTAATTGACCAATTGATTATTGCTACAGGAGAGGTAGTAAGTGAGAGTTAAAGTCGTGAAAGGGCAGGTTCTGATTACTGGACTGGGAGCCCAGATACTTGGGTTCTAATATTGAATCTGCCTTCTTTACTTCATCTGCTGCTAAGTAGGTCGGTGACTACCCTTAACCTCTTTGGTTATTTTCTTCATCTCAAAAGACAAGCTAGCCCACCCTTCATCTGCTTTTCTTATTTTCTTTATCTGTGAAAGGAAGGGGCTATACTAGATGATATGTCAGGTCCCTTCAAGATTTGGCATTCTCTGGTAATATGGGGGTGTGGAATACTGACTTCTGAGACTCTCCCTTCACTCTAACTCAGGCTAAGATGACATTGGTCCTTGGTCTCAATCTCCAGTAGATAAATACCAATAAATTAATCGGCATAAGGTTCTAATCCAGTTTTATTCAACAAACATGTTAGTGTTGACTCTAGGCATTCCTTAAGGCCTGGGAAAAGTAGAATACTGTGCAATAGGTTTGTGATCTCATAAGGATCAGATAAGATAATATATGTAAAAAACTTAGCAAACCTTAATGATCTTTATAAGTATTCGTTTTCTCAAGGATATTTCCTCTGGCTCTAGGATGACTACCTTTCCATTTCTACTCATCTTGTTTGACTCTTGTTCATGTCTCTTATAAGTTCACCACTGGGGTTCCACACAGTATGTTTGGGGGTTTCCTTGGCTTTCTCTTGTCCTTATGAGGATGCCAATGGAATTCAATCCAGCCCATCTTTTCTGTTCGTTTATTTGTCTTTGATGGCATCTTTAACATTGCTTCTTCATCATTCCTGGTTTGTAATCTATTACAGGGCTGACAGTGTTATTCCCCTACTCAATAAACTCTTATTACCTGTCAAATATAGACTATTCAGCATTTAAAGCCCTTTATGACCTAGCCTCATCCTACTTTTCCAGCCTTAATATACCTTACTCCTCTTCATGTTTGCTGTGATCTAGCCAAACTGACCTTCATATTATTGTTCATCTACATCTCCCATCTCCATGCTTTTGACTGGCTGTGTCTTATGCCTGGAATGCACTTTTTTCTCACTTCTACCTCTTAGAATCCTTAGGTCCTTTAGAGACTCAACTCAAATGCTACCTTCTAAATGAAGCCTTTCCTGATCCACCCAAAATGTTTTGTTTGCACACACTTACACACACACATTGCCTCCTCTCAATAGATTATATGTTTTTCAAGGGTAGGAACTGTTTCTTTTCTGTCTTGCTATCCCCAGCAGCCAATAGTGTGCCTTGCCCAAAGTAAGCCCTTAATAGTTGCTTTTGGATGGATGGGTGGACAGATGGATGGATGAATTGATGGATAGACAGAAGGATAGATGTATGGATGAATTGACGTATAGACAGAAGGATTGATGGATGGATGAACAGACAGATCAATGGTTATGATATATGGATGGAAAGATGAATTGTTGGATAGACAGATGGAAGGATGGATGGATGAATGGGTCAATGGACAGACGGATGGATATGATACATGGATGGATGGATGGGTAGACAGATGGAAGGATGGAAAAATAGATAGATGGATGGAAAAGTAAACTGATCACATCTACCATGTACTTCTCAATTTCAGTTTTTCAGAGACCATAGTATTGTTTCATGACTTGAAGCTATACATTATCTGAAGATTATTGGCATTACAAATATGATCTTTTGTGTCAGGAGGAAGCTTGGAGGGAGATCATTAAAAGGCCTATGCAGTTTCCCCAAAGACAAACTAGCCCACCCTTCTTCCTCTCAGTTTTAGCCCCAGAATAGTGCCCTTTGGCAGAATGTCTAAGATACACATGCAGATGGATGAGCCCCATAGTTTTCCCATCTCATTGCTTATCACAGCTTGGACAGCAGGCATTCTTCACCCACTTGATACAAAGTGGGACACCAAGATTTAAAAAGCAACATAGTCTCTTATTAGCTCACTGCCTAATCAAGGAATGAGGATTGTATGCAGATATATATAATAAAAGTTAGAATGTAATACAAGTACAATATAATACAAGTTAGAATATAATAAAGAAAGGCCAGACAGGGATGAAGAAATTCTGACAAGGAAGCATGACTTTGAACTGGGGGTGGGAATCAGGGAGGGCTTCATGGAAGAGGTGATATACTTCAGCTAAGCCTTGAAGGAAAGGAAAGATTTAGGTCTGCAGGGTAGGGGTAACAAGTATTTGCCTTAGAAGGACAGACCAAAACAATGAAACTTTTTTTCAGTCTGGAAAGAGAACAACTAAGTGGGGTAATAGCACAAACTATAAAGTTACGCTTACAAAGGGGAAAGCAAAGATTTGGTCATCTGGGCCTGGTCTTAGGACTGAGTCTCCATCCCCAGGGGCTTGAAGTAGGTAATTTGGATAAGTGAAAGGAAGTAATGCTCTGTATTGTGAAAATGAAGGTTTCTTCTAAGTGACTGTTCAGACTTTCAGTGACAAAGTAATTTTGGCTTATTTTTGTATTTTAATGACTTAGGGATTAGACATTTTTCTTCAGAAGATCACACACTAGCCTGCCTTCTCAACCAGATCACAAGGAACATTATGTAACCTCTTATTGATGATTCAGTGTGAACATTCAGAACATCATTTATTGTTCAATGTTGTTATATAGTGACGTCCTTCCAGCTGTTTATCCTCACATAAAACCCTGCCCAGGTTACTGATCTTGTATAGTTCTCAAGTCTACTTTTTATAATTTTTCTGTCTTCTGTGTTATAAGTCTCTGACCTGTCATGACTCAGAATCACAGAGTTTGGAAGGGACCTCAGAAGCCATCTAGAATAGCCACCCTTACCCATGTTCAAGCCCCACCCCTTTTTCCTCTTTGTAGCATCTTGCTTTTTGGGGGGGGGGAGTGGGGAAGGCAAGGCAACTGGAATTAAGTGACTTGCCCAAGGTCACATAGCTAGTAAGTGTTAAGTGTCTGAAGTTGGATTTGAACTCAGGTCCTCCTGACTCCAGGGCTGGTACTTTGTTCACTGTGCCACCTACCTGCCCCTAGTATATTGCTTTTAACCTGCTAAGGGAAAACAGATGACACCTGCTAAAAATCTAATAGACTGCCTCAGGATATAGTGAGTTCCCCATCACTTAAGGTCTTTAGGAGATTAGAGGAGCATAGCAGACTCTTAAAGACTGTCTGACCTTAGACCAACTTCCTCATTTTACAAATAAGTAAACTGAAGCCTAGAGACTCAGCTAGGTGGTTAACTGGATAGAGCACCAGGGAGACCTGGGTTCAAATCTGGCCTCAGACACTTATTGGCTACTTTACCCTGGGTAAGTCATTTAATCTCTGTTTGCCTCAGTTTCTCCAGCTGTAAAATGGGGATAATAGCACCTGCTTGACAGGGTTGTGAAGATCAAATGAGAGAATAATCGTAAAGTGCTTAGTACAGTGCTTGGCATATAGTAAGTGCCATAGAAACGTTAATCATTATCACATACAGAGGTCATGAGGATGAACTAGAATGAACCCAGGCAGTCAGTAAACATTTATTAAGTGCCTTCTATGTTCCAGGCAAAGTGCTAAGTGCTGGGGATACAAAGAAAGGTAAAAAACAGTTGTTGCCCTTGAAAAGCTCACAATCTAGTGGGGGAAAGAAACAATATAGAAACAAGGATGTTGGGACGGGTAAGTGGTGCAGTGAATAGAGAGCACTGGTCCGGGAGTCAGGAGGACCTGAGTTCAAATCCAGCCGCAGACACTTAACACTTATTAGCCATATGATCTTGGCTAAGTCACTTAACCCCAACTGCCCTGCCCTCCCCCCTACAAAAATAAAAAAAAAAAAAAGAAAAGAAACAAGGATGTACAAACAGGCAACATACCTCTTTATTTTTTTAGATATCATACCTTCATTTTCAACTCATCCTGTGCCCTCTGTCTATGTATACATGTACAAACATATACACACATATATACATACATACATACATACATACATACATATATATTCCCTTCAACTATCCTCATACTGAGAAAAGTCTCATGAGTTACAATGATCATTTTCCATGTAGGAATGTAAATAGTTCTAATAAGTTCCTTATGATATCTTTTTCCTGTTTACCTTCTCATGCTTCTCTTGTTTCTTGTATTTGAAAGTTAAATTTTCTGTTCAGCTCTGGTTTTTTCATCAAGAATACTTGAAAGTTCTGCATTTCATTGAATGACCATATTTTCCCCTGAAGCATTATACTCAGTTTTGCTTTGTAAGTGATTCTTGGTTTTAATCCTAGCTCCTTTGATCTCTGGAATATCATATTCCAAGCCCTTTGATCCTTAATGTAGGAGTTGCTAGATCTTGTGTTATCCTGATTGTGTTTCCATAATACTCAAATCGTTTCTTCCTGACTGCTTGTAATATTTTCTCCTTGACCTGGAAACTCTGGAATTCAGCTATAATATTCCTAGAAGTTTTCTTTTTGGGATCTTTTTCAAGAGGCAATTGGTAAATTCTTTCAATTTCTATTTTGCCCTCTGGTTCTAGAATATCAGGGCAATTTTCCTTGAGAATTTCTTGAAGGATGATTTGTAGGTTCTCTTTTTG